>CM055097.1:40713027-40833027 GCA_029204225.1 Diphasiastrum complanatum | reverse complement strand
TATTACATGCTGGAAATTCACCTAACTGTACAAAGGAAGAGGCTTTTGTATGTAGGAGACTCTCCATAGTGAACACTTAGATTATTTTTGAGAGTTCATTGGCAAGACTTGTGTTTCTACTCTATGTACTTGTTGTTTTTTGGATCCAAGCAAGATCAAAGTCATTTGTACTTTGTTATTAGTCTACAAGACATACTATGTACTATTTCACACATGTGTGGATTGTACTTTGTGTTTGATTAATGATTAAAGGTTGCTCTTGATTGAAAGTTGCTAATTTGTTGATCTAGATCTCAAAATCAGTGTCTAGTTTGCATTGTTTTTTATGATCAATCAATCAATGACTCTTGTGAGCATTAAATGCACTCATTAAAGGTCCAAAGTAACGGTACTTTCACATGGTGGCTAAATACATGGTTTGGTGGTACCGAAAAAGAACCCATTTTTCATTGAACCTTTTGGTAGTAAATTTCACTTTTTGGGGATTTTATTACTCATAATTGTTTTGAGTCCACATTAAAAATGACATAAGTTTTTAGTGATAAGTCCAATTTCAGCGGAGTTTGGTGCGTTAGAAAGCGCTTGACGAGCGCTACGGTTAAAAAGTTATGGCATGTCCAAAGTATGGGGACTTTTATTAATCATAATTTAATGTTTAGGATGATCAGCGCAAAAGCTTTTTCATCCTTCAGTTTTCATCTGGCGATTGGTGCATCGTCTGCTTCAGGTTTTCCTTCTGCACCTGTAACAATGTCATACAATTCTTTAGCCATTAGTATAGTTTTCATCTTAAATTTCCATAGATGGTAATTGGCTCCATCAAGCTTGTCCATTATAGGACTGGCTTTTCCTTGGGAATCCATGTGGAAGATTAGTCTAAGTGATAGGAAAAACTATTAGTGACTTAAGTATAAAAATCTGGTACTGAATTATAGAACAAGAAGACAATTAGTCTATCGGCTAATAGAGTCTTGTACTATGGAAGCTTATCAGGCTACGAAAATAGCTCTGATACCATGTTGGAGAAAGAGGGTGTGTGAGTGTGAGAAACTAAAAATAGCTCGAAAAGAAAACGAACACGAAAAGAAGTGAACTCGAAACTCGAACGAGAAGCGAACTCTACAAAGCTAATTCAATATGTAAAAGGAATGAACCTATTACTGACAATACAAAAGAATGAATGCGCAAGGCATCTACTTTGTCTATCTTTGATAAGCTTCTGATGCTATTATTTTCACACACTTACTGAATACGCAAATGGTATTTAATATATACACAATTTACAGGTGTGCAGATGAAGAAAGTACAAAGTGGATGTGCTATCTGTAGGAAATTGTGGGTGGCTACTGTCGTTGTCAAATATGTTAGCACAGTTGCATGGGATGAGCATGAGAAGGCCGCGACGTCAGCCTTTGCTAAAATGAACATTGGTGAAGATGCGTAAAATGCGACACTCTAACAAAATGCCTTCGGATTTGATTTATAGGGTGCCTTCGCTTTTCCTAGGGCACCTTCGACATTTTGTAAGGCAGTGTTGTCTTTTTCGCCTGTCACGAATCACGTGCAAAAACACAATGTCACGTTTTTCGCCTTTTTCGCCTGTCGAAATTTCCTTGTATTTATGCAGACAGTCGAATTTTTTGCTTGTCTTAGTTTACATGTAAATATGCAAACTATGCAATAACATGAGTAAAAATGCAGCATGAATGGAGGCAGGGTAAAATAGGACTTAGGAGAGTAGAAGAGATAAATCCAACATGAAGAAAGAGGAAGATGGTCTATTCCGCTACACACGATAAGTTTTCTTTCTTGTTGTTCGAATTCTTTTAATATTCGAATCTTATTCGACCTATCTTTCACATACCTCTTTCCAACAGACTCCGTATGGGGTATCGACAGTTCGGATGATAGGAGACAACAAAGTTCCTTCGATCGAAGCTTTGGGGAAGATCAGAACGATCGTCGTAAGGGAATTCTAGGAAGAATTCAAAACTTGCAGTTCGGTAGTTTTCGAACATTGGTGAAGATGCACAAAATGCGACACTCTAACAAAATGCCTAAGGATTTGATTTACAGGGTGCCTTCGCTTTTCCTAGGGCACCTTCGACATTTTGTAAGGCAGTGTCGTCTTTTTCGCCTGTCACGAATCACGTGTAAAAACACAATGTCATGTTTTTCGCCTTTTTCGCCTGTCGAAATTTCCTTGTATTTATGCAGACAGTCAAATTTTTTGCCTGTCTTAGTTTACATGTAAATATGCAGACTATGCGATAACATGAGTAAAAATGTAGCATGAATGGAGGCAGGGTAAAATAGGATTTAGGAGAGTAGAGGAGATAAATCCAACATGAAGAAAGAGGAAGATGGTCTATTCCACTACACACGATAAGTTTTCTTTCTTGTTGTTCGAATTCTTTTTTTATTCGAATCTTATTTGACCTATCTTTCACATAGCTCTTTCCAACAGACTCCATATGGGGTATCGACAGTTCGGATGATAGGAGACAACACAGTTCCTTCGATCGAAGCTTTGGGGAAGATCTAAACGATCGTCGTAAAGGAATTCTAGGAAGAATTCAAAACTTGCAGTTCGGTAGTTTCGAGAAAACCATCGGTGGTGGCTTAGTTATTCAGTGTGTGTGACAGCTGTTTGGCACAATGGGGCTTGCAAGGGATTTGCAAAGAGCAGTGATAGAGAGCCATAGAAATTTACAGGAGCAGATTGGGAGAAAATCTGAGAGAATTGCAAAATTTTCAGATTCTATGAGCTATTGAAGGCTTTCTCAGAAAAGCGAACTATTAGCAGTCAATTGGGCACCAATTGACAAGTTGTAAATTTTATCACTGAGCTAGAGGAAGGGCGAGCTCAGCTAGGTGGGAAACTGCAAGTGAAAGCATGAAAAAAAAGCTGGTACGACTCAACCTCTCTCTGAAGCTATGGTATGGTAGGCTAGGTTTTTGGAAGGAAAAACCAGACTGTTTGTAATCTACAGTGCACCAATTGGCCTACCGATAGTTTCAGAGGGCGACCTTAGACAAGTGAGAAGCTGTAGAAAAATTTTAACAAAAGATTGAGAATAGCCAAGTAACTTCTATCCTCTCCAAAGCTAGGGTTTCATGAGAAAAACGAGTGGACTGTAGGGAGATTATTTTGAAGTTTTAAGAATCTACAACATGGCACCCTAGCAGATTGAGTGGGCTTGCAAAGGGCTGTGGTGGACCGCAAAGCCAACATCGTGCTGGAGCAGATTTTGTTTTTTGATCAGTCATAGCTATTTGCTTGGAGAAAAGGCAAAGGAAGGAGAATGTGGAGAGAGAGAGAGAGCTCGTGGGCCAACGTGTGCGACCAATTACGCTGGTCCCATAGCATCTTAGAGGGAGCCTAAGAGAATAGTTCGGCTTGCAGGAGGCTGATAGCCATCCGATCATGAAGATCGTGAATCGATGGTGCACATCGAGGCTCGAAGATGAGGTCTGGGCCATGGGATTGAAATCATTCATTGGATGGCAAGTGAAGTGGGCCATGAAAGGTTGAAGGGGTCCAAAGGGCCATTGGGCCTTCAACTTCAGTTATTATTTTCACATTGAAATGTGAATTTGGACCCAAAGTTCTAAAAGGGCATTTCTTCATTAAGAAACTTCTTTGTGAAGTTGAAGTTCATTTTTGCAAGCCATTTTTTGAATGGACCTATCTTTGGCTAAAAGAAATCTATTTTGGCCATCCTTGGGCCAAAAGTATCCCTAAAACTGGCTGCTCAAAGCTAGCGGAAAAGTGACATCACATAGCAGGGAGAAAGGCATTTCGGGGGGTTTTCATCACCATTCCATCGAGCGGAGTGCAGGTGACTTAGTGATGGATACACTTGCCGTTTGGGTACCGTAGGACCAAATTTGGGGCAATTTTTGGCTGGTGAAACATGCTATAGGCAGTACAATGAGGCATTATCACTTCAAAATCATTATAACTTACTTCTAAAAGGGTCACAAGGTGTTTGAAAGCGATAAATGCAGTATGAAAGTGAATGATAGCTGATTTGTGTGGAGAAAGCTAGTATTGGCGACAGTGCAGTTTGGCGATGATGACTCATGGATAAGCTTGCGTTGGCATGGTGTCGGGTGGCACATCGCCAGGGAGAGCGGGCAACACTGCTAGGAGTCAGGAGGAGTAGGTGATGCTTCGGCGATCGACTTGGATAGTAGGATGGTGACATAGGGACGGGTCAAGCCTACTTGGAGGTAGGTGGCATGGAGCGTACTTGGAGGTGGTACATATTCTGAGGGCATGGAGTGCATTACAGGGTGATGTGGATCCAGCATGCCCATGGTTGTGATCCAACAGGGATGGAGATGGTTGCTTAGGGAGTGACAGTTGATACTTTGGCGAGTGATCAGGTGAGCTGCATGGTTATATGCACAGTTGTCTCCAGGTTGGTATTACATGTTGTGGTGAGATAGGCTCCTTGGTGGGAGGCCTATGTACTGGTCAAATCAGAGTTGGCAACATCAAGCATGAGAAGTTGAGCCTACATGGGATGTAGGAGTGGCAAATCATCGTTAGTATTTTTGGGAGATGGGCGAGCTACTCAGGTATAGCCTATGGTGAGTTTTACGTACATTCATTCATTTGTTCCTTGTTAGACTCTTGGGCTTGGAGCATGGGGAATGGATGGAGATCAACTTTTAGGACTTATTGGACAGTTGGATATGCTTGGATGTGAGGACATCTTGGTTACAGGTGCGGGCCGTAGTTGAGGACTTGATTTGGTGACCAATGGTATAGCAGCGAATCTACAGGTGGCACAAGTGTTCATATGACAAGATACCACTTATGAGCAGACCCTGGTCATATATTTGACACTTTATCATTCGTGTTGGTTTGCATGAGAGTATGTGGGCTTGCATGTTCACAGGAGTCAAGATCTAAGTCAAAGTTGTATGTGATTGTGCATTTGCTACATTTGAAACAAAGTAGTCAACCTGGTGGTTTGTTGGTGTGCTTGAGTGTGAGTCAAGTATAGGGTAGTAGGACATGCATAACATCTTTTGAATACTCCAAACATTGCTACAGTTTGTATTTCTTTACCCCTATCAAATTTGAGCTTATGTCATTGATCAATCTTTCAGTGAAAGACCATGTGATCACTCATATAAGTGATGCCACGATGGCTAGGGGAGCTTGGGAAGCTCTTAGAATGCAATTTCAAACTTGCAATCCAGTTCGAGCCATGTTCTTGAAGTCGAGATTGAACACAGTAAGGATGGAAGAAAGTGAATCAGTGGGATCTTTCTTCACCAGGATAAAGGAGCTTAGAGATCAACTTGTGGCGATTGGAGAACCAATCAGAGATATTGAATTGGTACATACCACAATGAGCGGTGTCTCGAAGGGCTACAGATGTTTGTGAGCGGCATTGCTTCGAGGGAGAGGTTGCCTACTTTTGAAGACTTCCACGGAATCATGTTGCAAGAAGAGCAGCGTCGCGAAGTGGTGAAGTCAAGCCAAACCCCACAAGAGGATCAAGCCTTGCTTGCTAAAGGCAATCAGAAAGGATGGAAACAGATTTCTAAGAAATCCAAGCATGATGACGACGAGGGAGAGTCGTCATCAAAAGGGAAAAAGAAGAAGAAAGGCAAATGTTACTATTGCCACAAACCGGGTCATTGGGCACGCGAATGTTATAAGAAGAAAGCGGACATAAAGACGGGAAAAGTGACTCAACAAGGAAACATTGCTGAAGATGATGGAGAAGATGACGAGACAACTGTCTTCTCATCGACATTGGCATTCCAAGTTGATAATGGTGCCAGATGGTTCATAGATTCAGGCGCCACAAGACATATGACCGGGAAACGTGATTGGTTTGAAAAATTCTCACCAATCCATGATGGGGATAAGGTCACTCAAGCTAATGGAGAGGAATGCCAGATACAGGGTGTGGGCAATGTACCTGTGCAGTTTCCTGATGGCAAAATTAAAAACATTTCTAATGTACTTTATGTCGTTGGGGAAAGCATATTATTTTATGACTTTTATAGATGATTACTCTAGGAGGACATGGATTTATTTCTTGAAGAAGAAATCTGGCGCTTTTGCTCGCTTCAAGGAGTTCAAGACTTTGGTAGAGAACCAACTGGATGCATGCATCAAAGTGCTAAGATCTGATAGAGGGGGTGAATACAAATCTGATGATTTTAAAGACTTTTGCAAAGAACACGGCATTAAAAGACAATTCACACAGTCACACACGCTGCATAGTAATGGTGTAGCTGAAAGGAAAAACAGAACTATTATGGAGAGTGCACGCTCCATGATGAAGCAAATGGGCTTGACCGATTCACTTTGGTCGGAAGCGTGCAATGCGGCAACGTTCTTGCAAAACAGGAGCCCTACAGTTGTGGTTCCAAATGTGACTCCTAAAGAAGTATTTACTGAAATAAAGCCAAAAATCGACAAGTTTTATGTCATTGGATGTAAGGCCTATGTACATGTGCCAAAGGAGGAGCGAAAGAAACTTGATGCCAAAGCAATCAAGTGTATCTTCGTTGGTTATGATGAAAGAACGAAAGCTTACAGGTGTTTTGATCCGATAATGAATAAGATTCACATTAGCAAAGATGTGATCTTTGATGAAACACATAGGTATGAAGATGAAGACCATGCAAGTGGTGAAAGCATCAAAAAACTTCCCACAATTCTGGAGGAAGAAGATGAAGAAGATGCACCACAAAATGATGCACATGAAGACGAGAGTCGAGAGGGCAAGTATGAAAGAACACCACCTATTCAAGAGCCTAGGGGGAGGTACTTGCCAATAGGAGCAATAAAGGAGAAACCGATTGGAAGTAAGAGACATTAGTTGGACACTCCTTGGGATACATACTCTTCACGTAGTGTATCACCTGAATCTAAGATATCAAAATGGTATGAAAAGATCATGAAGGACACAAAGCTAAATCAAACAGGATCTAGCACACAAAGTGAAGTGAGAAGATCAACACGGGAAAGGAAGTCTCTCGATCGTTATCATGTGAACTATGCCCTAATGACTGACATTTTGAAGTGTCGAGAGCCATCAACCTTTGATGAAGCAAAAGATCACAAAGAGTGGCGAAGGGCAAGAACCATCCACAGGCATGATACATGGGAGTTGGTTGATCTACCACTTGGAAAGAAACCCATTGACAACAAATGGGTGTTTAGAACATAGTTTCATGCGGATGGCACAATAGCAAAGTATAAGGCACGCCTAGTAGTGAAGGGTTATGAGCAAAGCAAAGGAATTGACTATGAAGAGACATTTGCTCCAGTGGCTAAGTGGACTACGCTACGTCTTATCATTGCCTTAGCATCTCATTTTGGGTGGAAGATCCATCAAATGGATGTGAAGTCTGCATTTTTGAATGGTGACTTAGAGGAAGAAGTTTACATGGTCCAACCGCAGGGCTTCATGACAAAAGGGCAAGAACAGAAGGTATGTAAACTACACAAAGCACTTTATGGCCTTAAGCAAGCGCCACGCGCATGGTATGGACGCATTGACAATTACTTTCTTTCTCATGGGTTTATAAGAACAAATTCAGATCCAAACCTTTATGTTCTTATAAATGATGACAACATTGCCTTGATTGTACTTTACGTTGATGATATCATTATCACTGACTCGTTCTATCAAAGACAACTTATGCAAGCAATTTGAGATGACAGATTTAGATCTTATGCACTATTGCTTGGGTGTCGAAGTATGGCAAACTAGTAGTGATATCAGGTTATGTCAAAACAAGTATGTGGGCGAGATATTGGAGAGATTTCATATGACAGAGTGCAAACCTTCCATCACCCCTTGTGAAGCTGGTAAGAAATTATCTCGTATTGATGATAGTGCACATGTTGATGCTACACTATTTCGTCAGTTAGTTGGAAGTTTAATATATCTTACGACTACACGTCCTGATATCTGCTATGCTGTAAGTTTGATTAGCCAATTCATGTCATCACCCACTATGGACCATTGGAAAGTTGCAAAAAGGATTTTGAGGTATGTGAAAGGTACACCTAACCTTGGTCTAATCTACAAAAGACAAAGTGTTTTACCTAAGTTGAAAGGTTATGTTGACGCTGATTGGGCAGGAAGTATAGATGATAGAAAGTCAACAACAAGTTATGCCTTCAATTTTGGTAGCAATTGTTTTTCATGGTCTAGCAAGAAGCAAGATACTGTTTCTCTTTCTTCCACAGAAGCCGAATATAAAGCGTTGAGTTCTGCTACCCAGAAAGCTGTTTGGCTACGTAAGTTGTTATGTGAGATTGGCATGAAGCAGGTAAATCCCACCGTTATTTTCAGTGACAGTCAAAGTGGAATGCAATTGGCTAAAAATCTTATCTTTCACGCAAGGACCAAACATATTGAAGTAAGATATCACTTTGTGCGTGAAAAGTTACAATCTGAAGATATAAGTATTGTACATTGTTCTACGTTATTACAAGTTGCTGATATATTTACAAAAGCTTTAAGTAAAGAAAAGTTTGAAACTTTTAGAGCCAAACTTGGCTTAGACCTGCTCATGTAAAAAGCCTTTACTTGTAATACTATCATGGAGGTATGTTCCATGAATAGAGTAAACTCTAAATAAGAAAAGACATTGATCATTGAGGGAGAGAGTTAAAATAGCAATGATCGACTTATACAGTGATTTCTTATTTCGATGGCACCACGTGTGCTTAGTTCTAGAGTTATAGGGCCATCTTTCTTTTACGAGCCCTTTGAGTGTTTTTAAGCAACTTATCTTTGTACTTACGGAAGTGTGAACATATAGTTTGTGGGAGAGCAATTCTGTTGTCTTGTCTTATTGCACTTGACGTTGTGTTGTGGTGATTGATTCGGTCAGGTTTTTAAATTGTATTCTCAACTGGACATCTATTCTTGATGGCATCTACATCCTGACCAACAAGCAATGGCAATTCAAGAGACACTTGGTGGATTGATAGCAGGGCTAGCTCCCACATGACTAGTGAAAAAGACTTTTTCTTAACTTTACACTCATTCAATGTGCTAAAAAGTTTGTCTTTACTGCAAGTGATGAAGAGTGTAAGATAGATGGTGTTGGTACCATCTCTTTCTATTTAGAATCCTCAATAAGTATGGGTCTTGAGAATATTCTTTTTGTACCATCAATCACCAAGAATATGCTAAGTGCTGGTAAACTTTTGGAAAGTGGATTGGATGTCCACTTTAAGCATGGTGTTCAAAGGGATTTAAACATGGAAGATTGTTTTGTTTGTAGATCCCCTGATCCAGAGGGTCTGTTGGTTTTGTAAAAGTTCTTTTTCTTACTTCTTCTGCCTATCAGCAGAGACGGTGGGCTCTTGCTTAATGTTCTTTCTTGTTTCAAGCCCAAAATCAGACAAAAGGGACGGGTTCTTGTTGTAGTATTATGTCCTGCCTATCGACATCCGGATGGATCACACTTGAACTGAATGCACATGCATAATCAACAAAAATACAAGCCAATGCGTTCAACAAATGATCTACGTTACTGCTCAGTTGGACAACGATGGATTCCTACTTCTACTTTGCTGCAAAATGAACTAAAATCAGATCCTACACTACTTTACTTGCATAAATTGACAAAACAAGAAACAAAGACTAATCTACAGCATGTTAGAAGTCCAAGAATCAAGAAACCCACCAGTCTTTTGATTCTTGGACATCCCAAGAACATCAAGAACTAGAATGTTAGAGAATATGCAAGATTTATGCCACATTTCTAGCCTATTTAATTTATTTGAATGCTGGCTCCTACATTAATCCACAAGAAAACATGAAATCTAATCCACAACTAGGAAAGCAAGAAAACTAATCCACAATCACACACAATATGAATGGAAGGGCATGTTCATAGGGGCATCACTCAAGAAAACCATCATGATCAAGGAGCTTAGTATAGCATCAAACTCATGGGAAATCTTCTTATTAAGCATGGAGTAGATACAATGCAAAAAGCTCCTCTTCACAAAGAGGGAGTCTCTTAGATAAGCAAGAGAGCTCCTTAGGTGGCATCCTAGTGGAATTTCCACATTTCAAAATTTACAAGTGGAATAATGCTCTCCACTAGAGGTCACCATCAAAAGGTGGCTCACTCTACTTTCTTTAAGAGGGGTCTACTTGCATTTAATACATTTGCCTAGAAATACTAGTTCCTACATGGTCATTCCATCTTTCGAGATTCACCATGAGGCTTACACAGTTCTTACTTGTCATTACTAACTAGTATTCCTCGGCTCTCAGTCTTCGTTGGTCTCGTCTTCTCAGAGACCTTCTAGGTCTAAGGTGAGAGGTGCTCTTGAGTTGCTCTGTCCGAGTATCTTGGGGATTCGTCATAATCAGCCAACATCATCCCACCCCTAATGTGTTGCAGGACCCACTGCAACTCATATTGGATGATGTCACTCCACTTTGCATTGGCATCTTTGATCGTCACTTGGAAAAGCGTAGATCCTCGTTCGCTTACATAAAACCAAGTGCTTATTGTCGCCAGTCTTTATCACAAAAATTGTTTTTCACGAATTACCGCAGTTTAACCATAATGTCTTATTGATGAAATTGGTTGACATTCTCAAAATTGGAGAGCTCTCAGCAGCTTCACAACTTGCATGCTCGAGTGCTTTCCATGTGTCTCTTTGTTTTGTCACTTGTATCTGCCATTGACGGTATCATCTTTGGTTTCTTGGCAGATTCTATCTTCTGGGAGGTCTGTATCCTCCATTTGCCTCTGGGTGTTTTTGTGGTTATTCTCTCACTTGAAGTTCCAGTATCATGGAAAACTTTTGATCTGCAGGTTGCACAAACTTTGGTTATCAGTCTCAAGGCGATGGATTCATAAAAAATTGGTGGTAGGAACAGTTTTGGATGGACGGTTTGGTAACGGTAAGGAAACATGATGAAGGCTTGGTGGTAGGGTGAAGGAACTGTTAGTTCTACAGTTGCAGCCTTGGACCCTTGCAATGTCGAGCTTTGACCACCACTTGCTGGGTGAGGAGCTTGCTTTATTTTGCAAGTTCACGGTTGTCTTCATCTTTCTTTTCTGCAGCTCTTTCTTTTGATCCGTTACTTTTGGATCTCTTTGGGCTTCATAAGAGGGGATTCAACTATCATTACTCCAGAGAGTTTCTTTTGATCAAGATTGATCTGACTCATCTGTTGCTTAAGTTTTGTCCTTTCCTCCTCAACTTCCTGGATCTTTCTCTTTATTTCTTCTAGATGTTTTGCCTGCTTCTGTAGATCTTTTTCAGTTAAACAACCAATGTAGGTGGTAGTTGGTCTCTGCAAGACACTTGCAATGATCTATCAGCTGCTTCGGTAAGACTATAAAAAACTGGAGATTTCTCATAAAAATAGTGAAATGATGATAAACAAACAGATGGAAGGAAGGGTGGTGGTGACAACGGTAGATGGTGTGGACGATAGACATGAGAATGGGCACAAAAGTATGGCAAGAGGTTGGTTGAAGAAGGAGACTGATTTTCCAATGCTTGTGTTTCCCTTTTCTGAAGGATATTTGTCATGACTGGAATACTTCTTCTGATTGAGTCTCTTCGGATCCATCTGTCTTCTTTAGCCTTGTCTTTTTATATTTGACTTGTGACCTTGGCTATCGATCTTGCTGATGTTATTGTTGGCAGCGTAACTGCTCCAGTGGATCCAAGCAGATCCACTCTCCCCCCCAAATCTATTGGTGGGGATGTTGTTGTTGGTGACTGTTCATGCTCAGAATTGGATCGGCGTGTGGAACACGTAGTTGAAACTCGTTGAACATGCGACTGGACTAAATATTGAGCAAATTTTAACGAAATTTGTTTCGATCTTGCTGTAGTTGACTCGAAGATGAATATGGTAATGAGACGCAGGAATCAACTCTGACTTGACATGGATTTCTCATAATTCTCAAAAATCCTAAATTACTGTACAAGGGAATCTGAAGATGGATAGATGAATGAAAATGTGTTCTTGAGATGCTCTACGGAAGACTCTCGTGTAGTAGCTATTCCTCATGCAAAAATCAATCACACAAAATAGGTGAAGAGAAACAATGAAATAAACAAACGTGACAAAGAGTGAGAACTATATAGCACTTGTCGAACAAAATTTGCATTCATCAACATTGATAATGTACCTTGATAGTTGCAATATTTCAGTTCTTTTGTAGAGTAACGTGATTTACTCTGACATGCCCTTGTCAAAACAAGACAGGGTTGGCTACACTAAATCTACCATCATTGATAGCAGATGTTGTAAGATATAGCTTGAGATGCAGGTATGGATGAGGTACTATGTCCTGAAGATCTCTTTGAACAAGAGATTCAGAACCGAATCTCTATCTGGATTTTGAATCCGAGAAATATTGTGTATTGGCACATTGGAAATCTTATCAGCATGTGGAAAGACAAATAGATTTGAGGTTGTAGAAGGGGAGAAAAACTGTCAATTTCCTGTGGAGGTTGCTCTTGGTTGGACATTGTAGCAGATGACGGAATATCGGTTTGACTTTCTCTCGAAAAGGACTCATTTCATATTGTCTTTTTCATTATGGAGTTGGTGTATTGTGTGGTATTGTAGAAGTTTGCTAGAAACTTCTCGAGTGAGCAGCAGGTTGAGGGGGAGGGTGCTATAGTGCTCATGTTGTTGTCATGAAGATCCTATTGTGATTCATAACTGACGTGACGGGCAGGTAGGATCTTAGTTGGTTGTTTTGGACAGTCTTTGAAACTGTGTTTTTTGATACAGTCAGGACACTCAGCATGGTACTTGGCCTTGATTGGACAATCAACTATGAAGTGGCCAGTTTCACCACAGATGAAACATCTGGTGTACAATGGCCCTTGTATAGCAGCATAGCCATCTTGTAAGGCTAGTGGTTCTGGACTTTCTGGTGGATATTCGGGATAAGTCAAGGAATGTCGAGAATGTGATGGTTGTGCTTCATATTGTTGGACTGTATGTGCTTGGATAGGCGGATATGAAGGACAAGCATCACCATGATGCGTAGCCCGACACTGTGGGCACCATATTCTTTTTTGTCTATAAGGTACATGTGCAGGGTTTGACTGACCAGACATACTGCTTTGGATAGACTTCAGGGTAGCTTGAAACTCATTGGTGAGTTTCTCCATCTGTAGTTGGTGTTGCTTATTAAGCAACTCCAACTGGGATTTCCAAAGCTGATCTCGGGTGTCCTCAATCGGCTTCGACTCATGGACAGGAGCACGTGGTGCTCGTCTTTTCCTGGATTCGTCAACATCTGATCCTTCATCTTTTTCCTTGATGGCATCAGACATAGATAACTTTAGGCTCATATATCCATCATTGGATTTAAGCTCGCATCTAATCCATCTTGGAAGTCCGACTAGGAACCAGATGATGAGCATCTGTTCGGAGGGCTATTCTTGGACTTGACTTTTGAGGCATTTGAAATGCTCAATATACTCTCGTACACGTTCGTCTTTTGCCATTTTGATCTTACTCAATTTGACAAAAGGGCTCTCGATCAAGTGAAAGGGCTTAAAACACTTGATAAAAAATTCTTTCAAAATTGACCAGTTTGTCTTTTCGTCACGATCAAGGCTGAAAAACCAATCACGTGCCTTAGCGATCATGGTCATCGAAAACAGTTGGACCATAACATCGGGAGATGTTTTGCCATACACATCACATGCATTCTCAAAGATTTGCAAAAATCTTCGAAGGTCCGAAGTATCGTCAAACTTTGGTAGATCGAGCTTGGGTGTACGTCTCTCAAGATGAGCTCCGTGAGTAGCAGAAACTCCATTAGGGGTGGTTCTGACCCGTGAGGGCTCAAACATAAAAATGAGCTCGTGCTCGTGAAGACTCGGCTCTATCAGGTTCTTGTCCCTGGAACGGGTTTGTGGATGGTTCTTGGAGTTCGGCCCGCATTCGGTAGAACCTATGGCATCTGATTTGTTCAGCTACAGGGGACCTGACCTCGTATGGATAATCGTCTGGAATTTCAAGGTCTTTTTGTTGGTCCATTGAGTACAAGTATGAGTTTTTTCTTATTGTTTTTGGATTTTTTGAGTTTTTTTGGTGTTTTTGAATTTATTTATTTTTGGCGGTCCTATTACGGTCTACGGTCTGGTGTGGTTTACGGTTATGGTGGGATGCGATTTCTACAGATCAATGCGGGTTGCGGGTCAAGGGTGGAGTCGTTGTGATTGTAGTCTGTGGTGATATGCGGTATGTTGCGATCGGCGGTCCGTTGCAGTCTGGGGCGGTGATTGTGGTGGAGGTGGTCGATTGCGATGTCAGCGGTCGATGGCGGTTGATGGCAAAGTGGGGGCTGGTGCGTTCTTCACGGTTGCAGGGTGGAGGCAGAGATGTTTGTGGTGGAGGTGTTTGAATGCGGTGTGCTTGTGCTTTCAATGCAGTGGCTATGGGTGAATGCGATAGGTTAGCGGGAATGCGTGCAATGTGTTTACGGTGGATTGCGTTTATTTTCGGGTGAAGCGGTTAGTGATGGTGATTGCTACAGCTCAAGTGATTACGATTGTGTAAGGTCTGGGGTGCGATTGAGGATTGTCAGTCGTGATCGGGTGCGGTGATGGCGGTTACTACAGGGCAAAGAGTAATCATCTGGTATGTGACAAAGAGTGATGATCTGGTACAATGCGTCGGTTGAGATTGGACACGAGCTCTCCGGTTGAGATTCAACACAGGGGGGGCTCCGGTTGAGATGTGATCATGAGGGGACGGGCGGAGCGTGGACAAGGTTGGGGGTTTCTGATGTAGAAGGTGTTGGAGTTCAATGGGCAAAGTTCTTTTTCTTACTTCTTCTACCTATCAGCAAAGACGGTGGGCTCTTGCTTAATGTTCTTTCTTGTTTCAAGCCCAAAATCAGGCAGAAGGGATGGGTTCTTGTTGTAGTATTATGTCCCGTCTGTCAGAGGACATCCAGATGGGTCACTCTTGAATTGAATGCACATGCATATCAACCAAAATGCAAGCCAATGCGTTCAACAAATGATCTAATTACTGCTCAGTTGAACAACGATGGATTCCTACTTCTACTTTGCTGCAAAATGAACTAAAATCAGATCCTACACCACTTTACTTGCATAAATTGACAAAACAAGAAACAAAAACTAATCTACAACATGTTAGAAGTCCAAGAATCAAGAAACCAACCAGTCTTTTGATTCTTGGACATCCCAAGAACATCAAGAACTAGAATGTTAGAGAATATGCAAGATTTATGCCACATTTCTAGCCTATTTAGTTTACTTGAATGCTGGCTCCTACATTAATCCACAAGAAAACATGAAATTTAATCCACAACTAGGAAAGAAAGAAAACTAATCCACTCTAAATCTACAACCACACACAATATGAATGGAAGGACATGATCATAGGGGCATCACTCAAGAAAACCATCATGATCAAGGAGCTTAGTGTAGCATCAAAGTCATGGGAAATCTTCTTATTAAGCATGGAGTAGATACAATGCAAAAAGCTCCTCTTCACAAAGAGGGAGTCTCTTAAATAAGCAAGAGAGCTCCTTAGGTGGCATCCTAGTGGAATTTCCACATTTCACAAATTACAAGTGGAATAATGCCCTCCACTAGAGGTCACCATCAAAAGGTGGTTCACTCTACTTTCTTTAAGAGGGGTCTACTTGTATTTAATACATTTGCCTAGAAATACTAGTTCCTACATGGTCATTCCATCTTCCGGGATTCACCATGAGGCTTACACAGTTCTTACTTGTCATTACTAACTAGTATTCCTCGGCTCTTATACTCGGCTCTCAGTCTTCGTTGGTCTCATCTTCTCATAGACCTCCTCGGTCTAAGGTGAGAGGTGCTCTGTCCGAGTATCTTGGGGATTCGTCTGAATCAGCCAACATGTTTAAATTGGAAGCTAATATTGCTTTTGAGAATTGTGAACTTGGCAAAGAAGAACTCGTATTGTTCATCATGATACACTTAGTGGATTTGCCTATCAATATTGAGCCCAGCGACATTCCAAGTGAACCATTGTCCTTAATATTCTGAGGAGCTGATGCAGATTTGCAATAAAACCAGATAGTTAGCAAAATATCATAGTAGCTGAAACAAAACCATATGTCATTGATCAAGTTACAAAAATCAGATTACGCTTACTTGAATGCACGAATCCTTCTATATCGATAACCTCCTTTTGAAAGAGTTTGAATATCCTTGCAACTTTGTGATGTTTCGTCTCTGTAAAGGTGCCAAATCAGTAGGGATATCCAAATGTAAATGATACAATGTCGTCATCAGAGAAAAAACAAGAAAGTAACCAGATGCATCAAAGTACTAAAAACAGATTTTTCAAAACAAAACAAAGTACTTATCTTTTATCATATTATATACTCTGTACCATCAATCCATTAATTTTGCTTTTCTGCCTGATTCAAATTTGGAGATGGCGCTCATATTTTCATTCTAGTGGAAAGATGACACTCATATATGGAGATGGGGCTCATATTTTCATTCCAATGTGAAAATGGCGTTCATATTTGGAGATGGCGCTCATATTTTCATTCCAGTGGAGGGAATGCATATTCAAACATTTTTTTTTTTCTGATTTGAATTTGGGGATGGCACTTATATTTTAGATCCAATGGAGGGAATGTATATTCGAATCTAGACAAGTTAGACTGTGAGCAGTTTAGAGTTCTTAACTGTGAGTAGACACTATGGTTAGATCATTGGGAGTTGGGGAGTGGTTGGGGCAAGCAAATAAACAATACTATTTCTTTTATTTTGATTTTTTTATTTATCCTACATGGCATTCCTTAAAGGATCTTTTTGATATTGAGAACTCTTCTAATGACGGAAAACTTCAACATGCAAGACACCACAAGGAATCATAAGTGTCTTGCCTACGGTCACTTACGAAAGAGACCAAAGTAAAGTGCAAAGTTTCACTTACAATCACATGCGAAGACTCACTGCTAGGAATCGTAAGTGTCTTGCCTATAGTTATTGACGAAAGAACGAGCCGCAAGACATCGCAAAGTCATGCTTATGGTCAACGAAGTGAAGGCTGTATACAGCTCACCACCAAAGACACCGCAGAATACCGTAAGTTATCACTTACGGTCACATACGAAGACCAACGGAAGGAGTCAACCCCAACGAACCACAACATTCCAGCCTACGGTCCATTGAGATGCTTTAGCAAACCGAAGGCAACCGCCGACTACAGTTGTAACGACACCACATTTTCATGCTCCTGACGCGTATGAAGGAGATCCTTTTGTTGTACCTCTTCATGTCTTCACAATGCACTATAACCGATTTATGGATCAAGTACAGGGCTGCTAATGATCTTTTAAACTATAATTATAATAACCTAATAATCTTCTGACAACTATATAAACATCTGAAAGCAGTCTTTTATAGCAGACTCCTCAAAGTTACTGATCATTTTAGAGAGAGTAAAGAGTAGCATTCATTAGCCTCTGTAAGTAGGATCACGCGCATTGCGTCATTGTTTTGTAATTTGATATTGTTGTTATTACAACACCCTTTTTATATAGAAGCGCTATTTTTCATATCAGTTGTATTCATGCTGAATGTTTGAATGCCTCTCCATCTTTCTCTCTATAATCAGATTATCTATCAGAAATAGAGAATACCATGGCTGTCTTAGATGCCTAAATTCTTCGCATTCTCTATGGTTGTCTACAATACCTACTCTAACATCTAAACAAATCAGAACTGCTTTGCATCTTATTCTCTAAAGTAATCCAAGATCCTTCTTCATCATTGTTTTTCTTGGGTGGGATGACGATCTCTATTCCGTTGCGGCTTGTGAACATCCATCCTGTGTCCCATCAGGTTGCACATCGCTTTCCTCCGCCGTTTCTACGTATTCACCTTCTACTTCTCGTTCACGCCCTGGTGCGAAAGAGGGCTGATGTCACAAATTTGAAAATGTGAAAAATGCGAAGGTCAACTAAAAAGTGGTTTGAGTCAAAATTGACTATGTGTCACATATTTTCAAAAATGAGAAAAAGTCGAAGGTTCGTGGAAATATGTTCGAAGTCATATTTCGGCTATGTGTTGGTTTTTCAGGGAATGCGACAAAAAGGCGAACTGTGCGAAACTTAGTTCGGATATGCAGATAGCTCAAAAACAAAGCAAAGAACAAAACTGCAAACACTTTGACACTTAGAAACTTTAAGTTTCTTCAACATGGCCTGTACTTTTCAAAATGTTCACATATGATCCAAGAAATCACTCAAAACAAGCAATCATTAGCCAATTTGAAATTAGAAGACAATTGGGATGCAAGAGCACTCTCAAACCTAGAATTTTCACTCAAGATCTTGCTTCATGGAGATCAAACTTCATGCATGCATGTCACTAGGCTCTGATACCATGTCAAAAATTGAGATTTGAGGACCATGCAAACATCTACAACGAACTCCATGCATGTGAGGTTGCACAAGATGCATCTTTGATAGATCAAATCGGATTTTCAAGGGCTATCTATCAAGCTTTGAATCAAGGCAGCTCATCTACAACAAAAGTTATGCTCATCCAAAGAGGCAAAACCAAGCATGTTGCTCTCGGGTAGAGAGAAAAAATATGCACACACTCGGGTAGAGAGAGAATAGACCAAAATATGTATGTGCACCAAAATTGCATTAACTCTCAACCTGATTGTATATACAAAGAGAGAGCTCATCTATACAGTGGTTTGAGATCCAAGAGGAGTAGTAAGCAAGCAAAAAGATTGGATCCCTTACATAGCACCTCTAAATTTGATTGGTCCATTGAGTTGTCATCTCCTACATTGATTGGATCATTTTTTATGCATCTTTCTCTTGTGATTGGTCTGAATTTTTCTGAATAAAATGGTGTTTTCATTTTTATGAATATACAAAATTGTTCATTTCATATTATTAAAAAAAATAATTAATGTTATTTGAATCGATTAGATTCTAAATATTTTAATTTTTTGACATCTATAAACATTATAACATAGACAATATTAACAACTAATTCTTTTCAAAAACATTTGAAGATGATAATCATACTTTTAAAGTAATCTTTCTAGCATGATTAAAATTTTTGACAAAAAAAGGTATTTTGACAAAATAAAATTTGTAAAACATATTAAACATTGGCATTATAAAAAAAAAAATTAAAAATTTCAAAATGATTAGTCTCCGTGTCATTTTTTGTTGTTACCATGTTTGTTGAGACAATTAAAAGTGTCGTTATAGATCTATAAGTTTTTGTTTTTGGAAAATATATAGCATCACATATCGCCGGTATTCAAGATTGTTGGTCATGCTAAGATTTAATTCCATGTCAAGGCCAGTTTGTGACTAATGAATGCTTTGGTGAATCGAATTTATTTTATACAATGGCACAAATAGAGACACATATAGATGTCAATGCAAGATGGTTTATTTGACGTCAAATATTGTCGTAAGGTGATGTTATTAATGATGAACAACAACAATTGACTTCTGGTTTGCAATAGAATTTTGTTGGACACTAATCTTGTCGCGCACACAACTTTTGTACTAGGTAGAGTACCGACTTTTTGTACTAGGGAAAGTACCAACTTAGGTTTTGAGAGATGAGCTATAATAGTTAAATATTTGTATAGTTGGACTAATTATGGATCAAATCAAGATTAAAAAATGAGTTAAATCTACTTTCTTAACCCATAAAAGAAAAATCAATTTTAATTATCTAAATTTTAAATAGAGTAAAGTCCTATTGTAAGTGCTTTACACTCATGAAGGCTATGCGTAAGGGCGAGGCCTGAAGGGGTGTAAAGCAGTGCTAGGCGGGTATATAGGTGCTCGAGTGGTGTTAACAATGGTATCGTAGAACATACTCGATCTCGGATTTCATTAAATGCATACTACCCTTTCTAAAAAGTCTAATTTTAGATAAAAAATTATATACTCATACCCGGGTTTATACTCAGTTGCTATCACCCCTGCAACACCCAAGCCGGTTGAAACCAGCCACCAATTTACAATCATGATGATACTCATACCCGATTGGTATAAATTAAAAAAAAATAAAATAATACCAAGACCCAGCTGGTATAAAAAATATCTACCCGTCCAATGTAAGGCCTCCATGTTTGGAATTTTAGCGAATGTGAACATTGATATCTTGCCTGAGTTGGATTGGGCATTTATTGTTATAAAGCCCCTTGCCGAGGACTCTCCTAGCCTTGAAAGTAAACACCTATATCTTGCCTTAGACTTAATAGGCTTACTATTATGCTTGAGCATGGTTCGTAGGTATTCACAAAACATACATGTTTTTGACCTTTGGAGGTGATGAGCTCACCAATTTCAAGTCTCTTTGAGGCATATATATATCTAAATGTTTAGGTTCATCTGATTACTATCATCAACATCATACTCCTCGCTTCCCACACCAAATCAAAATAGATTGGTG
This sequence comes from Diphasiastrum complanatum, assembly GCA_029204225.1. Lineage (NCBI taxonomy): Eukaryota > Viridiplantae > Streptophyta > Lycopodiopsida > Lycopodiales > Lycopodiaceae > Diphasiastrum > Diphasiastrum complanatum. Next base: position 40,812,551 of record CM055097.1, on the reverse strand, counting down.
AAAGAAATTCTTTTGAGCCACTTACATATCAACAACATAGTTTATACACATGACAATTTTAGGTGAAACCTAGCCTGAGATTACAACACTCCAAACATGTCAATATAGCAATAAACTTGACATAGTTTAGAAGTATGTTTGATTTTGAGTGTCACTATCTACAATATGTACAAGGTCAAATCTTGGGCAAGGGCAACAAATTCATTAAGATTGTTGGCCCTCGAAAAACGGCCTCTATGAATCATGTGAAAAGAATGTATAGATTATGAAACCTACATGAGCTTTGATTTTGCCTAGGAACTTGGGGAGCCCCATTGAGTTCACTATGTTAATTTATTTGATTTGTTTATTTTTATTGTCTCAAGAAAGGTGGCACATCAACAAGAGTTTCACCTCTTGTACTAGGTGTTTGTGTGACAATGAATATGAACTTTGGTTGGGTGAAATTTAGTAGTCCAAAGGCCCTTAGTTTCAGAGCCCAATTGCACTCAAGCACAAGAACTTTTTTTTTTTTGAAGAGCAAAGAACATGCAGCCTCGCCTTCCTTCCCGAATCCCCTGCTCCGAGGATGGAACCCACAGGACTCCAAAAAGACACGTGTCATACAATTAGAGGAGCGGAGGAAAACTGGATAAGCCCTATTCCGTCCAACCTAGCGACCTCTGTGCTGGAGTGTACCACAGTGGACCTACCATCAGAGAGGGGCCCAATGCCTCGGCAACACACACCTCCCCTTTCGCCAATAAAGGACTACTTTGCCACTCGGGAGCAAAATTAGGTCATATCAGAGCAATGGACTAATGCGAAGCACAGATTTTGTGGACGATCGTGACCGTTGTCGGGGGTGGGGAGCTTTTCATCGACGATCACGCGGCGTCCGCAGGTTCGAGGAGCCTGTCCTGTGTAATATGTATTTTATGAATATAAATATATATGTTGGAATAAAGCTCGTTAATTCTCTTCGCTAATGGGCTTTAAGAGCTGGGCCTCTCCCTTCGGACCAGTGCTTGAAACGCGTACGTTGGTGGTACCCGCAGGTTTGAAGGGACTAACGCAATTTGGACACGTCTCAAGGCAAGACCACCAAAACCGATGTCCGCAAGTTTCAACTCATTTTAAAGTAAAAAAAAAAATACCAAAAAACATGGAAAGTGAGAACCCCTTGAATGAAGCCTTCAGTGAATATACCATAAGCAAAACATGGAACGTAATATCTGGGTTATATAGGACTCAGACTAACACGGCTAAGTAGTTACAATTTTATCATTTTATGTCGAGGGTGATCTCGGTCTTTCGTCTTTCGTCTCGCGCTCATGCGAGGTGGAGTGGACTATGGTAGTGTACATCTCTTCGCGCGTAACTGTTGTGATCAACGTTCAGATGCACGTACATGCACGATCGTCAAGGTCCAGCTACACAATCACGCTATGCTTCGTATTTTGATAAGCTTTTTCTGCCTTTCGCTGTGTCCTTGGTTGAACAATTCTGTCTTTCTACATTTTTTCTGCAGCAAGCCCTCTGGAGACTGCAGAGATGTTTGAGACAAGAAAAGAAGAGTGTTGTATAGACTCGGCATTTAGGTATCTACATACCAGAATTTGGGCAGTTCAGGACAAATTCGAGATCTATCCAGCTGGATATGCACCCACCTGATGTATGACGTATTAGTGTGGTTTCTACTTTTCGGGAGCAGATCTCGTTGTAAAAACTAGAAACATGAACAGGATTTCCTGCAGTCAGAGAAGAACTACTTGACAGATGGATTCTCCGGCTGTGAATGAAATGAAAGTAGCATCGCCCAGAATCTGTCCACCTTCAGCACATAGAGACCGATAGAGAGAGGGATCGGCCTTAGATATGCACTACAATCAAGGGAATGGAAAGCTACACAAATTTAGAAGGTGACAGATCAATCAAGGCTTCATACGCTTAAGGTTGAAAATCAGAGATTATGTCACCTACATAATGGATGGTCTTTGCCGTCAAGCAAAAAGACCATCAAGCTTCTCAGCAAATGTTGGAAAATAGGCCCTGAGTTCTTGTTTGACTGTGGTTCTACATGTACTACGCTGATGATATAGCAAGAAAGCTCGATATATTTGAGAACTCTAACAATTCTCAAAGCAAAAATCTGTATCGTAGAAAACTATCGACTTTTGTTCAGGTTGGAGTTACTTAACTTAAGGTTGCAAGAGGGGAGTAGATTAATCTGAAAATGACCATTAGCAGATGTAGTCAAGACTCACGTGGAATTGGTTTCACTTGCAGAAGAATTTGTTGACTCTAACTAAGGAGAGAAAGCTGAACAAGCCAGTGGCTATGGCAAGGTCAGTGGAAACTCTGGTGGTTGGTAGAGTGATTGGAGATGTGATCGACATGTTCGTGCCATCTGTGGAGATGACTGTCCAGTACGGCCCTCGGCAGATCGGTAATGGATGCGAGCTAAAACCATCTGCAACGACGATGGCTCCAAAAGTCCAGCTGAACGGTGATCGAAATAGTTTCTATACACTGGTGAGGCAGATACAGTTCACAAAGTCTGATATCTTTCAAAAGTGCAAATGCTAGAAGCTCTAAATATTTATCGTTTTCGCTGATTTAGGGAGATGTCCATTTAGAACATATGGTGGCCTTTGCTTTACTTGATATTCCGCTTTTTTCTCAGGTCATGACAGATCCAGATGCTCCAAGTCCCAGTGAACCTACAATGAGAGAATGGCTGCATTGGTAGAATCTAGACCGAGACTGCAGTTTCTTAAGTCAAATAGTTTAAATCAATCCTTGTACTTTCTTTCAGAAGAACAAATATTCTGGAGTCTCACGAAACTAGCAATTTGTACATCGAGCTGATTTTCCTATTCGTAACTCTGCTACAAAATGACAGTTTCAGTGACAGTTTCATTTTCTACGATGTTACAGGCTATGAATCACTTCATACATATTGTTTCAGCTCATCAACAGTCATCCGATGCCTATATGGTCATATGGGTTTTAGTCATGAGGATGTAGAATTGACAAACTTACTATATTAGCTGCACTGCCTAACTTTACAATACTAGTGGCATATCTGTCCAGTAGTTTCAACATATAATTCCAGAACCTAAAAGATCTTGTGCAAAGAACGTTAAGCGCAGCAATTAAGCATGATCCTACCATAATTCGCTACTGACATGAAAAAATTTGCTAGTTCAGCTTTCACATCCACGTGCGACTGGACTGGATCTCATTTGCAGTCTCGTGATAATTATATCATACACGATTTAGTTTCTGTTAGAACTGAGATACTTTTTCATAGATAAACTTATACACCGTCGTTGTCTTCAGGATAGTTGCAGACATCCCAGGATCGTCGGACGCAACCCAAGGCAAGAAAGTTGTTCTTTTGCCTTGCCCATCGCTATGTACCAGTTGTCGTAATTAGCCTTGAAAACCACGAGCCATTGTAAACAATTTTTTCTCAATTGAGAGTGTTAAATGAATGCTATTAAAGATTATTGCCTTCTAATAAGTTGCTTAAAGATTAGCTCCCTCACAACGTAGTGTCAGTTTATTCGGTTTAAGCTCCATCCTTTAATACGTAAACACTTACTGCTTGGAATTGTCCGTATTTTGCACCGAAAACACAATATCAGGCACAATCGATTTCTAACAGAAACAGCGTCAATCACCAGTATAGTTGGCATGTCTTATTTCGTGCAAGGTTTCATATAAAAGCCCTGAGGCTTGAAACGTTTTAAAACCACGACACACTGCACGTCAGGACACAGAATTAACTTGTTACGTTTCTATGTATATCAGGCAAGCAGATTGTCCCATACATGGGACCAAAGCCACCAATAGGAATTCACAGGTACATATTTGTGCTATTCAAGCAACCAGGGCGAATGCAGATGTTTCCTCCACATGCACGAAACAACTTCAGCACGAGAAACTTTGCTGAACAGTATGGTCTTGGAACCCCACATGGTGCAGTTTATTTTAATGCCCAAAAGGAGCCTGGGCCCAGGAGGCGGTAAGCTAATGCTCCACATGAGATATGATGAGAAGAAGAACGTGCTGCATAAATTACATACTGGGTCCTTTCTTTTACAACTAAAGTGTGGTGTAAGAAACCCTTGGTGTCCATGTAATCTTTTAACTGGTTGCTTCTTTAGTCCGTAAATATCAATATAGCAGAACTCTGCGAGGATATTGACCTTAAGTACGAATTGGAAACAGTTCCGCTTTTCATCAGTGATTCTTAGGAATGTGGTTGAAAGGTACTCGAAGGCCACCTGTGCTTGAATTTAACCATATGTGAATATATAGTAGGTATAACTCCCAAAACTGATTCAGTTTACACATTCTGAGAAGTTTCAGTTCGAAGAAAGAATATTTTTTCTTTACGTTTAACCTTGACATTCAGGATGGCATGTAGCACCCAGCTTTAATGACAAGAAGGTGCTATCTTGCAACTGGTTTCTACTACACGTAAGTATTACACTCCGCAAGGCAGTTATGTACATTCGTTTACATGGTGAAAGATTCCTAAAAGTCAGGATATATGAATTCCTTATTGTACTTTCTTAATAGAGTTGAGATTTATTGAGACTATTCTGTTGTGGTCGACCTGAGTGAAATATCTATGATCCAACCTCTTATTTCACACTATCTATTTCAAAATAATATATCAAATTCTGACGTTCATAGTAACAAATGCTACACAAATTCAAATGAGTTAAAAATGCCATAATGTTTAAAATATAGCCGATATTCGAGTGTGTCACGGCCTATAGAGCACGCAGATGATTAACTTAGAAGTTGGCAGCCTTACTTGGGTGTCACGCAGTTACTTTGTGCTATTGGAAAATTCTCTTTACCTTCTCTCTAACTCAATTAGTCTTTCAATAAAAATTATGTTTAAAAAATACTTCCTTTCCTCTACTTGAGGTCCGGAGTCGGGAGCTCAACTTCAATCGGTCACAAAAATGAGGACAGGAGAAAAAGGATCCTATGTAGCTACGATTCTTCTTATAGGTTGTAGGACCTTGGACCTCATCACTGTGTGTTTGAGCTTGATTTTCAAGTACATACTAGTAACAAGAACAGATCGAACCGAACGAAAGTTACACGTAGAATCTAGATAGAAAGTAAGGCTGACATGAGGTCCTGCTGGTAAAATGACGTGGTAATGCCTCGCATCCAGGTCAGTAGAAGTCAATGCTACGGTTAAGGGTAAGAGTGTCTTCTCCTGTCAATTCACCATCCAGATATGTATAATGTGAGGATGGCAATGTGCTACCAGACTGCCGGTCATGGAAAAGCTAAAATTTGTACAAACAGTCTCTGAGAGAAAAACATCAAGTACAATGAGTGTACAATCATTGTGAGAGTAGCTGGCTGATGTGGCAGATCAGCAGCAACGGCGACTTTATATCCACGTTACTTGGAATTCCAAAGAAGCTACCGGAATTCCAAAGAAGTCTGGTCATATCTTCTTAAACTCATGACGAATTCGATCTTGAATTGCTGCCAACTTAACTGCTACCTGACTAGATCACAAGGAAGAAAGAACTCCCAACGTGCAGAGACAAGTGATTCATTATGTGTTGATATGGGAAGTATCAATGATAAAGAAACTGCATGAACTTCCTTTCCTGACTATTCAAAGGTGGAATAACATTTGAGTAGCCGTCAACTTGTTTCAACAGAGGAGTTCACACGATAAATCAACGATATTATTGTAAAAAGAAATATCACTACGCTATCAAGTGTGAAAGAATCTTGTTGACAGAATTTGATAAGGAGCAAATTTTGGAGCGAAGAATGCATGTATTTCCAAAATCTGATACTGTGGAAGATGAATCATTGATTCTAGGGCTACAGTGCACACAGAGCTAGTTGAGATTCTAAAATCTACAGGTCAAAATTGACCGGCAATTCATAAATATCTCCTGTCTTGGCACACTGTTTTTACAATCTGTTACATGTCTTTGAGCTAGTTACTGAGTTTTCCAGGAATTGGACAAATGGCAGATCTTGTGAAACGAAGATTTGATATATACATCTAAACGGTGAGAGTATAGCATGTGCTGCATAGGTTTCCATCAATCGGCTGATACACAATAGATAAATGAAGCCTGCTTTTTACTCAATTGTCTCTTTTTTCTTGATCCTGTCTTTTCAGGATAACTACACACCCATAGCTCTTGTAGATCACTTCATAGCTTATGACAGGTTTTGCGCCCACGTGAGGGACTCCAGTGCTGGACTAGAGCCCAGGGCAATTGCATCAGGGTGGGCTGATGAGCGAGAGCATGAGTATTGAGGAGCAGCAGTTGGTCGAGACGTTTGAAAGAGCAAATCTTGACTTGGGAAATGCACGATGCAAGACGATTCTCGAGGAGAGAAGAGTTTGGGTCGTTGTGAATTGGTTCTGGAGGTGTCTGGGGAAAGGGTTAGTTGCCCAAGAGAAAAAAAGAAGAGGCTGGCCCAAAGATATGAAACGAATTATGAGGAGGTACAATCCTAGTCCAAAAAAAGAGATGCTAGGACGTAGTTTACAATGTGAAACTCAAAGATCAATCTATTTGGTGGTTGAGATCATGACATGCTCAAGGTCAGTTTAGGATGACTGTAAAGGTACATAGATGTGCCGTGGCCATTAGATATTTTGGAATTTACTATTTAGTCAGTACATTGATTCAGTCATGAGGTATGATTGTTGAATTCGCATATTATTGATGTAGACACATTGGAAGGGTTACTTAGGTTTCTTTTGAAAATGAAGTGAATTTGGCAAAGGAAGATGGTACATGTAGTGAGAAATAGTTGCAAATTGCAATTAAGATCTTTTCTTCAACGAAGAAAACAGACTTCACTAAGAACATACTTATTTCAGATTATTGTTTATGGTAGAAGTTTTGAGTTTTACATAGTTGTGTTTTTGGTTGTTACAACGTTCTATAAGGAGAATTAATGGCATTGCTTTGATTAAGTGTACTTCAGTATCTGAAATATTTACTCAAGTGTGATGAGAAGAGAAGTATGCCAAATTCCACTTATGTACACATGATTAAGGAATTTGAACTATTACACTAATTTTTGTTCTTATATTTTTGATTCATTTGTTGTCATTGAATGTTAACTTTGCATCAAATTTTTCACATGTAGTTTCATTGTCCACGTGAGCAAAACCTAGAGGGTGGGGTGTTAGCAAAACAACCTAGTAACTGACGTAGCATTTTAGTAATAAAATCACCATAACACGAGGAGCCTATACTACTAGCCTCTTTGAGTCAAGAGGCTATAGTGTAATGTGGGATGAACCATACAACGAATCGTTTGGGAGTACAGTACTTTTCAAGTAAGAAATCAACATGTAGGTGAACTAAGATTTGTGATTTGTTGAGCATTGGAGAGGATGACAAGCTTGGTTCACCATTGAGTACAATGGATTCAATAAAAAAAGGGAAGCAATTAATTAGAATTGAAAGACTTGTGCAAGAGAATGCAACATAAAGGGGGACGAGTGTGGAAGGTAGCATGCATACGGTAGGGCAAAAGCTTCCATAGACAAAAAGGAGAAAGGATTTGACAATGGAGGGGATGAATTTGAAAATGTACACAACTACAATGAAAGACGAGTATGGTCTCTTGCTATTATGATTGGGGTGTGAGATTAACCAACAACCTTAAAGACGAATGTCAAATAGAATGTTACTTTTTTGGAGACAAGCCAAAGAAGAATCACTTGCATTTGTTGATAGCGTCAAACAAATGGCTAAAGGTAGGCATGGATTCAAAGATACAGTAGTGTTGAAGGTACACAAGATATTTAAAATATTTTTTGGAAAGCAAGAATTTGTGTTGGTTAATTCTGACGAATCCCTTGAGATACTAGGCCAAAGTTATCCAAGAGGATATTTCACCTTAGACTGAAGAGGTCTCTGAAGGAGGGATGAATGAAGAATGAGAGCCGAGAAATTCTAGTTAAGAATGATAAGAATAAATCATGTGAGCTTTATGGTGAATCCCAAAAGATGGAATGACCATGTAGGAACTAGTATTTCTAGGCATATGGAATTAATGCTAGTAGACCCCTCTTAGAAAAGTAGAGTGAGTCACCTTTTGATGGTGACCTCTAGTGGAGGAGATAATTCCATTTGTAATTTGTTTTATTGTGGAATTGCCACTTGGGCTCTACCTAAGTAGCTCTCTTGCTTATTTAAGAGGTCCCCTCTTCTTAGAAGAGAAGGCGAGTAGTTACATTCTTCTCGGGCTTAGGAGCTAGGTTGCATGGTAGTTTATCTAAGGTTGGGAAGAATCGGACAGAATATGGCGTCGTTGCCATTGTTGTTTCACTTGTCATATAGGAGCTGTTTCAATTTTCATGTTTGTTTGATCATCTTGCAAAACACTTTTAGAACAATTTCTTGTTCATCACTAGCATTCTTACGATCCATAGTTTGCTTTGATTTGATATGTTTTCCATCAAAAGTCCTCAAAAAATCAGATTCTACCATTTTTTTGACAAGTTTTACGAAAATCAAGAAAATGAAGACACTTTAGATTTGATGAATCTTGGGTTCCATTTTGCATGGTAGCTGTTTTTACACCTTCATCTACATTCAATCTACCATCTATCATATACTTAAAATGATTTGCTTATATTATGATTTTTCACTTTTTTGATTCTTGCATTTTTTTGACTATTAGGTTAACCGAGTCTGTTTGCAATTCAAATGCACTAATCTTATTCTTTCAGGGTCAAGAATTCAGCTAATTTACAATTATAAACATATCAAAAACTCTTGAAACCTGAAAATTTCAAAGTATCATCCCTCAAACCAAGCAACATAGAAAAATGATCAGTTACCACAGCCATTCGGCTGATCAGTTACCACAGCCATTCAACTAATTACATATATCACAGATAGTCGGCTGATCACTTACCACATCCATTCGGCTGATCTCTTACCACAACCATTCGGCTGATTACACATACCATAGATAGTCGGCTTATTTATTACATACCACATACATTCGGTTGACCACTTGTCTGATCAACCTAGATTCGGTTCGCAATATTTTAATGGGCACGAACAATTGGTTCGGATTGTTTTATCGAGCATTGGTTGATAACAATTACCACAAAACAACACAACAACACTTTGACAGAGTTCCTATACCTTGAACGACCTACAATATAACATCGATCGAATCGAGATTCATTGTTTTCTCTTGCAAAAGTGAGTTTTGCCAACACACCATTCGATTAATTCCATTCACGTCACTCTTAATCTGAATCAAATCCAAAACCTGATCAACTGAATCTCCAACTGAGTGTTTCTTTTGCACTAACTGAATCATTTGATTAGGACTACCAAAGTTATATGCAAATCAACCAAAACAAGTTGCGACACTTTGTCATTACTCAACTGCTTACCGAGCCTTACCTATTAACCAAGTGTTCACTCCTGCTTCTTTGCACTTCAACCGAACCGAACGAGTGTTCACCCACTCCGAGTGTTCACACGAATCGCGTGTTCACCCGAACCGAGTATAGACGTTCAACCAAATACAAAGATTATACCAAGCTACTTCAATCAAATTTTGGTCCTTCTGAAGGTCTTCTAACCGAAGACTAGAACCGACAATTGCTTCCAGATCATCAATCGAGAAGTGCAATCAAGCCTCAATTTTCTTTTGAGATTTTTAGCATGAATTTTTAATCGAATCTTCAGTCTGCCATTAACCGAATATCTACCGACCGAAGATCGCAACAAGCCACTTAATCCGACTCATCGCTCAAAGATCTCATTCGAGGTCTCAATCCACAAAACCAACCAAATGTCCAAACCAAGGCTCTTTAGCCGAGGCCTCCCTCCGAAGATCCTGAACAAAGTCTCTTCCACTGAACTCTTCAATCGAATCTTCACTAAGGAGCTCAACCGAACGACTGAAGTTTTTGGCCGAGACTTTAGCTGAATAACCGAGTCTCATTATGAATCTCATGATCAGAGGGGTACTAAAAGGGAATAGTACCTTTTCCTTCCATGCCTTTCAGGCTGTATCTTACAATATTTGCTATCAATGATGGTAGATCTAGTGTAACCAGTCATGTCATGTTTTTGACAAGGGCATATAAGAGTTTTTTCATTACTCTAAATATCAATATTCATAAATAAAATTTTTGTCGACAAGTGCCCTTTAGTTATTGATGTTAGAAACCAATGATAAACTTATTACTGTTTACGATTTACTGTTGACAGCTGTTACCAGCTGTAAGTAGCTGTAGGCTAGTCTATAATCAACTACTAGTTTTATTTTTTCTCTCTCTCTCTCTCTCTCTCTCTCTATATATATATATATATATATATATATATATATATATATATATATATATATATATATTCAAGATTTATTTTACTCTTTGTTATTCAGTGTGATATAGTGATTGTGTGTTCTTTCCCCTTCTTATGGTGATTGCTTATGATGAATGATTGATAGTGCTTATCAGATCATTAACATGGGATCAGAGCACCTTTGATCTTGAGTGCCTGACAATTGGGTTCGGCTTGTCACTGGCTCCGTACGGTGAGATAGTCCTTCGCAACAGGTGAAAGCAAGAGAACTTATAGTGTTGATGAAAACAGTCTCTTGAGCAGATTGCAGATATTGACGCATGGTAGGAAGTGCTTGAACACTCTTTGAAGAGTTTATTCAGAGGCAAATACAGTGAGGAAACCATTGGCAACTGACTGGGATCAGTTTGGTGAACATTTGAGTATTTTGCAACTTAAGCTGTAGTGAGAGAGTGTGAAGTGGTAACAACTCTACTTGCATCATTTTCAGATCATTGTGAGTGTTGGAAGCTACAGTCAAGAGCTGAGAAGCAGATCAACTTTGAAGGAACTCAAACTTGCAAAGAAAAACAGTGTTTGGTGGAAGAAAGCCCAAAGCAAGCTGTTTTCTCAAGCAAGGGTTTACAGATGCAAAACCATTGATCTTTAGCTGTAGACAACAATTTTGATGTTGTGAAAGGCTGAAGGAGGGCGCCCTACTACTGCTAAGAAAGTGTCAGAGGGCCGTGGACAACCGCGCTGGGAGTAGAGCGTTGGATCTGAAGTTGCAAAGAGGCCATAACTCTCTCTCTCTCTCTCTCTCTCTCTCTCTCTCTCTCTCTCTCTCTCTCTCTCTCTCTCTCTCTCTCTCTCTCTCTCTCTCTCTCTCTCTCTCTCTCTCTCTCTCTCTGATCACGGGCAGGTTCACGCAGCCATTCCGACCTACTACATAGCGTAAAAGAGTGCATAGCATCTCTGTGAATCACGTTCGGCGCACAGAAATGCTCGAGATCGTCCGATTACAATGTTGTTGAGATCGACGGTGGAGACCTCCTGATCGTGGATCCAGATCAACGGCCAACATTCGTTGGGCCTCAAACTTCATTTTTAAAATTTGAAGTTCTTGAAGTGCAGTGTACAAAGGACTGAAGGGCCTAAAATTGGAATTCTTCATTAAAAATTTTCATTTTGAAGGGAACCAGTTTTCTGTCCATATTTTGGAGGGCTGTCCCTATCTCTTTAGGACCTTGTCCACTGGTGTTTTTTTTTGCAGAAAAGCGATCCAAATCCTAAGCTAGATCCAGATCCTGATCTAGAACCGACTACGGAAGGCCCTGCTAATCGTTTCACTTCAATCTCAAAGATCAAATATGATTATCTTAAAAGAACATCTTCAGATGATGTTGACAGTTATGTTTTGTAGTTCGAGTCGATTACTAACTCGAACAATGAAGGTGTTGATGCTGACAAGCTACGGATCTTTCATGATCTTTTGAGAAAGCAAGCCTGCATATGGTACATCCAAGTTGGACCAGGACGTGTAGCTATCTGGTTACTGTTGAAAGATGCATTTCTGAACCAGTTTAGAGAAATTGGTTGTTCATCCAGATTCTCGGATGACCAACAATGTGCAGAAGAAGAGTGAAGAATCTCTGCTGGTTTTTTGTGATAGCCCTTGGTAATGAAACCCCAACTAGCTACTTGTTATAAAAAGTAAAGAATCTAATTGGAAAACTAACTGGTGTGTATCTTGTCGCGATGCAGGTCGAGTGGGTTTTGGCAAGTTTAACACCAAAAGTTGATCGATAATACAGACAAGGAGATATGACTTCTTTATCAACAGTCATAGCAAGCGCTGAGAACTATGAGACTTCCAAGTTAGCATGCAAAAGATGGTCTACCAGACAAACTCGAAAGCCTAAGCATATCTCCAGCGGCAGTGAAGATGAATCTAAATCTGAATCTAGTTCAAGTTCTTCCAGTTTTGAGTCTGACTCAAGTGATTCATCAGATACAGAAAATGATGATGCAGATCAAAGGAAGAAACGAAAGTCCAAACGAAAAGAAGATAGCAAAACCACTGAGGACAAGTCTACGACATCTAAAGTTGAAAAGCTTTGGAAAAGTAATATGGTTGATCTTAATAAGAAGTTCAATGATCTGAAAGTTCAAATTTCAGAAGTTGCAAACAAGAGACCGAAGGCTTCTTCTTTGAGCTCAAGACTATGGTGTACGAAATGCGGTACATCTGGACACTCTAAAGAAGATTGTAAATCTGTGAACGTAAAGTATGTTGAAGATCCTTCTCAGGAAGTGCTCTTTATATTTCAAGATGATGCGACTACCAATTATGTTCAAGGTACCACAACACTCGTCCAACAAGGCAAACCAAAGTTTGCACCAAAAAGCCACAATCCACTAGAATTTGTGTAATCAAGGCTACCAGTTTGACGAAACCCTTTTTGAAAATTTGCTATAACTGTGGTGAACCAAGACATTTTTCGCTTGACTGTCCGCAACCACGAAAGCCGATCGGATATATACCTTTATGTTCAAACTACAAAGAACTTGGCCACAAGTATCCGGACTGTCCACAACCACAGAAGTTGCATCCAAAATATCAATATGTTGTTACACCTACTCTGCTGTCGATTTGAAAGTAAAACCTTCGGTGGACGCTGTTGTGCAGAAGGTTGATGTCATTGAAACCAAACAGACAAAGACAACTAACCAATCTTGGCCAAGCGATGTCGAGAAGTTATTTAAAGTGACTACGAGAAGCAAAAGCTCCTCGAAACTTGACACAAAAGTATCTTCAAAGAAGCGAAGAAATTTTTCGAAGAAGAAGTCTTTGAACAAGTCTATAATGAAGGAAGATCTTAAAGCAGATCATGATTATGATCGTGATGCAGCCAAGTTATTCTCGAACGATATTTCTCCGGATGCAAAAGAAATTATCAATTCCGAGTTACAGACAGCCGTTGTAGAGAAGACAGTTACATTTGAGGAGGGGGATGTGGAAATCACGAAGACAAAACTTTTGGAGGCCTATCTCGAAAGCGAAGACGAAAGACTATGACATTGTAACTGATATTGGTTCTCTTAGCACATATAACTCTCGAGCAATTGTTGGCAGATAACAATTTTACCGCAAACAGTTAAAAGGTCCCTCGGTCTCTAAGAAGAAGAAATGAACTTCTTTGCTAGATGTTGGCGTACTATCTATTGATTTAGGAGATCTTGGCCCACTAGAAATTGATGTCACAATTGCCGGATGCTTAATTGAAAAGATGCCGATTGACTCAAGTTCGAGTGTCAACATAATAACTGAAGACACTGCTCATGCCTTAGGTTTGACTAATATTCAACCAACCCAAAGAAATATCAAGTTGGCCAATTCGACACGAAGAAAACTTGCTGGTGAATTGAAGGACGTTATTGTATATATTCAAGCCAAGCCTTTTACAATGAACTTTATTGTTATCAAACCGCTTGGTTTGTCATCTTACTCTGTTTTAATTGGACGACCTTCGCTTTATCAGTCTAACGCAAGTGTACACTGGAAGTCCAGGGAACTAAGATTTCAAATTGGTGAGACAACTAATCGTGGAAAGCCAACAGAATAGATTATCACCTGAAAACATGATAGATATGAAGGCGAAACTCCTATGTCTGACACCAGTTTTACTTCAAAAGATTTTTCTTATGCCCTTAAGATATTCTCTAATGCATCAAACTTCGAATTAAATAATTTCAAATGCTATGAGAATAATAATTCATCGGATGACAAAGAAGAATTCTTCGATGTCTGCAATAAAGATGATGATATAGTTATAAATGAATCAAAAGCTGTAGATATGAATTCTGAGGATTCTGATCAAGATACAGATGACGAATCTGACGAATCCGAATAAGAATTTGGTAATAAACACCAGGCTGATGACAAGAATAAATCCATGGAGTCAGCCATGCGCAAAATTCACGGCCATACCCAGGCCAGTATGACGGAAGGTATAATTTTGCCAGATTTTACAGAGCTAATTGGACTTGCACCTGGAAAATTTGTGCATGCTTCTAAGTCCCTTGGAGAAATAGAATTAGCAGAATTTATTGCTAATGAAAGAGTACCAAGACATATTTGCATGGTCGCTCGAAGAATTGAAGGGAATACATGCTGAATTTGGCGAGCACCACATTGATCTTAAAGAAGATGTTGTTCCTGTCCGACAGAGACAATATCGACTCAATCCAAAGTACTCTCTTATGGTGAAGGATGAACTCAACAAGCACCTTAAGGCAGACATTATTTATCCCGTCTTAAGCAGTGAATGGGTGTCTCCCATTGTTGTAGTTCCAAAGAAGAAGACTGGCAAGATTTGAATTTGCCAGGATTTCAAGAAGCTGAATGTTGCTACCAAGAAAGGTCACCACCCATTACCCTTCACGGATTCCATTCTGGACCAGGTTGTTGGACAAGAATGTTACAGTTTCTGTGATGGCTTCTCTAGCTATAATCAAGTTGGAGTAAGGAAGGAAGATCGACCGAAGACCATGTTTACTACCGATTGGGGCACTTATGCCTACAATAAAATGCCCTTTGGTCTTTGCAATGCACCAGCTATTTTCCAAAGAATTATGATGCTAATTTTTGTTGCATTCCTAAGAACATTTCTTGAAATTTTCATTGATGATTTCTATGTTAACAGTAATATCAAGTCTCATAGTCAGAAACTAAAACTTACGTTGCAGAGGTGTCGAGACACTTGTTTGTCACTTCACCCCGAAAAATGTTTTTTCGATATGAGAGAAGGTATACTTTTGGGGCGTAGAATATCCAGCAGAAGAATTGAAGTTGACAAAGATAAAGTCGAAGTTATAAAGAATTTGTTTACACCAACGAATCTATGTGAACTAAGAGGTTTCTTAGGACATGTTGGTTATTATCGAAGATTTATCCAGAATCATGCCTCTATTGCTGCAGTCCTTACCTCGAACCAATTCGAAGGGTGTTACAGAGAAAATCCAGGAACAGAGAAAGAAAAAGCATGATAATCATATCAAAACTGTTGATCCTAAGTCTGATGATTATGCTTTGATATATGATAATCGCCATCAAAAATTTCTTGGGAAGCTTTATATGAGGTGGATGGGACCGTACAAGGTTATTGAAGTATTTGAAAACGGTACTGTCCAACTTCAGTCATTGGAAGGTGAATTATTGCCAACGGTCCTAAACTAAAGAAATATTATCTTTAACGAAGGATTTTGAGGGGAGAATCTTTTGAGTATTTTTTAAGAATCCGAATTTTTATTTTTCTTTGATTTATATATTTATTACTTAATTGATTATTTATTATTTACTTTTTGGATTTGGTAACTCCCTTTTATTAAATGTATAAATGTACACATGTTTCCAAATGTCATTCATATTTATGTCTATGTTTATGACTACGTAGAAGACTGCATAGATGTGAAATTATATTATTATTTAAATTTTGAACAGTCTTAAGCTGATTAAGATTATCTCTTTAGCTGTCTCGAAGATCGGTAAAGATACTATTTTTTATTTATGAATTTGACAGATGTCAAATCAAGTTGCCATGTGATTATCATCTCCACCGTGTCATCGTCTAAACATTGCAATTTTCTATTTCCGTTTACACTTTTTTTTTACTTTCACTTGTTCGTGCTTGCTCATTCTCGTTTACCATCGTTCACGCTCTTGCTCACGTTTACTGTTGTTTTCAAAAATATTCTCATACCACGATGGATTCAAGTGCAAGCACCAGCTCTACTATCAGTTGGAAAATTCGAGCTTCTATCCGACTTGCGACACTTCAGTCCTTACTAGATCAATGCAGGCTAGGTGATCTCAAAGTAGACCCATCTGTTGTCTTATAAGAGATCAACACTGATTTTGTGAATTCCATTCACACAGTGGCCGAGTCTGACTTCAAAGTAACATTGTGAAATAACATCTTCACAATCAACGAAGCGGTTTTCTCTGAAGCCCTTGGACTGCCAATCGATGGCACTGCCAATCCAACGTCCAAGGACTCCATCGATGAAGCAACATATTTTTTGGCGAATTGTTATGTACCAAGCAAAGGGTACAAAATTACGATGGTGAAGGATGCGCAACTGAAGTTTTTCTTCAAGTATTCCAATCAAGTATTGTTCGTCACTGATGCTGATGCCACTA
The DNA here is from genome assembly GCA_029204225.1 of Diphasiastrum complanatum. Classification (NCBI taxonomy): domain Eukaryota; kingdom Viridiplantae; phylum Streptophyta; class Lycopodiopsida; order Lycopodiales; family Lycopodiaceae; genus Diphasiastrum; species Diphasiastrum complanatum. Next base: position 40,796,024 of record CM055097.1, on the reverse strand, counting down.
TTTCAACTCAAAATTTTGGATAGTTGGTGGATGCACTGGTAAGCCAGCTAGTTTGCTTTGGCATTATTGCCTACAAAGCATTTCTACGCTGGATAAAGCACAAGAAGTTTGATGTAGTGGGAGCACACATCTCACGACTGTGCGAACATTTCGGCATACTGACTGAAACAGAGCAAGGTGTACTGGCAGGAATGATGCTTATGACAACAAAGATAGATCTATCCAGTCTCCTAAAGAACACATCCGTTCCACAAGTCCAGCCAGCAGCTACTGCAACCATGGAGGTCAACATAGCATCAGTCCAGAAGGACTCTGTTTCGGATGTTGCTGTGCAGATTATTCCAGATTCTTCCACACAAGTGTAAAAATTACAGCAAATAAGGATCCTAAAACACTTGAAATGATGAGGGCAACAATAGATTATGATTTCATAAGATTAGCACAAGTTGAAGCATCAAAATCCATCAAAAATCCATGCTTGAACCTCACTAAATGGCCCAAATCCTTGAAGAAGGCTTCACACGTGTGAAAGTACGGCCTCCCACAGTCTGAGTACTGTACACCAGACCTACATTCAATCCTATAATCATTAGTAATCACAAGTACTCAAACAATTATGAACATAGAGAGCAATTGCACCATTATGAGAGAAAAAACATGAAATTGCTTGATTGATTTTGGTGAGATATCATCACCTATATATACATGATCCATCACGGTTTTGGGCAGGTATGAGTAGCCCTAAACCTATCCCTAATGCTAATTTTGGTGGATCTTTCATCCCTACCAAGTTAGGGTTGGAATCTTGGAGATCCCTCAACAATGCAAAAATTACCAAAAATAGCTCCTATTTTTTCTCCCTTGTGTCTAAGCATAATTTGGACTCATTCCAAAGGTTCTAACACTTAGGTCTACTTGAGAACATCCTTATGAATGGAATCCTATGCTATTTGGCACGTGTGACAAGCCACATCATGACCATCTAACTATTTACAAGTCATATGACCAAAACTAGTCAAGCTAGAATTGTGAATTTTTAACAACAAGCCGACACCTTGGCCGTCGTCCCAGATGGGTCTTCTCAGAAGCCAAAGAGCTCTACATTCACGGATGATGAAGACACCATCTTGAACACACAAATGCAAGACAAAGGCAAGGGGATTGATGATGAGGCCACAGTGCAGATGAAGAAGAGAAAGAAAATCTATACAGGTGGTACCAGCAATTTTCCACGGGAGCCAAGGAAATTGTTGGTAAAATCCATGCTTATGATCTTCATATCCAACAAAGCACGATGCATTTGTTCCAAGCAACGGACGAGATGACCAACAAAATAAAAATGTTGGCTGAGAAGATTGCGTCTCTGGAGGCAGAACTGACTGAGCGAAATCACTCCTTAGGCCAAATGCTCCAGTTATCAAACGACGAAGCCCAATCTTATCAAGACAACAATAAGGCACTTAAGGCCAAGTCTGTAGAATTGTAGACAAATTTTGATTCTTTGCAAGCTGAGCTCAATAAGATCAAGGCAGAAAAGACTACTCTGTAGACCACTTTGCACGATGAGACCACGAAGCGAATGAAGGCAGAAAGTGCGTGACAGTTATGCAGCAGCTCTGGATCAATCCAGATTGATCCTTTGAAGTTGCAGTCTTTTCAGGACCAGATGCTCGAGAATTTTCGAGTCGAATTTCTTCTTCCACTCGAAAATGACAAAGTGTTAGTTGAAGAAGAACTTGTCGAGCTGAAGGAGCTTTATGCTGAGACAATAATCTATTCTGGGACAGATGCACATGAGGAATATTTGTAGGCCCTAGAAAAGATTGAAGAATTGGCAAAACAGCTTCAGGCAACTCACCAATGTTCGAGAGTTGTTGATTACCTAGAGTATGCTGAAGCCTGCATCAAGATCTCCGACCTTCAAAATAAGGTACCAGACCTAAAGCAGCAGCTCGAAGACCATAAGCTCGTTGCAGAATCCACAACCAGGATGTTGCTGAAGCGCTGCCTAAGGCAAAACGACCGAATAAAAATCAGTTGAAGGTATGTGCAGAACGTTTTCAAGTTTTTTTTGAATGATTCTGGAAGTGGAGTCCCTGCCATCTTAACATCGAATTGCAATGACATATCGATTATTTGATGCTACTAGGCTCAGTAGGCATGGCATTTGAGGACTGGCATTCAGTATGGGAAAAAGAAGATTTTTTTTAGTTATGGGACCAACTTAGCATAGAACAAAAGGGATGCCTATGTTGGGCCTTAATCCAAGGTAAATTTAAAGTTTTGCTATTCGGGTCAGTTGAACAGTATATAGGCTCAACCTTCATGTATGCTCTGGAGTAATCCGAATTAAGAAGTACCAATTTTTGAAGCATAGCGATTCAAAACGAAAATTTTGGAGGCGGCATGCAGAGTTCAAGTTATACTTACCAGAGGGCCATGCGAATATTGGAGAATTTGACAACGTAGGTCTTTTGTTAAATGATATACATCGACTAGGAGCGAAAATTGCAAGCTATTTTGCAGAAATCAAGCACAATCTATAGGACATAGTCAAATCCCGTGAACATAAAGCCTTCTGTACATATACTTACTGGCAGTTCGGCACTTTTGCAACTAAAACATTATTTTTTATTCAAAACTTATTTGTAAAGTATAAATTTATTCAATTTTCATCTACTTTTTTCAAACATATTACACAGGAAATTTTTGAAGAAGACTTCCAGTTAGTACATGAATTATTTGATGGGACTTTACTCCTTGTAAGGTTGTCACCATACGGAAATTTACCTATTGGAAGACACTTTCTTCAGTAGTTAGTATTACCGCTCGAGGACGAGATCTTGATACTTGAAGTGCTGGCTCTTGCTAGACTGAAGGCCTATTTGGGCTTGGAAAATATTCACATGTGACAACCCATACACATAAGAAAAATAACATTTTATACACAAAAAATTAGTATATCACCACCAATATGCAAAAAAAGGATGTAGAAACCCAAAATGCCACTATAAGGAGCACATGAGAACAAATAGACACATGTAAACCATGATAAAAATGATGAGTACACAACCTACAGACAAGCAAATTTCAAGGTGTAGACAAGAAACTTAGATTTCAGTGTTCAAAAGATCAAATTTAGTGTGACCATAGCTTGTAAACTTTCTTCCAACTCTAGAGATTTGTTAATGCTTGCTAGAAGACCTATTTTAGTAGTGGTCGATGATGACACAGTTCATATCCTTAAATTGCAACCAAATATATTTATACTATACACATCTTATATCATTGCAATTAGATGCACACACATGAATAGAAAAAACATAAATTGAATTAATGCCAAACGTCCTTGCATTGAACAATCGGTTATGCAAACCAAAAAATGACCGTATACGATATCAAAACTAAATGGTATTGTTCCAAGTTTAATTCAATCATAGTAGCATCAAAACATGAATCCTGATAGTAGATAGGCGAAACGAATAGATTCTTATGACAACATATTAACCAACTCCAAGCTTTTCCCCAAGTATGATCTGCGACAAATAAGGTTGAAAAATATTAGACGAGACTTGATGATACAATAGAGAGAAAAATTATTCATTAGAGGAAATTTTAGTTTGAAAAGGGCCCTATGAGGATTGCCACGTAGGCTGCCCGAGTTTACAACTCGGGCAGTCAAGTATAATATAACTAAAAAAAATTTAGACCATTAATGTGAAAAAAAGAGATAATAAGGAGTGTGAGAGAAGGCTTGAAAAAATCAAAATTAATGAGGGGGCATGGTGCAAATTTTTTTACAATCAATGGTTTTGGATTACCGACTTTAAAACTTTGATTTATGAAGTTAAGTCTTAACAAACTTAAGCCTTTAAGTTTTTAAAGAAAACTTTGTGAACATAGATTAGATTCACAAAGTTTGAAGAGTTTGTGTTATATTTTCAAATTGAGCAAAGTCAAGTTTTAGAAACCTGAAACTTTTTGAAAAAATTTCATATCTCAAACTTGGAACCATTTGTACTTTCGAAGGTAATAAATAAAACCGTGCAGGCCTGGCCCACCCACCCACCCACGCACCTACCTCCCTTCGGTGCACTCTGGCTACCCTCTCGAAGATGCTAGGATGGGAGGGTGCGCGCACTACTCCAGCGCGCCCCAGTTGTTGTGGCATGGAAGGGGGGGGCACTGTCCCGTGGGGGCCAGGGGCCCCCCATCTGGAACTCGCACCCTGAATGGGGCCAGTGCCCCGAAGGGGGCCCATCCCTCAGCCCAAGGAGGCGTGCGCCCCCCCCTCTCTCCCTCCCCCTCCCTCCTTTATGTGCTCGTTCTCCCCTACTCTCCCTGTCTAATTCAAGGTTAAAAATAATTTTTTTTTTCTTCTTAAATATGTTACTATATTCATTTAAAAAAAGTTTGCCCCACTTTTTTGGGCAGATTTTCTACGTTACATAGAAGTACACATGGAGTTTTACTATTGTTCTAGAGAAAGCTTTAAAAGTTGAAAAAAAATAAAGAGCATCTTTTTAAAGGGCCCTTTTCAAACTCAAATTTTCTCTAATGAATAACAATCTCCAATGTGCACATGCAACTTACTTTCACATACTGTTGAGAAAACAAGTGGCAAATTTTCATCGTTGTCGATTCCTATTCCAATTCTGCCTGAAAGTGCTGCAACCTTTAAAAATGTGTCTGTTTCACTCATGAGATCGACCGCTACATCTCCAGGCTTAACGAACACTCTCAATATATAGTCCCACAACTTGCAGCTACACTGGCTGGGTCCACGAATAGGTCAACCTTCGTGTCTTAGCCATTCACTCTCTTGGGCCCTATCTTGAAATATGTCGATTAGTTGCCGTTGGAAACGAATAGCCCCAAAATTTGGAGTGGAACTAGCATAAAATTCTCTATGGTATGCAGATAGTGTGAGGCAATGAACCTGACTGAACATCAACAGGAAGTGAAGCACTTGAGAAATAAGTGCATACATTAAAGTTGTGTAAGAGAGATGAATATTACCCACTACATAACACATGACGTGGATCTAAATATGTCCAACCAAGGGGGGTCGCACTATGAACTATGGACCTCTCACACAACTCCATTCCCCATTTTCTTGCTTGCGCATCCATTTTGACATTGTGGGGGCACACCATGCAGTGTGACAAAGAATCCATTATCTGTAGTAATACTTTCAGCCACGGCAAATGCAGATTCACAAAGTTCATCAGACCATAAATTCCATTCTGGAATACCCTCCTCGTGTGTGCCATTCAAGACTATGTATGTTGGAAAGTCTACAAAAACAAGCTCCACAGCTTCGAAGGGGGTTGGTTGGCCTCTAATGCTACTATTATTGCAGAACACTTTGATGAACTCTTCTTGAAAGTCATTCCAAAGTGCTCTTGACCTTTCTATGCTTGCATGCAGCTTGTAGAAGCATCAAAGATAACCATAAGTATACACATATACAAATGACTGCATATAACATATAAATGGCCAGAAAATAATGGTGATATTGATTTTACTCTGGAATGTTAATGAGTTTGAGCTTTCGCTCAATTGCTGCGATAGAATCATCTCTTTGAAAGTCAGAAGGTGGATAGGTGTCCTCATCATGTCTCATGGTTGGTGTCATCTCATAATGAGTATGCATGCTGTCATCACTCACCCTCTCTCTACGCTTCCGTTGTTTAGGGACAACAACATGATCTTGCACCATAGGCATCGTAGGCTTTTTATCAGGGAAAGTCTTCACCTCCATCCCTGACCCTTTGAAGCTTCAGTTCGTTATTCCCTAGTCTGAATTCCATAAAAAAAAATAATGTTGAAATATGTTGTAGCACAATTAAATCATTAAGCGATGCTCATACATTAGGAAACATAAATTTCTTACTAGTTCTTCGCTCTCCTCCTGAGATGCCTTGGTGGCAGCATTTCTCATCTCAATCTCTTCATCGGGAGTGTGTCCCTTAGGGAAGTCAAGCCACCAAGGGCAGTTCAATTTTTCCCAAGTAGTTAAGGCCCTACAAAAATTGAAATAGCCTATAACTTGATTTTTGGGCAGTCCACTAATTAGGCGCCTACATGGAGAACACTCTTGTATTGTTGGGCCAGGGAACGCAAAGAGCACAAAACATCATAAATCTGAACATGCTCCCCAATTCCAATGTACACTTAAACGATGCTAATCATAACAAATTTAATAATCCATACCGTTGCAATCATAGACGTGGTGTACATGGACTGTCCCTCTTCCAAATTACACCATTGTCCACATGTTGTGGGAACTGATGTTAGTTCTTTGCTAGCAACGCACTGAGATAGCCATCTGCATTTTGAAACGAGAACCTGATTATGTCTTTGGTATTATGATATCACAAAAGAATCACAAAATATATAAGAAAAATACAGACTCAAAACATTTAATGTCAACAAGTTTACCTGAATACAAGCCTCCTCACTGATATCCGGTTGATTTTCAGACGGGAGGGAATGCATTATCTTGCCATGGATGACGTTGAAAATATCTAAGAATTAGTACTTTCATTCCATGTTTTCAAGTACATGGGAAACGATCGGGGTAGGCTAATGAACTCTACCTGCTCCACAATCTCAATCAACTGTGGGCATGTGTGGTCCTCTAGTTGTATCCAAAAAGTTTCAATGTCTATCCATACATGCATTCTTATCTCTCGGCATGATAACAAAATTTCGTGCGTGCTCCAAAGGATTGATAATGATTTTCACTATATTCGCCTTCCTAGCAGCAACCTACACTCCAATATTAAATTTATAGGTTATAAAGTATAATTAGTTCTATCAATTTTATTGACATCAATCAATTTGTAGTCAAATGTTACAAATTTATTAACGTAAAAAAAAAAAAAAACTAAGTGTTCTAGAGTGAGTTTATTTACCTTGGCAATGGATAGCAAGATGAGCTTCTCCTCTGAAGCCACGTGAAGCTTTGGCCTATCCCATGGAATGGTCATGACCAACCTGAAAAACTCATCGCCATTTGCAGGATTGGCTACTTGAGACAATTCGTAGCACTTGACCTTGAAATGACTTTCGATTTCCTTCATGGCATGTTGCCTTGCTTCCTCTGCTGATGTGGATGACTCAACTTGATACTCTTTTGTTCTCTCCTCGAACTCATCATGCATATGAATTCACATTGATCCTTCAAATTTATGCCCTTCGAACTACAAACATTTATTCTTTGAAAAGCAAGTTAGAGCAAATGTGCTATGTGCATTCAAATAACAATTTATCAATAACTAGAATAGAACCATCGGCATGCATTTGAGAAATGATTCATAAAAAGTTTGAGGAGGGTTATATGGTAAAAGGAAGTAAGTAAAAAAACAATGAAGGAAATCAATGATTCGCAAGAAACTGTTATAAAATCAAGTTGCATAATGCAGATTTGTGTATATCAATGTATAAATTTCCACTGTTTTCTTTACTTGGAGAGCATCACATCATTGGTCGATGCTGCTTCCTTTGTGTTTTTAACTCAATAACTTTATGACTTTCTTGTGGGTCAATTTTTCAGTCTATTGATCTTTTAGTGGGTCAATTTACTAACCATCGCCACAATCGGCCATTGGCCTTGTAGTAAGTTAGATACATCCATGTACCACTAGAGTTTAAGGAGGGACTGTAAAAATATTTTTTTTGAAAACATATAATCTTTGAAACTTTCAAGTGCCATAAGATAATGCTTTACCTTGAAGACGATCTGGCTCAATAGTGCTAAAGAGCAATTGTACCACGTTTTCTGAGCTCCATCTCTCTTGGTCTCCTTTTCTGGCTCTTTGCCCATCCATATTAAATGTTCGTGAGGAATATGTTTTAAAAGGGCTTCTTTGTTGGCTGTACCAAACTGTCTAGTCTGGAATATTCTGTCAGATAGATTGGGCCTAACATAAGCCTTATTGAGCCTGTAATAAAGAATGAGATGTTATACAATGAGGATGTGTAAAAAATTACGATATATTCTACATTAATTCTACAGTGCACACTGGTAAGTTCATTGAGTACTTCATAGACTAGTACCGATTGCCTCAAAAAATCCATATTTGCATTTTAGATATAAACTATGAAACACTAAATCATATTCCCATATTTTAAAAATCCTTTAAAGACAACTGAACTAGCAGTAGGTCAATGAAAGTTCTCTTGCATGGAGTAGTAGTTCAAGCTATATATGTGCAATATTAGTAGCTTTAAGAAAAAATGAATTATGATATGGGGCATGACATCAACATATATTTATAGAAAAAATACACAATTACCTATTTATTCCAGTCAAGGCCAGTAGCAACTCTCCCTCATCTCGCTTCTCGAAGTTGATAAACATGGCAGCTACATGAATGTGCCAATACTTCATGCTTTGGAAAGCTACATCCATGAAAAAATATTTAAACGAGTGTAATTAAAAAACAGACAAACCCTCTCTATTAATGTAAACATACCCATGGAAACACAAAAAGGATATGAAGAGAAAAACAAAACAATCTTGCTTTCTTTTATCTGTGACATGAAGGCCCTCAACCTATTGTTCCCATCCCAAACAAAAAACATCATGTTGCTCAAATAAGACCACTCTGGGTTTTCTTGCAAGGTTGGCTTCAAACACATCGTTTACAACATGCCACATAATAGAGAAGGATCTGGCAATTTTAAAAGAGCTTGGATAATGTTTGATCTCACACACACAGTAAATGGATGGGTGACAATGGCTGCCCATGTGTACGATCCAAAGTAAGTAAATTTAATAAAATTGTCAAGATTCTATCATATTACTCTTTGTATTATTGTTGCCAACTAACAATGTATTCTCTCTTAAATAGCTTGCAAGAATTGCACAATAGCAACATGTGAAATGAAAGAAGAAGACGAGGGAGCTCAAGTCTTGTTCTGGGAGAAGCTCAATGTAGTGGTGATGAAAAATAATCACAATCAACCAAATTTTCATGGGTTTATGGCAGATGAGACACAAGCGAACTGGCATGCAATCATAAAAATATACAATCAAGAGAACACTACGGACGATAGAGAGAGATCTTGTTTGTTTCACTAGGAACAAAGCCTTAAAATCCACACTGAGATATATGTCACTAAGGAGCACAGAAAGCATCATGTTAAATTGTGTGAAAGTTGGAGGAAGACAACAAGCAGAGAGATAGCAATTTCTATGTATAGACAAATCATAACGTGGTGGAACACATGAAACGTGAGAGACAATGCCCTTCAATATATGGATTCCTGGATGAGTTGGTGGAATCTCAGAATAGCCCATTGGAGAAATCTGATGTCTCCTGTAAGGCTTAACTTGGAAATCGACCCAATCTTGCATGTACACACATATTTTTATGCAGCACGTAGATCAATATATTAATTTTGATTTTTTTACCTATTGCAGATCGTCAATGTTGATAATATTGAGGACCTAGCATGAACACCACGAACAAATTTGGCGGAGTCAGTGCATGGTAATTGGTTAGCTGGAGAAGGACAAATAAAACAGATCTCTCTTCATGATGCTGCCATGACAGACTTTGCAAATGCCATTTTGCAAAAAATTAAACAAATTTCATTCAACAAGAAGAGACACATAAGATGTGGACCAAGTTTGCAAGATCTCGTTGATCGGGTGTTTTGTAGAGCGAATGCAACACCTCAACCTAGGTTTGTTAATTGTGTGGTGCAACATGCTGTGACAGAGACTAAAATTGATCAGAACCCACAAATGCATGGTGATAGCACAACTTTCAGAAGAAAAAGAAGACCAATAGATGTGGAGGGTGTGAATGATTGTGATAGCCATAGATCTGAGTACACCACACATACTCGAAAGCAGAGTGTTCGTGGTGAACATAACAGAGTGACAAGAGTCAGAAATTATAGGTGCTACACAACAAAATGAGGTGGAGAAAACAACACAAAATGGAGAAAGAGTTGTTGAGAGAAATGTGAATGATGCACTTTTGGCAATTAGAAGATTACCAGCTAGAAGCAACGTCAGATGTATGGGATGGCTTGAAGGAAAAGGGAGATGTGACCAAAAGATGGCCTGAGGAGTAAAGGGAAAACTCGCTCCATGTTTCTTTGGTATGCTACAGTACAATGCATGGAAGAAAGGACAATTCATGTGACTTTTGCAGCAACAATTTTCAAAACACATGGAATCCCTATTGGAGCATTCAAGCAATACCCGGAATGGCTCCAGGTACTTGGCCCATAGTCACCGGCATCCACCTAACAAATGAGGAGGTTGAGAATCTCAATTTGGCAGGTTTTCATTTGGAAACTGAAATTGAGGTTCCAACAACATTGCCTAAAAACCAAGAAGACACTAGAAATGGGTGCTATAGGCCACATGTAACGAAGGAAGCTATAAAGAGAATAGAGTCAACTACCAATATGACAATGAGCAAAAAAAGTAGTGAGCACAAAAGAACATGAAGTCTTTGAGATAGAGACAGCTCACTCAAGGATTGAGGGACATACGTATAGAGTCACAATAAGCACTAACCCCTCTTGCACGTGTCCAGATTTTATGTTTCGTTCTACAAGAGAGAAATTTTTTTTGGCTTGTAAACATATGTATTTTGTTTACATGAGGGTATTTGGATTAGATCATAATAATAGCATGTACATACACCAACCCATGTTTTCAAACATTGAGGTCTGTCTTGTGCACAATTGTTATGAAAATTCCCCATCTAGTTGACATCTATGTTTATTGGTGAAGTTGTATTTGTCAAATCAACAATTTTTTAAAAAACAATATTTGTTTCATAGTCTAAACACTTTGATACATGTGGATCTGATTATATTGATAAATAATCACAATGATAGGAAATGTGTGTTTTATTTTTTTATTTGAATGTTACAAACATAATTGCACTACAATAATGTGGCCAGAAATCAATTCAAGAGCCACTATGTATGAGGTATATATCATTGTCCATGTTCACAAAAAATATTGTATTTATCATTATTGTATTATTGTATACATATTCACAATGTTGGAAAATGTTTGTTTTGTTTTTTTCCCTGAATGCTACAAATAGAATTGTACTGCAATAGTGCGATAGAAAGTTAATTTGATAGCCAATGTATGATAGGTATCTATCATCTTTTTTTGGATGTCTCCATGTTGACAAAATATCCTATTTTTAGTATTCTAGTAGTATTGTACAATACTGCATCACATAAGAGTCATATGTATTAAAAAAATATTTTCATGGCTCTCTCACACTTGGACTATCTAACATAGTGCTCACTTTTCCATGCTCACTCAAATGGATACTTGCGCACTTTTTCATGCTCGCCAGAAATCTATATTCCATAGTTTGTACCACCAACAACTTGCTTACCCTTCTTATCTTAAGTGAGCCTCAAAGGTTGGTGCCTTTTCCTTGATGTCCTCCTTAAATTTTGACTTGAAGAAGGCTCTTCACCATCAACATCCAAAGTATCATCAACATTGTCATCAACATTTAGCTCCTTCACATAAGGTTCTATTATTCCTCCCAGCCACTCCATTTTGTTGTGGTGTCCTTGGGCTTGTGTACTACTCCCTCTTGATCAAATGATTGAACCTGGTAGCAATGTACTCACCACCATTATCACTCCTCAAGCACTTGATCTGCTAGAAATCAGTTTTGATCTGATTCATTTATGTAAGCTCTAAATGTGATACTGTAATTAGTGTACAATTAATTAGATTTACTATATTTGGTTGTCACTAAGACTTGATCCGCCATCGACATATTAGTTGCGCTCGTCCTGAAGCTGGCTACTTGGGTTAGCGGAGTATCCACACGTAGGAAAAATTAGCTTGTACAATATATTAATTTTGACGGTTTATGCTTTACTCAGAGGCATGTCTTGGCTTTTTCATTAGTTTAGCCCAGGTTGGGCCTATTAGTCAGACATGTGCCTATTTCAGTGTGATGATACTTGTCGAGCCCATGCATAGTGGGGAATTTAGTATATGTAACTAGATGCAATTTAGTGTCTTTATTACAATTTGTGCACTAGTATTGGACAGAAAATGAATTTTTTGGTCCTTTTGTTTTTGGAAGGGACAACTTCCTTCGGGTGAAGGAAATCCCTTGGAGACAGGCAAAAAGGCTAAATTCTATGTGGAATTTCACCTGGATTACGTTGTTGTTTTGGGTCCGAAGTAAATATTTGTTTTCCAACTGCTAAGTGGGCAATCATGAATTAGTGACTAGGGTCCAAGATTTCACAAAACTTTGACCAAGGTAGGCCCAAACTTTAAAATAAAAAATTTAAGTCCAAATGAATGAAGGAAAAAAGATATCAATAGAATCATAAACTCTTTCTAGAATCAAAAAATTGTGTAGAATCAGTCTAATCAGATTTGTTTTGATTGGATCTTGATTTTGCACTCGTGCTTTCTAGTTTCTAAATTTGTCAACTTAACGAGATGATATGGCATGACAAACTAGTGACCAAAAAGATTTGGAAAAGGGTGAAAGTGGCTATGAATGGGAATTCATACTATGAAGTTGGAATTTAGTAATTCCAAAAAACTTGGCATAGTACTGATAAATGGGATTCTAAAGTTATTTAAATCATTTATTGAATCTTGAGATTCTGATTAAATCGTTGAAGTATTTGTAGTTTCAATTAATCAAGTGATTTTTTTGGAATGATTGCTTGGAAAGTGAATGGTCTTCTTGGAAGAAGAACCTGTGGTATGGGACACATCCAATTCCAAAGAGAAGATTTGAAGCTAATTGATCGTGGTGACATTAATAAAGCCATATTTCTTGATGATGCTGATTGCTATTGATCACAAGAGGATTTTTTTGTCGGGATATCTTTGAGGTATTGGTCATGACCCCCTGTGGGCTATTTCTTTTTTCTGAGAGTATATTCGAGGATTTCTGGATATTAAATCTATTAACCCGATTCATTGATTACTTAGAAGGTAGTGGTAGCTACCTAAACACCTCGGATGATATTGCATGAAAGGTTAAATAATTTTTTCCTAGACTAATAATTGTGTTCATGTGTAACTAATTGGGAATAATTAGTTGGCCCATGTGTGAATCCTTTTCTGATCTATTCGAGTTGGTTTCCCAAGAGGAATGGTGTCTATAACCAATGAAGAATATCTTTTGGAATAAGTTGTTATGCAGATATGTTGGGACATTAATTTTCTTTGATTCAGTTGATGCAACACATGTTTTCGACCTGTCCCTTTTAGTGAGATCTTCTGTAAGACTTCTCCTAGGCTGTATCTGGTGTGATATGACTTTTATTGGAAACTTGTGGAATTTCATAATAAAAGGAGGAGAAGTAGGGTGATAGAGAGTTTGCCTAGGGAAAACATCTATAGCATTGATTCTAGATGGAATCTGTAATGTGTATAGATGAAGGACTTGGTTTTGAATCAGAATTGATAGGATATTTTGGATATTGTTGGGATCTTCTAAGGATTGTTAGAAAATCCAATTAGAATATATATGGAAATTAATTTAGAAATCATTGTTGTATGGATAGAAAGTCATTGATTATGAATCTGATTGCTTAGTATCTAGACTAGGTGGTTCTATTACAAGAAAGGGTTGTTTAGATGGTTCTTTGCTAGTTTTGATCAACTTGATTTTAGTGAGAATTCAGAGTTGATACAAAGGAAGAAATTTTTGGTTAATAATATATTCTTTTGGAAAAAATCTCCGATTGAGATTTTGGTTTGTTATTCAATGAAATAGAACTCTTTGAGAGTTATACTCTCTTAGGATAACCGGGTCACAGGATTCTCAATTAGGCATATAATATATACAGATTGGGCGTGATATGTGGAGATATGCTATGTAGTGATTCATAGTGGGATCATGTGTTTTTTGCGCAAATTCTTAATCATGTGGATCCACTATGAGTTCATTGGAATGAGTTTATTTACATGCATAAGGGCCACATTTGTTTCAATCAAAACACCCCCCAAAGCAGTGTTCGGGAAAGCTGGCATCTCTTGAGAATTGAATCGGCATCTTTGGTCGAAAACCGATTTCATGAAAAACTTATAAGAAGTTGATTTTCAAAAAACCAATAACTTTGACTTGGCTTACATAGGTTAATTAAATTAATAAAATAATTTATGAATGTAAATTTGTAGTATTTTGCAAGCAAAAAATATGAGATGTAGGATTTGGAAGTAAAAAAATTTCAAAAATCGTTAAAAAAAAATGTAGGATATTGGAAGGAAAGCCCAAAGAGATTTCAAGAACACTTCCCCAAAGAGCAGGACATGTGCATTTTCTCAACACCACTAAGGCCATTGTACTTCTAGGTGGCAGCTTTACAGAATTGTGAATTAATATTATGACTTTTCACAAGAATTGTGAATTAATATTATGACTTTTTCATGAGTTTCTCTTTCTAAACATCACTCGTGCAGACCGTGTTGCTTGTGGATTGATCATACTTTTTGCATTTGAGCCCCATCCTTTAATCAAGCATTCGTTTGAGGGAGACATTTTCCTCCTCGAGGTACTAGGGTCCTTTTGTCTTATGAAAAGATCAGTCGGAAGCCCATTTTGAAGTGAAAAGTTTGAAGAAAGGGCACGCTACAAAGTTGGTTCATATAACTTTCCAGCATCAGTAACACTGCCAAATGATCTAGAGTGGTGCTCCGATATCTCTGAATTTGAAGTTAATAAAACGGATAAAGCATCAAACAGTACACTGACAGTTTCTAGCATTGGCAACTAATGTTGCTATTTTAAGTTTCAACCGTCGATTTCACTGATGTTATGGAAACTGTATGTTTACCGATGAAAAGTAGGTAGGTCTGTAAGCAGTATGTTAACATGAAGTTTGAGGGTGTAGTCATTGCTCATCAACAGAGATTGACATGACTTTCATTTTTATTATCGAACACGCTAGGTATCGATAAAAAATAAGCCACTGTTCTGACATGAATCTTCACTTTGTAGTCGGTGCACAAGAATAGAGCCGAGAATGGTGTATTTCAATGATGTTGCGATTCCTGAGTTAGTGTGGAGTCGAGAATTTCCTTCCTTTGATTTTACTTGTCAAAAGCTACTTACGAATGAGGACAATTGTTATTCTCTTCACGAATGACGACATTCATACAGAAAGTTTTACGTCAGCTTACGTGATGAATTCTAATAAACAAGTTTAAAGAACGCTTTCCTAGGGACGTTTGGAACAGTGTTGTGAAATCTATTATGATTTATCTATCGCATGCAGGCATGAGATCTGAATCTCCGTATTAGATTCAATGTATCTTAGCTCTTCTTTAGGGTACAATATAGTAAGAGGCTATGAGCGGAGAAGAGAGATAACCGCAGCCCAAGTTGCCCAACAACCGGTTGATAGTTGATAGCTGATACCTATGTCATGTGAAGGTGGTATATGATGTGGTCGAATGATTCACAAACATATGAAAATTTGAAATTTTGCGATACAATATAGCAAGAGGCTGAGAGCAGGGAAGCGAAACAGCCGCAGCCGGGCAACCCTTTGATACTAATTTGATAGTTGATACCTATGTCATGTGAAAGGTGGTATATGATGTGGTGGAATGATTCACAAACACATGAAAATCTAAAATTTAACGCTCAATCATGCAGCGCGAGCGAATAGATTGCTGGCATGCGCGCGAGACGTTGCATCTCGGAGGACAGATGATCTGTAGCTACGAAGTACCTGCCTCTAAGAGCTTACGCGTCATTTTACAAAATCGTTGAATGCGCACAATGAACTCCTAGTCTCGTTGCCTGTACTTTTGCTCTCCTAGTTAAAATCATGATATTGTTTGTATCTTTTTTACCAACACTAGAAGGGACTCCGTATATTAAAAAGTGTAAAGTATCAAATGGCACATTACCACATTTAATTTACATGTGTTGGGAATTGTGCCCAACATATCCCATCATTCCCATGTGAGTCATGCCCACCTATGGCATCATCTCATTTAACTTCAACCGTTGGAATTTGAATTGGCATCTAGCATTTAAAACTTTTGCTTTTTTCATCCTTAGAGTTACATTATCTCATTTAACTTGGATCATTGGATGGGCCACTAAAACTCTCTCACTTAATTTGGACCTAACACCTAATATGTCAAGATTGTACATGATTTAGTGAAAGGCCATTTGCAACTTTACTAGTACTTCATAATTGTTAAGACCAAGTCATTAACTAATGTCTTGCCATATTAGTGGTCAAGAAGCTAGTCCAGGTTAGAAGCTAATGTGTTAGCATGTGAAGAGGCTTAATGTTTTGAGCCATAATAAGGGCTTCTCATTAACGCCTGTTATAAAAAGACAGTTGTCTTATGCCTTTGGTCAATAATATCTAGTAGCCTGCATGGGCAGGTAGATTACCATGTGTAGAGGTCAAGATTGTCTTCCTATCCATTCTTGCGACTTGAGAGAGAAGGCTCGACTACCCAGACTAACCTTTTACTCAAGCTCATGCACGTCCTTTAATCCATATAAATCTAATTTCTTAAGTACGCTACCTAAAAAAAGGTCATCTATATATATTAAAATCTTCATGTCACAGGCTCATGCGGGTTTTTTTTTTTTTTTTTCTTCCTGTGTGTTTAGGGTTTAGGGTTTAGGTTTTAGGGTGTGTGTGTGTGTGTGCGTGTGCGTGTAAGTATGATGCCATTCGTTTATGTCGCAAGCTTATTAGTTCATGCTACCCTAATTCGTAGTATCTTGATTTATGTTTCATGCTTGCTAGTTCATGCTACTCTAATACATAGTATCTTAGTTTATTCATGTTACTTTAATTTGCATCTTAATTTATATGTTATGTATTAGTTATGTTTCATGCTTAGAGAGAGAGAGAGAGAGAGAGAGAGAGAGAGGGAGAGAGAGAGAGAGAGAGATCATGAAAGAGTTAAAGGTAACCAACACTCCCAATTCTAGGAAGGTGTGTAGCCCTTGTTTTCTTCCGTTAAAGGTGTGGTTCAAATGTTTCTTATTGGACGATAAGTTCCACAAGAAAGCTCAAACACCGCAGGGAGGGAGCATGTGGTGACATTCTGCAATAGGATATAATCGTACGGTTCGGGAGTTTTGATTAGCACTCTACTATGTTTTTTTTGTTTTTTCTCTTCCTATGCGTTTAGAGTTTAGAGTTTAGGGTGTGTGTGTGCGTGTGTGCCTGTGCGTGATATGATGCTATTTGTTTATGTCGCAAGCTTCCTAGTTCATGCTACCCTAATTTGTAGTATCTTGATTTATGTTTCATGCTTGCTAGTTCATGCTACTTTAATGCATAGTATCTTAATTTATTCATGCTACTCTAATGTGTGTGTGTGCATGCGTGGTTCTCGTATCATAGTTCGAGCTTTTATAGGTATTGATTCAAAGCTACGAGGGCAATACCAACATATAAATCAATTTTCCATCTATAATCAACCATAAGCCCTAAACCTTAACAATATTAATGATGATACGAATCCATTGAGGATGCAAAGGAGGCTAACTGCCTCTGAGATCGAGTTGTTTGTGCCGATCAAGTGCTCATTGGGCCATGGGCTTATACACGTAGGATGCCACGACCCTCGAAACTATTTCTATTTTTTTGACTTTATTTATTTACAATATGTTGGGAATACCCCCAACAGGACCCACTGCCTGAAGTAGTGCGGTCCCTTGGCACTTTGTTGGTTTAATAGAGGGTCTTCTTCGTGCGCCTTTGGTGGATGAGGTAGCCTGTCACGTCCTCCATGAATGCTAATCTTGATAAATTTTTTCTGCTCTTCGGCATATGAAATGACTTATGTACACCGGTAAGCCATGCTTGGTCTATCCACTATTGGAATTTGCTTGTGGCTAGGATCGCCGAGTAAGGCCGCTCTATAATACACTCGCGCCAATGGTAGTTGGTCTTCAACTTTCTCCGAAACCAGGGCGAAGTTGGGATCAAAACATATCGTTGACAAAAAATTGTCCCATCTGGTGGGGACTCCCATCAGATATTCTAAGTCTCAGACGTAGGTTGCTGCCGCACAGACTGTCAGGTCGGGGCAGGTGAGATATTGTTGTGAGAACTGAACGAGAGCCCTCCTAGCATCTACATTCGTTGTCCAGCCATATTTTGATTTGATCCTTGGCCAATTCTTCGTGTTTAGCGTGATCTTCTCCAGGGGGGTGCCATACTCCACCCATTTAGATCTTCGTGGGTAGGAGAGGTAGTGGGCATTTAATCTTAGTTGCTTGGGACTAGTGACGTACGCCCTGATAGGATTTCGTTCAAACAAGCATTTTCGCCATTCTGGCTGAGTGCCTAAAGTTGGGATGAAGGCCAACTCATTTCCCTTGATCTCCTTTATTGTGACAGACAATTGACAACCGTCGCATGAGCTTTCATATGGGAATTATGCCAAATAAGTGTTGATTTCATTCTCGATCAAGGTTGGCTTCCGAAAAGCACGGTTGGTGGAGATCGACCCTGGGCCATCTCTTGGTTGGATCTTGCACGGTAGCGGTCCGCAAATTCAGTCTGGTAGCTGTTCGTCAACGTTTGGCTGTAACCTGCACCTGCTGCTGATAGAGGTCCATTTCGGGTTGTGTAAGTGGCCGATTGACAGGTGCCGGTTGGGCTAACCACGTGGCCTTTTCTTGTTGTAAGGCTTGCACCTCTGCTCCCAAGCGAGCATTTTCTGTCTCGTAGATTTGCAGTTGTGCCTAGAGGGGGGCGAGCCATTGTGGAGCTTCGTTTTGAAGCTCTTGGACTTTCGTAGAAGCGTCCATTGTTGTTTTGAAGAGGCTTCGGATGTACTGGTGGAGGCCATCTTCATGTTGTTGCAGCTTCAAAATCTCTTTTTGTCCTTCCAACTTGTGTCACTGAGCTATTTGTAGGTCTTGCTAGAGCTGTAGGATATCAACTTGTAACTTTGTGCTATTTGTGGCCAATTCCAATACTTGGCTGTCCAAAGAGGTTTTGGCTGCTACCGCATCTTGGATAAAGATGCGCAAGGCTTGGTTTAGGCCATTGTGAGGTCCGTGGGAGCAGCCGGTGGTATGGTTCTTGCTGGGGCAGAATGTGGTGTCGCCTGACTCATCTGCACACCTGTATCATCATCTTCAATTAGGTTTTCTGGTTGCGCATGCCCTCTGGTGCAGTGGGATCAGCTCGAAGAGGTGAGACTACAAATGTGTGCTGCACAAATGCTTCATCGGACAACGGTTTGTCACCCTCGGCAGCCTTCAAAGGTGAAGTGAGAGGCGTGATAGGAGTAGCAGTGGTGGAAAGAGGTGCAAGAATGGGGTTTTCAAATGAGTGGATGGGATGAACAGAAGGAAACTGGAGGGTGGTGGTAAAGATGGATGAAGATGAAGGAGAGGCAGGAGGTGAGAAGTTGATTTGGTTGAGCCATGCTAGGGTGCTAGGGGACAATTGGGAATCGAGAGGGTTGATGGTGGTAGGTGGAGTAGAAACAGTGGTAGTGGCAGTAGCCAAGGGAATGAAAAAAGTAATGGTAGTAGAGGCTGGGGTCGAAACGGGAATGGTGATGGGAGTGATGGAGGAAGTGAGAGTGGTCTTTTGTGCGGACGCAGAGGTAGTGGTTGAGGAAGAAGCCTGAGATGGCGCGGTTCATTGACGAGTTGTAGGAGGACTAGCGGAGGTGGAGGCAGCACCACACATTCTTTTGCTGGACGACGTGTTTGTAGCAGCGGAGTGAGTAGAGGTTAACGTGAGGAATGTTAGTAGAAAGTATGACAGAGCGATGTAATTCGAACCTTCTGTTCGAGAACTATACAGGCAAGGTTACACAACAGGGGCCTCGGCAGCCATCCGGTTGCGTGAGTTTGGTTTAACGACCAGCCTTAGCTCTTCAGAACAAAGGTGGAAGGTACGATTAGATTGGATGCGCTCCTTGCGCAAGGATGAAACGACTAGAAAGTTATTCAGCAGATATGCTGCTGATTGGACGATGGGGTTATTAATAGTTTCTATCAAATACCCATTGTTAGTCTTTAGCTGAGTTTCGGGGCCCAGTGGATTTAGAAAGGGTTGGGTGAGAGCAAAGCACTACTATGGGAGGGTTTTTAGCGAGTACCAGAGACAATTCCTATTGCCGCAAGTGCGTCCATATTGACACGCACCCGATACATCTTGTTTTTGTATCGGACATAGAAGCGGGCCTTTTTCTTGTCCCACATGGCGTAGGCCATGAGAACAAGAGGCATGTTAAGCATAGCTGTGAATATGGATGGGTAAATGCCCATCGCTTGCAGGAGAGGTCCGACTGTCTGGACCCACAACGTGACCAAGGAATCCGCAAGCAGTGGCCAGATTTGCATGTCAGAAGAAATGTCATTCTTGATGACATCCTTGGGGGTAAGGGAGTCGTCAGATGGACTGGATGGCTGGTTGGTAGGTCTAGAAGCTGAGGCCATTATATTAGCGGGTCAGATTACGGTGGAAGAAGATGAGGATGGAAAAATAGAAAAATATTTTCAAAAAGGGCTAAAAAGGCATTAAAAATTGGGGAAAAGGTTGGAAAAAACTGGAAAGGTGTATAACGCTCAAAAGTAGGTGAAAAAGTAGATAATGAGTGTAAAGTAAGTAGTGTAAGTGGGCAATGAGTGTAAAGCAAGTAGTTATGATGGCAGATGTAGGTGTAGGCGAAGTTTGGTCGCAATCTGAACGCTTTGAAAATTCACGGAAGATTTCGGTAGAGCTTCACTGTAAGAAGTGCCAAATGAATCAAACTTCTCCGTTATATAGAAGAAAATTAGAGTGTGTATTAGGAGAAGTGCACTTTCCACAGCTCAGTTCTTTACCAAAATTGGCAAGAACCTTCTTCACAAAATTATAAGACCCCAAAAAAGTGTACGAAGGTTCAGTAGGTGATCTAGATGCCAAGGTTCTGCGAGGGTTCAGCAGTTCCTACAAGGGTTCAACTCTCTCAAGAAGGGAACTCTCATGTAACTTTTTTATATGGCTAACTTTCATGTTCTGACCATGTAGCTAGGTCGCTTTCACTGTTTTGAATCCATTTTGGGTGTCTGAGAAGATTGGTTTTGACATCTTGATGCTCTACGAAGTTTTCAAAGATTCCGCCTTCCAGAATCCTTGCATACACTCAAAATTGATGATTTTTACATCAGTTACTCTCGCAGAAATTTTATAGATTCATCTGAGTCAGATCTAGTGACTGACAAACCTGCAAGAGTTAGTTCCCAAGGGATCCCAAAAAATCTTGAAAAAAGTGCTCTTCTTGGGTGTTTTTTGGTGATATTTTGAAATTCTCTGATTCCTAACTCTGCCAGATTGGTGTACTGTTGCATCCAAGTCAGATCTAACTATGAAGAGCTCTGTGATAGTTTTTATGAAAAATTGGTAGCTGATCCATCAGATTAAGTAATATTTGCCTTCATTTTGCTACTTTTTATTGAGCTCGATGTTTCTGATCCTCAAGTTTGGAGGTTGATTGGTGTCATCTGATGATCTACTGCCCGATTGATCTTATTTGGATCTAGATCCCACTTGGATCTTGTCGGATGTTATCGGATCTAATCAGATTTTGCTGGATCTTGATGGAACTGTCTTGATCTAACTAGATTTTTCTGGATCTGGCTATGATGACCCTGAAGATGTAACTAATTGTGACTTGTCATCACCATCCTTGATCTGCTTCATTGAGGTGGCCAATACTTGTGAAGTCAGCCACCATTGATGGGCGTGTCAAATGGTGTCCCATCTAACTGTTCGAGATTCATGGCTCCATGGCTCAGGATTTCCTTTTCACGGTACGGGCCTTCACCAGTGAGCTTCAACTTTCCCTTGATCGCTTTGGTTCTATACATGAGAACCAAATCTCTTGATCGAGATCTTTCTTGTGCAATCGACAATCATGCCATGCCTTGCGTCATTCTTTCTCAGCTGCCAATGCATGCACAACTAGTAAGCATGTCTCACAAAGTTTATTTAATGCTTCATGGCATAATTGTAGAGATTTGGATTCATCAAGACGTTGCGTTGTGGCAATCCTTAATGATGGTACCAAAAACTCCAATGGCATAACTACATCCTGACCATAAACCTGTTGAAATGGCATGTGATCAGTGCTTCTCTTATATGATGTCCTGAATGCCCATAGACCAGTATGTAACTTGTGCTCCCAATCAGATCTGCTAGCTTAAATTGTTTTCGTGATCACGCTACACAAGACCTTATTGGATGATTCCACCTGCCCATTACTGCGAGAATAATAAGACGTGCTGAATCTATGGATCACAAAGAATTCCTCCAACATGATCTTGATGGTCTCATTGATGAAATGACTTCTGCGATCATATTAGGAACTTGGCAGTTGCTCGTTGGATTGGAAAATATTTTTTGTGTTCACCTAGATGGGTTAAGACTGCTCCCACTGCATACTTCGATGCGTCCGTATGCACATAAAACTCTATGGACCAATTGGGTGGGCATAATATTGTGCTGAGACCAATGTGTCTTTAAGTTTCTGAAAAGCCTGTAGGGCTTCCTTTGTCCAATATGGTTTCATTGTGAGTTTGTAGATTGGTCATGCTAACTTCGAAAAGTGATATTCGCGGCATTTGTTCAACACCTTTTACAAATTTAATAAGTGCTCAGAGTTTGATCCGTGCATGGACAGATTATCCAAGAATATCTCCAATTTTTTTTCGAATACTCTTTGAATGTCGCCTGCATAACTCATTGAAAGATGCTTGGGACATTGCAAAGTCCAAACGACATCACTTTGTAGGCATAGATTTTCCATTTCGTGGCAAACATTGTTTTGTGCTGATCTCGCAAAGCTATTTTCACCTAATTGTAGCCACTGAAACCATCCAGGAAACTGTAGGCTTTTGCTCCTGCTACTCTGTCTAGGACACTTTCCATAAATCGTAAGGGAAAATGATTCTTCTTGTTGATTGCATTTAACACTTTTAGGTTCACACATATTCACATTTTGCCATTCTTCTTGGATACTATGACTATCGGCGACACCCATTTAGTGTGCTCGATTTCATAAATGAAATCCACATCTAGCAATTTCTACAACTCCCGCTTGATTAGTTTTGTATAGTTCGGGTTGCATCAGTAGTAACGGCTCACCTTGGGACTGCCCCATCCACCAAGGGTATGGTGTGCTGGACTATGGTTGGTGGTATACCCTTCAGATCACTGTAATTCAAAGCAAAACAATCTTTGTATTCCACCAATAATGCACATAATCTTCTGGATTGAGTGGGTGTCAACTGTTCTCGCACATGCACGATCTTCTCTTCTTCACCTGGCTCAACTAAATCATCAGTTGTGTCCATGTACGTCCTTCGAAGACTTGTTCCACTGCTCAGGTTCTCGTTGAGCTTGCAACATCATGATTACTACGTCGTCTAAGGTATAGTTCTTGAAGGTTTCTGGCATCTCATGAACTGGCGTTTGCTGGGATTCCTCCTTCAGAATATTGATCTTAGTCCGACTTTTAATCTTTGGGCTATCAATCATCTGTGAGGATGATGACGCTATGTCTGGGTCCATTCAGACCGACTTCAAGGACTCCAACACTTTCGTTTTTTCTTTTCTACCCATGTAGTTGGGTTCTTCCTTGTTGTCTTTCTTAGGAATTGGTGTGATATTCGTTTCATGATTGTGAATATCAACATCCATAGTAGCTATGGCCTCTTCTGATAGATTGCTCCATCGAATCACCTGGTTATAATGTTGTCTCAGCTGATTCTTCCTGTTGGCAGGTGTCTTGGGTGGATCTATCTTGGAGACCTTAGCCATTGCGGATTTCGGTGGTGGCTTGGTACTTTCTTCATCCCATAGCGATCTGGATCCATATGTTGTAGGACCTTCTCATCAGTCAGCTCAGTCTCCTTGTTGTAGGTCAAAGCATGTTGCCAAGGGACTAAATTATCGTCCACAGGGTCCTCAATAGCTTCTGTTGATAGCCATGCTACATTGATCATATTCACCCCGAAAGTGATTGGTGTGTCCATGGTATAGCACTTGGGTGAAGATGTGCTAGGTTTTAGATCTGAATCCGGTTGACAAGCATGTCCAGCCATACAGTCAACGGTCGCCAATGCATCCGTCCATCTCACAATATCTGTTTCAGAGTCACTTCCATTGCTTCCTACAATATAGCATATTGCTCTCGTCTTTTTAGTTCTCTTCTGATACTACGTGGCAACCCCACGAGAAACCACATAATCACCGCATGATCGGGAGTTAGGGCTGCGTTACATTCGGACCTTGAGTGTTTGACCCGCTCTATGTAGTCCTCTCTTTTTTCCATCTTGACTTTGCTCAACAAGAGAAACGGATCTTCTAGGAACTTCCTTGGTCTAAAGCGTGTGATGAGAGCTGCTTTCCCAAGTGGTTTTTTCTTCTTTCGATAGGTTGAAGAATCAATCTTGTGCTACTGCTACTAGAGACATCGAGAACATCATCAATTTCTCTGCCGGTGTCCGTTTGCCATAAATTTTGCATGCTTGCTCATAGATCTGGAGGAATCTGATAGGATCTAATGACCCATCGTACTTAGGTATTTCCATTTGTGGTGCCCTCCAGACTGCTCGCAAGGGTGCGACAACAAGTACAGGTTGACCCATAGGATCCATTGCTGCTGGTTCTGGTTCTGTCTCGATTTGCGCAACTGCAACTCTAGGAAGGTTTGGTGCTTTTGATTCATTGTTCTTCTCGCAATTGATCATCCGGATCTCAGATTCATTCGGCGGTAGAGTCCAAGGATGGATCTTTCTAGTACAATGGAATTCAATCTAGATCTTAAGGGATCGGATCAATGTGATTGGCTGATAGTGTAATTTTAGGCCTCTTCCGGTGGTTTTTCCTTGATAACTTTTTCATCCTTTCTCCGATCGGCCTGAAATTTTCACAATAGCTGGATCTCATGTAGATCTAACTATTGATCTGGTCTACAAAGGTTACTTGTGTGAGGGTTGGCTGTGCAAAGGTTCTTTCACTGTTTTGCAGTAGAAAAATCTTGATTTCTCAAAAACTATTGGGAAGTAACTCTTGCAGGATTTACAGGAGCTGTATCTGGTATGGATCTAGCTCTGAAAAAGTCTACGAAGGTTAACTCTTGAAGGAAATGAAAATTTCACAGGGTTCATAAACACTTTTTTTCTCTGATCTTCTCCAATAATTTGTACTAACTCTCGCCAGATTTTATCACTGATGTAAAATGACATTCTAAAGCCAATGGAATGGCTGCAAAGGTTAGCTCTAGAAGAATTTTTTGGATCTTCTAATTTTGTTGATTTTTCAGTAATTAAATCCACTTTTTGACTTATTGGAATTAAACTAATTCTCGCAAACTCTTTTGTGTCCTTGTGTTACTGAGATGGAATTCCAAAATTCTCTACGAAGGTTACCTGCTAGTAGAACTCCAAAAAACTGATGTCTACGAGGGTTCTCAGCTCATTTCCCATCTTTTTTTCCTTGGGAACCTTTGTAGGGGCAATTTCTCTAGGAATAAACTTTTGCAGCCTCTTCTGTGTCCTTGTCTCACTGAGATGGAACTTCAGAGGGCTCTACGAAGGTTGGTTCAATGTTTTGAAATTGTTTTGGTTTTTTACAAGGGTTTTTTGAAATTTTTATGGTTTTTTTTTTTACTTTTCAAGATCTGCTTGGAACTAACTCTTGTAGGCTTCTGTGCTAGTCTGGGACAATACCTTGGAGCTGCTATCAGTCATGCAAAGGTTGGTTCCAAGCATGATTGATTTTGGAGAAAATAGAATTTGATGAGATTTTTGCCTCTTTTCCCTCCAAAATGTAGATTTGAATGTTTTTAGGGGTTTTTCAAAGTTTTTAGTTGGATGTCAAGCCCTTAGAGGCCGTTTTGGGTCTCCACTACCCTCTCACACATCCTCCGCTAGCTGTGAACAGTCCAAGCACAAGAAAGTACAAAAAGCAAGCTAACTCTACCCAAAATCCACCTTAAAATGCTCTAAAAAAGCAAAAACAACTAAAAATGCAACTAAACTAGTTAGTGAAACCTATCACCGGCATCAGCACCACTGTAGGTTGGTAGATATAGTTAGTGAGCAGCCCTTCCACCTGTCAAAGAGTGTTAGATCACTGGATAGGTACCTAACTATGTCAAGATGCTAATTCTAGATTCTTCCTACTCTTTTTCCTAACACTACCACTCTTTAACACCACCCTTCCCTACTCTAACACACACATCATGATTTTAAGGTGAAGGAGGGAGAGAAGAAGAGAAGAGAGGGAGATAGATAGATAGCAGAAGTAGAGCAAGAGGGAGAGAAAGAGAGTGATAGGGGAGATTAGCTCATTTGCTCATTGTGCATGCAAATGGAGAAATATTAACAATCGAAATCAAAAACATGTAAGCTAGAAAGCAAAAGCAAACACACAAAGAGAATTAGCAAGTATTGAATAGCAAATGAGAATGCTTGTTACATGCCTATGTATTGAAGGTAAAGTTAATGATTAAGTTGTTAATGTTCTTTTTGACACGGGATCCACTCATAACTTTATTAATGTAAATTTGGTGCAGACGCTAAACCTTCCTACCAGAAAAAGTGAGGAAAAAAATACCGTGTGACAATGGCATCGAGAAGTGATTCCGATTTGATGGATTTTGTTGTTTCTGATGTAGAATTGCACATTCAGGATTATTCTGAAAAACTAGAATTTCATGCTGTTGGACCAATGCATCGGCAACTTTCCAACAAATGATGAACAATTTGTTCAGGCCATATTTGGGAGGATTCGTAGTGGTATTCTTAGATGATATCCTATTGTTCAGTAAGACTTTGGCGGAACATAAAGAGCATCTTAGGGAAAAGCTCTTTGCCAAGGAGTCTAAGTGTGACTTTTTTGCTAAGGAATTGTCCTACTTGGGGCATAAGATTTCCGAATGGGGAGTGGAGATTGAGGCCGATCGTATCCAGAGGGTTGTTGATTGGCCTATTCTCACCATAGTTCGAGAAATCAAATCTTTCTTGGGGTTTGTAGGATTGTTCCGTCAGCTTATTCCCCAATTTGCTCGATTGGCATTTCCCCTTACCCAGGCCTTGAAAGGCTATAAGAAGCTAAGCCGGAGGGCTAAGAGTCCACTAGTGGTGTGGACGGAGGATACGAATAATTGTTTTGAGTTGCTTAAGAAAAGTGTCACTTCGGCACCAATAGTAATTATTGGCGATCCTAATAAGGCTTTTGTGGTTAGGACCGATAACAGTGGTTATGCTATTGGAGTTGTTTTGATGCAAGATGGACATCTTGTGGCTTATGAAAGCAAGAAACTCAATCCTGCTCAGTCTAGGTATTGTACCTACGAGAAGAAACTGTTTGCAATTGTTCATTCCTTGAAAATTTGACGACATTATTTGTATGGAGCTAGATTTGAAGTTTTGACGGACCATCAGACTCTTTGATATTTCTGTGATGCTACAGATTTAAAGGGGAGGCAAGCTAGATGGGCTAAGCTGATGTAAATCTTTGACTTTTCTATATGTTATTGTAAAGGAAGTCAAAATACTCTAGCAGATGATTTGAGTCGGTTATCGGTTATTAATCA
Source organism: Diphasiastrum complanatum (assembly GCA_029204225.1). Lineage (NCBI taxonomy): Eukaryota > Viridiplantae > Streptophyta > Lycopodiopsida > Lycopodiales > Lycopodiaceae > Diphasiastrum > Diphasiastrum complanatum. Next base: position 40,768,435 of record CM055097.1, on the reverse strand, counting down.
ATTGTACTGTTATAGAATCGAGGTTGTTTCAGTCTCTTCAAGGACTATATGAGTCCGATCGCTTTTTTGGAAAGTATTGGCAACAAGTACTTTTGGGAGTCGATTCAGTTTGCAAGATTCCTAGAATCAGGGAAAGATTGAAACGGATTTTCTAATTCAAAATAAAATTTTGCTTCGTAAAGGAAAGGTGTGTGTACCGAAGAATGACACTGTAAGGGCCCAAATCTTGCATGAGTGTCATGATAGTCCATGCACAGGACATCCAGGTATACAAAGAACACGACTTAATTCGAAGGCAATTTTTTGCCGATTCTCTAGTGCCAAGCCAAGCTGGAGACATAAGTTATCTCTCACCCATGATCGAGGAGGTCTTAGAAGGAAGAGAGCAGAAGAAGCTGAGAGCCGAGCATGAGAGCCGAGGAAATACTAGCTAGGAAGATAGTGATTAACTATGTGAGCCTACATGGTATATCCCAAAGAAGGAATGACCATGTAGGAGCTAGTAACATTTTCTTGAAAAGTTTTAATAAATGTAGACCCCCCTTAAAATAGTAAGAGTCAGCCACCTTTTGATGGTGACCTCTAGTGGAAGGGCAAATTCCACATGTAATTTCTAATTTAGTGGAATTACCACATGGGCTCCACATGGACAGCCTTCTTGCTCATTTAAGGGCCCCCCTCTCTTGTAAGGGAGCTTTTGATTGTATTTTCAAGTTCTCTTGAGCTAATAAAGAAGATCCTCCACGAGTTTTTGAAGATCACTAAGCTCCTTGTTTATGGCAATGATCTTGAGTGATATTTCTATGAGAATGCGTGATTCCTTGCTTGTGGATTAACTAGGTTCTTGTTTCTTGTTCTTGCTTAGTTGTGGATTAGCTTCAGTTCTTGCTTGTGGAATCTTGTAGAAATCAGCATTCAAGTAAACTATAGAGGCTAGAAATGTGGTGTAAATCTTGCATAGTCTTGGCATTCTAGTTCTTGATGTTCTTGGATAATCTAGGCATCAAGTAATGTGTGTTTCTTGATTCCTAGATTGTTAAATGCTGCTAGGAATCTTGTTTCTTGTTTCTTGAATCTTGTTTTAGTTTCAGTAGCTAATCTAGTTCTTGATTGTTCTTTGATTCAGTAGTTAGTAGTAGGATTGCTCTCTGTGCTGAACGTTGATCTGCTTGAGCTGTAGATGGCTGCATGGCTAGTGTATGCATGTAGCCGAGTATCAGATTTGAGTTACCCACTGACAGGCTGGGAAATACGTAATGCATCCTTGAATATTGCTTCTGCTCTGTAACCGTTCTAATAAGAAGAGTAATCACAAAGAACCATAACAACAGAAGTAATCCGAGAGAGATAAGCAACAAAAAGAGAAAAACATGTTCACAGAATTAGTGAATCTGTGAACAACAATTTTGGTGGCCTAAGATGAAAAGTCAGGTAGAGACTTATGTACTTAAATGTACTAAGTGCTAGTTAAATAAAACAGAGAGGCTAAAAGCTAGTGGCCTATTACATCCTTTAGATATTCCTACCGGAAAGTAGGAAAGTATATCTATGGATTTTGTAGTCGGGCTTCCACGTACAGGGAAGGGCCACGATTCGGTTTGGGTAATGGTTGACAGACTTACGAAGTTTGCTCAATTTATCCCAATGAAAACTACTATTAAAGCTTCAAAACTAGCTCAACTGTTTGTTAAGAAGCTTTTTCGACTATACGGACTGCCTTGCAACATTGTCAGTGACCGTGACCCAAAATTCACCAGGAATTTTTGGCAAGCAGTATTTGAAAAGTTGGAAACAACTTTAAGAATGAGTTCTCCAGACCATCTGAAATCAGACGGTCAAACAGAAAGGAATAATCAGACGATGGAGGATATGCTTCAAGCATATGTGGGCCATCAGCAGTCTGATTGGAAACAGTACCTTCCACTGGTGGAATTTGCATATAACAGTGCAAAACATTCAACGACTGGATTTAGCCCTTTCATGCTTATGTATGGTTTCAACCTCGATCACCAATTAGTGTTGGCATAAAAACCTATAGGTGCAAGCCGCAGCTGATTTTCTTGCAGATATGCAAGAAATGTTATAGCTGGCTTAAGATAGCATAATAAGTGCCCAAGACAGGGCATGGCACTATGCTGATCTATCTCAGAAGCACAAGGTATTCATGGTCAACGACTGGGTGTTTTTGAGAGTCCCTAATCACTCTAGAAGCTTGAAAACTATTAAGTGTGAAAAGTTGGCGCCTAGGTATTGCGGTCCTAATAAGGTTATCCAACTGATAAACAAGCCTCGCATAGAAACTAGACCTTTCAGCTAATGTTGGAATTCATTATGTTTTTCATGTTAGTAAGTTGAAATCCTCGTTGGGAGTTGGGGAGACCCTGGTCCCTGTGGAAGATCTAGTGGAACTTCTTTGTGATGAGTCCGTGAGTAGACCACCTGAACTTGAGGCGATTGTTAATAGCCGGCAGAGGACTCTACGGTGTAGAGTGCTTTGAGAATTTTTAGTCAGGTGGAGGGGCAAATCAAAAGAGGAGGATACCTAGGAAAAGGAGGCTGATCTCCAGAAGAATTTTTCAAATTTTTCTCTACAAGGACAGAATTTAAGTTTAGGGGGAAGGAATGTTACATACCTATGTAACTAGCAGTACTTCAGATCCCTATTGGTCCATTTAGTGTTGGGTGCTAAATGGCAAGTTACCCTTGGATAAGGATTACCAGTTGGATTAAGGGTATGTGCCTTTGGATAAGGGCAAGCAACTGACTACACCTTGGTCGGAGGTATGGAGCCACGTGACCCTTGGATAAGGGGTAGTACTTTCCTGTGTGTAGTATTCTTAGGGTTTGAGTATGCTATAGTCTATTGTGGTATGCTTGTGATTTGTTTATGGTTAGCAAGGGGGTGCTAGATAGGTCTTGCTTGGAGCTTGGATCTAGCTATGGTTGGGTGGTGAATACTTGAGGCCAGCTTGTTATCTATCTTTGTGTTTAAGAGTAGGGACACAAGTGGAGGAGAGATCCTTGGAGGCTTGCAGATCCTTACTTGCAGGTGGAAGCATCCTAGCTTGGAGTTGGGGAGCATCTTGGAGCTTGCAGGTTGCTTGGAGGACATTTGGAGGCTCTACCTTGGATTTGGAGGACTTCCTCTCTACTTGTAAAAAAGCTTCTCTCCAAAATGGTAGAGTTTCTTCCTCCTCATTAAGCATGAAAATATGATACAAATGGTGTCTTTTTATAGATGGGAAAGGCCCTTGCCCCTTTCTCCTATTGGTTATTCCAAGGAAGGTGGAATTGAAATCCACACCCTTCAACAAAAACCCAAACTAATCAATGGTGGAGAGAGAACACACTTCACCTACCACCAATTGACTTTGACTAATTATTCAAACTTAGGAACTTAAGTTTAAGCTTAACTTTGGCCTTCTACTATTATTTTAATTACATGGCCCAAAGTCTAATTTATTTACAAGTGCTCATTGGGCCATGGGCTTATACACGTAGGATGCCACGACCCTCGGAACTATTTCTAATTTTCTCACTTTATTTATTTACAATATGTTGGGAATACCCCCAACAAAGACACGAAGGTCAACCTATTCGTGGAACCAGCCAGCGTAGCTGCAAGCTGTGGGACTATATATTGAGAGTGTTCTCTAAGCCTGGAGATGTAGTGGTCGATCTCATGAGTGGGACATGCACATTTTTTAAGATTGCATCACTTTCAGGTAGAATTGGAATAGGAATCGACAACGATGAAAATGTGCCACTTGAGTTTCTCAACAGTATATGCCGGTAAGTTGCATGTGCACATTGGAGATTGTTAGTAATAATTTTTCTCTCTATTGTATCATCGAGTATCGTCTAATATTTTTCAGTCTTATTTGTTGCAGATCATACTTGGGAAAAATCTTGGAGTTAGCTTATATGTTGTAGAATCTATTTATTTCGCCTATCTGCTATCAGGATTCATGTTTTGATGCTAAGATGATTGATTTAAACTTGGAACAATACCATTTAGTTTTGATATCGTATACGATCATTTTTTGGTTTGCATAACCAACTGGTCAATGCAAGGACGTTTGGCATTAATTCAGTTTATGTTTTTTCTATTTATGTGTGTGCATCTAACTGCAATGATATAAGATGAGTACAGTATAAATATATCTGGTTGCAATTTAAGGATATGAATTGTGTCATCATCGACCATACTAAAATAGGTCTTCTAACTAGCATTAACAAATCTCTAGAATTGGAATAAAGTTTACAAGTTGTGGTCACACTAAATTTGATCTTTTGAACACTGAAATCTAAGCTTCTTGTCTACACCTTAAGATTTGCTTGTCTGAAAATCAAGGCTGGTTGTGTACTCATCATTATTATTATGGTTTACATGTGTCTATTTGTTCTCATGTGCTCTTTATAGTGCCATTTTGGGTTTCTACATCCATTTTTTGCATATTGGTGGTGATATACTGAATTCTTGTATATAAAATGCTATTTTTCTTATGTGTATGAGTTCTCATGTGTGAATACTGGTGCAATACAGCTTTTTGAGTGAGAAGCAAGACAATTTCACTTTTGATGAGGATTCAACGGAGTTTGGTGCGTTGGAAAGCGCTCGACGAGTGCTTTCCAATGATATTTTAGATGACATACTTTTGAGCTAAGATTAAAAAGTTATTGCAAATCAAATATAGTAGTTGAAAATAGTGTTATAATATTTTAATAATACAAAAGGGATGTTTGCATGAATTCTTATAACTTCCTTTTGGAGCTCAAAACTCCCATAATCTACTTGAATGCTCTTAATTCAGCGGAGTTTATTGTTCGCCAATTTTTTAGCACACAAAATCGAGCTAAATTTCAAAGTTTTGTGAAATATCTTGTATGGTTTCATATAAAAGTTGAGTAAATCAGTGTGTGACTGACACAGATTTGGCCAGTATAGCCCATGTTGAAGGGGTCCCAGTTCGCCCAGAAAGAGCTACAGAGTTTTAAATAAAGTGGCCTTAGAATTGGCCATAAGATTTTTATTTCGGCTGATGTACGCCATATTTCATCTATGTAACCTCGAGTTTTTATTAATATAAAAAGATATCTGAGATTATGTAGGACATCCTTTTCCTTGAGATCCAAAAAGAAATCTGAGACCGAAGAATTTGAAGAGAATCAAGATGGAATGATCAAAATCAAACAATCAGTCATATACTCAATTGATTCATTGCCCACTCAATCACTCATTTGATTAATTAATATTTGGCTCGAGTTAGTTAAAGGTAAATCTCTTTGGATTGGCCTAGTGTGCCATGGTATCTCATGACGAGCAATATGCATTCGCCCTTTCTATCTATGATTACTTTGTATGCAAGAAATCATATACTAGATAACACACCATTGATCAACATCTTTATTATAATGCTAAATGATATTTCAACTAATTACAATGATTTCATATAAGGTTATATAGGTCACACACCAACAATTAAAAAGATTTATCATATAGGTCCTCAATATAACATAAATGCTTTTGATCATGAATCTAAATGACCCCATGCAACCATTTAAGAGGCCACATGACAAAAGCAAAAAAGAAAAATTTGACCATGTAATTATGTCATCAAATTATATCAAATCTATGACACCTAGATTATTAATAAACTAAATGTTTTATGACATCACCGATTTGACATAATATTATGTCATAAAATCTTAAAAAACTTGTCAAATTACTTGTTTAATAATAATATGTACTACTTCTTATCTCATGATTTTGTCTTGTATGTCAAATCTCAAGAAAAATAAAATTTATAACAATATAAAACTAGTTTTAACAATTAAATACTACCATAATGATCTTTGAATTGATTTTTTTTACATTCCATCATATTAAAAAATATATTTTATGTAAAATCCTACAATAAAATATTCTCATAAAATCTAGAAAAGGTTATGAGAATATTGAATGACATTTGAAGCATGCAAGCCCATGTGGGGGACCCTCTCACGTGCCAAGAGAGGGGAAAAAAATGCGTGGAACATCCACACGTGGATAATTTTGCGTGGATAAAGTGAATTTTGCGTGGATAATCCACGCGTGGATAATTATTCACGCGATATCCATGCAATATTCATGCGAAAGCCGAGCCTTTTTTATTTAATTTTTACTATGGCGTGGATAATCCACGTGTGGATTATCCACGCGAAATTAGAATTCTTATTTCCGGCTCCAGGTGTCGGAGGTTTGCCCGATTGCCGGTAGTCGGACTTGGCGTGGATAATCCATGCGTGGATAATCCATGCATTTTGAATTTCACGACATCCGACCGATCTGCTGCTGGAAATGACATTTGCGTGGAACATCCACACGTGGATAATTCACATGCTTGTATCCACGCGTATATCCACGCCAATCCACGACTATATCCACGCGAATTTTTTTTTGCCCGCACATCCTCCTTTGTATTGTGCGTGGAAATTTGCGTGGATATTTGCTATATGTGTTCTTGTGATCCATGTCGCGGCTCTCCAACAATCTCTCAAACCACTTAGGGAGCTTCCTATCAGGTGATCGGCTTCCTGGTGAAAATGTATCCCACGGTACATCCTTCTCCTTGCGTTTTTCACCTGCAATTTCAATCCTTCTTGCACCAAAAGATTTGCCCCTACCTCTCCAACCTGTCTCTTGAGTTTGAGTAGTGGTATCTTGAGATGTATCCTCTTTTTCATCACTTGGAAGGTCAATGAATGGATCATCATCAGGTGGTATCCTCACTATACCATCTTTCCCACTGGATGTATCTATCTTCTCAGCATCCTCGTCTTCATACATCTTGGATTCATCAAAGATAACATCACGGCTTACATGAATTTTGTTTTCCGCTGGATCGAAACATCTATAGCCCTTCACATGATCATCATATCCTAGGAATATACACTTGATAGCTTTTACATCAAGTTTACGTCTCTCTTCCTTAGGAATGTGTATAAAGGCCTTACATCCAAAGATTCGCAAGTGGTTCACCTTTGGCTTCTTCTTCGTGAATGCTTCCTCAGGTGTTATCTTTGGTATGGCAATGGTAGGACTTCTATTTTGAAGATAGACTGCCGTACTGCATGCTTCTAACCAAAAATCTTTTGGTAGTTTCATTTTGGCTAGCATAGATCTGGCACTTTCCACAATCGTATGATTCTTGCGCTCTGTTACACCATTGAGAGCAGAAGTATGAGCTTGCATAAATTGTCTTTTAATCCCACATTGATCACAAAGATCATTGAAGTCATTAGACTTGTACTCACCTCCACTATCTGATCTTAGGACTTTGATCTTCCTACCTGTCTGATTTTCGACCAATGCTTAAGCTCTTGAAGTTGTCAAATGCATCTGATTTCTTCTTCAAAAGTAGATCCACGTCTTACGTGACATATCATCAATAAAGGTCATGAAATAGAAGGGTTTACCTAAGGACATGGTCCTCATAGGCCCGCATAAATCTGTGTGAATCAAATCCAGGATGTTATTTGCCCTTGCAACACCACCTTTATTGAGCTTCTCTCGATGCTGCTTTCCATATACACATGATTCGCACATCGATTTCAAGTGGTCTTCTATAGTAGGCAATCCCGTTACCATCTCCAATTTTCTCATCAAACTGAGGCTTTCTAAGTTCAAGTGACCAAGTCTCTTATGCCACAACTCAGTTTGCGATGGAATGGACAATACTAGTCCATGTTGCCCCTGGATTGTAGCATTCAACCTGTACAATTTTGTATTGGGCTCCCTTACTCCATCCACAATAACTTTGAACTTTTGGTTCACATCCTTTACAAAGCAACGATCATGGGCAAATTCTACTTTCAACTTTTGATCAGTAATGAGTCCCTTGACCTTGCACACCTCACCATTTGCTTGTGAAACAGACGTTTCATTATCCAACACTTTCATGCTACTGAACCAATTCTTGTTACCTGTCATGTGTCTTGTGGCTCCCGAGTCAATATACCATGCTTGATCATCTTGATTAGATGACAATGCAGATATGAAGATGTTAGAGTCTTCAATCTCACCCTCATCAACAAGGTTACCTGCTTGCATTGGTTTCCCCTTGCCTTGTTCCGTCAGGAATTTAAGACATTCACTCTTCCAATGGCCCTTTTTACCACAATGGAAGCACTTGCCTTTCTTCTTGGTCTTACTGGAAGATCCCTCATCCTCCTGAGTCTTGGAAAATTGTTGCTTAGACTTCTTCTTGCCCTTGCCCTTGCCTTGTTTTTGGCGTGCCGCAAGTGCTTGATCGTCAGTATTTTGACATCTAGCTTTCACCATTTCTCGCCGTTGCTCTTCCTGCATCAAGATTCATGTGAGCTCGTCAAAGGTTGGCAATCTTTTCCTTGATGCTATTTCGCTCACAAACATATGATAGGGTTCTGCAATGCCACACAATGCATTGTGCACTAGCTCAGCATCACGTATGCGCTCACCAATAGAATGCAGTTCATCCCTCATTGTCTTTATTCTGTTCATGTATGTCTGAATATGCTCTCCTTGTTCCATGTAGCCACTATTCAGTTTTGACTTCAGAAACGTGATTATTGACGGATTTGACGTCTTGAACTACTCCTTTAGCACATCCCATGCTTGCCTGGGTGTAACAACATCACAAATGTGGGTAATGATGTGATCCTTGTGAAAAATACAGATCCTAAGTGGATCTAAACTCCAAGATCATTGGCTTGAATGCTTGCACTCCAAACTACATAAGCTAGGAATTGGCAACACATTCTATGCTACCTAGAATACAAAGAACTTGATCAAAAAGCATTTATCACAAATGGAAACTTCCATAAACATCAAGTGCGGCCCAAAATAGCATTATACAGTCCATAATACATCAGCCTATCACTTTTGGAAAGCACCTAAGATCATACACAATAGCTTGAAGACAATACACACAACAATGCTCTCAATGGAGGAAGAAACAATGACAATGATCTATTGATCTCAATGAAGCATACAAAAGGTTTCTCCAACCTGTTCTCCACGACTTCCCTACTATTTATGGATGAGGAAGATGACTCTCTCTCCTCTCTCTAGAAGGTACTTGACCCTAGATATTCCCTACATAGGAAAAATAGCTAAAAATGGCTTATATGACCAAAATACATCAAAATGGTCTCATTTTGAAGGGTATGAAGTTTGACACTTCATCATACTGAAAAAATACAGTAAATAAAAACATTGTGGCCTGGTTCACACGTGTGAAACTCCAGAACCAAAACTATTTACAATTTTAGCCAATTTAGGCCTCAAACTAGCTAGGAAATGTTGACAATTTTCACACTCCCTCTTCAACATTGGATGCTAGTTTCAACATAGTCTTTGAGCACATTCCAAGATTATATCTATGCATTAAATATAGGTCCTTTCCCAATGGTTTGGTGAAGATATCAGCCACACACTCCTTTGAAGAGACATGTTGAAGCTCCACCTCTTTGGCAATGACTTGATCTCTCACAAAATGGTGAGCAATCTCAATGTGCTTGCTCCTTGCATGAAAAACAGGATTGCTTGCCAAGCTTTGGGCTGAAAGGTTATCACAAAGTATGATTGGAGTCTTCTCTGGTTCCAGCAAGTGAAGATCCAATAACATCCTCTTGATCCAAAGAATCTCCTTGGTGCATGTTGTTAATGCCTTGTACTCGGCTTCGGTGGAAGATAGAGAGATAGTTGGTTGCTTCTTTGATAGCCATGAGACCACTCCATCTCCAAGATAGATTGCAAAGGCACTTGTTGACTTCCTATCCATTTGATCACCTGCAAAATCTGAATCTGAAAATCCACAAAGGTTAGGTGTAGTACCTCCATACAAGATGCCAAAATCTCTAGATCCCGAGATGTATCTAAGTACTCTCTTTCCTAGCTTCCAATGAGCCTCACTAGGATCTTGCATAAATTGACTTAGTTTACCAACCACAAAGCTTAGATCAGGTCTTGTGATGGTTAACCATATAAGAGATCCTATTAGCTTTCTATAGAGAGTAATGTCCTTGAAGGATCTTTCATTACTTCTTGTAGTTAGCTTTACATTTGATTCCATAGGAGTAGAAACAACTTTACAATCTTCCATATGAAACCTTTTTAGAATAGAGTTAACATACTTTTCTTGACATATGAATGTAGATTTAGAAGTTCTAATAATCTCTATTCCTAAGATATAATGAAGTTTACCAAGATCTTGAATTTCAAACTCTCTTTTGAGTGCCATCTTGATTTCATCTATATCTAGATTGTTACCACCACTTAAGATAATGTCATCAACATAGATCAAAAGTAAAGTGATATCATTTTCATTCAATCTAAAGTAGAGAGAATGATCATACTCACTCATAACAAAGTTTTGAGAAAGTAAGAAGGAATTGAGCTTAGCATACCAACTCCTTGGTGCTTGCTTTAGCCCATACAAACTCTTTTGGAGATAGCACACATGATTAGGCTCATCATGTGAAACATAGCCCTCGGGTTGCTCCATGTAAATATCTTCTTCAAGATCACCATTCAAGAAGGCATTAGTAACATCCATTTGCCACATATCCCAATCATAAAGAGTTGCAAGAGAGATTAGGATTCGAATAGTTACCATCTTTGCCACGGGTGCAAAGGTCTCATCATAGTCAATACCATATTCTTGAGCATACCCCTTTGCCACCAACCTTGCCTTGTACTTGTTGATTGATCCATCTTGATTTGTCTTGATCTTGAAGATCCACTTACAACCAATTGCCTTCTTGTCCTTTGGAAGCTTTACCAACCTCCATGTGTTGCTTTTGATGAGTGCTTGATGCTCATGATCCATGGCTTGGATCCATTCCTTCTTTTGAATTGCTTCACCTACACAAGTTGGTTCATCAAAAGAGGTAAGAAAAGCAAGGTTAGAGTTGTCCATCACTTGCTTTCCTTTTTCATCATAGGTTAGCCTTGATGGCTTAGCCCTTTGCCTTTGAGTCTTCCTTGAAGTTTGCTTTGGAGTGGCATCTCCATCTTCATCCAAGACATCTTGCACATCATGATGATTAGTAGGCACATCAACATCAACATCAACAACATTGGAAACATTCTCTTCATGAAAGATGACATCCCTACTTATGACAACTTTCTTTGTAGAAGGAATGTACACTTTGTAAGCCTTGCTTACTTCACTATAGCCAACAAACACACCCTTCTTTGATGAAGGATCTTCTTTAGTTCTATCATCAAGTGTGATATTGACAAAACATGTACATCCAAAGATCCTACAATGCTTGACACTCGGCCTTCTACCATAAAGAACCTCATGAGGAGTTTTACCATCCAAGGAAGCACTTGTCCATCTATTACATAGATAGTTAGCACATGCTAAAGCTTCCCCCCAAAAAGACTTAGCAAGATTAGCATGTAGTCTCATTGCCTTGGCACATTCACAAAGGGTTCTATTCTTCCTCTCGGCCACTCCATTCTGTTGTGGAGTCCTAGGACTAGACATCTCCCTCTTAATCCCATGTGCTATACAAAAGTCTTTGAACCTATTTGAGGTGTATTCCCCTCCATTATCAGATCTTAAGCATTTGATCTTTGTATTGAATTGGTTTTCCATTTCATTCTTGAACTTGACAAATGCAGCAAACACTTCATCCTTACTTTTAAGAAGATAGATCCAAGTATACCTACTAAAGTCATCAATGAAAGTTGCATACATCTTTGCCCCACCATTGCTAGTTGTACTAGAAAAATGAATATCAGAATGCACAAGTTGAAAAGCTTCTTTAGATCTAGAAGTAGATCTAGAATAAGCAAGTCTATGAGATTTGGACAAGGCACAATGTTCACAAACACTATTGTTTGCAACAAGACTTTTAGGGAGACCAAGAACAAGCTCTTTCTTTGCCATTACCTCCAAAGATTTGAAGTTGGGATGGCCCAACCTCTTGTGCCAAACTTCTTGGTTTGTCAATTGCTCCCTAGCCATACATCCTTCATGATTAGAGATCACACATGCATCAAGCTTGAAAAGTTTACCATGCCTCCTACCTTGAGCAATCAAGGATCCACATTTACTTATCAAACATGCATCTCCAATGAACTCCACATCAAGTCCTTTGTCAATCATTTGACTTACACTAAGCAAATTCTTAGTGATTGAAGGAATGTACAAAACATTTTCAAGATTTGCTTTCCTATTTGTTGAAAGGGAAATAGGAATAGTGCCTATGCCTTTGATGTCACATTGACCATCATTTGCAGTGTAGATGATGTTACCTTCTCCCTCATAAGACAATAAGGATGTAAAGTATTCCTTATGTCTTGTCATGTGAGATGAGGCTCCACTATCAATCCACCAAGGATCATTATCATCTATGTTGGCTAACAAACTTGAAGTCATAACAAGTGATTCACATGTGTTATGTTCTTCCTCATCTACTGTAAGATTTCCTTGCCTCTCTCCTTGCTCTCTTTTCTTCTTATAACATTCATTTGCAAAATGACCTTTTATCCCACAATAAAAGCACTTGAACTTTGACTTATTGTTCTTAGTAGAGGAGGAAGAGGAAGAGTGATCATCATGATCAAAGTTACCACCTTTGGACCATTTCCCTTTGCCTTTACCTTTGCCCTTGAATTTGCCTTTTGTGAAGAAAGCCTCTTCACCTCCACCTTGCAAGGATGCACCATCAAGCTTTGATTGCAACCTATGTTCTTCAGCCAATAAGATTTCTTGCAAGTCAACCACACTTGGCAAGACTCTTTGAATGGCAAAACTTTGCACAAGGTTAGCATGTTCATTTAGCAAACCATTCAACATAACTTGGACTATTTCACCATCTTTTATGTTCTCATCAATGCATGCTAAATCATCACTTAGGGACTTAACTCTCAAGATAAATGCATGAGCACTTTCACCCTCTCTTTGCCTACTAGAAAATATTTGTCTCCTTAGGGTCAATACCCTAGATGTGGACTTTGATTCAAAGAGCTTCTTTAAGGCATTCCATGCCTCACTTGCACTTTGACACTTTCCAACTTCCTTGAGAAGTTCATTTGTAACATTCATTTTAATGATATGAAGAGCCCTTTTGGCCTTCTTATCAAACCTTTGTTGCTCTTGAAGTGTGAGAGGTCTCTCTTCAATTTCTGCAACTATGTCCATGAGTTCATTCAACTCAAGTAAGGACTCCATCCTCACTTTCCAAGTAGAGTAGTTTGATGAACTCAACCTTTCACTAGACTCTAGCATGATCCCACCATTGGAAGCCATGATTCTAATGTTTCTTCAACTTTTAGGTTCTGTCCTAAAGCACTTAGCACTCACTTTTCTCTCAACAAATGATAGATAAAGAGATCTATGAAGATTTAGGACCCTAAAACACTTCTATCTTGAACCTAGATGGTTTCCAAGCATAGAAAGGAAGATTGAAACACATGCAACACTTTGCACACACTAAGAATGGATTACAAAATCAAACCAACCTGAACACACTCTTGCTTAAGCTCTCAAACTTTCCAGCAAGTGACCAAATCAAGTTATGGTGTGAAGAGTTACTTGCATTCTTAGAAAATACCCAAAACTAGGATGCCAAGATTACCTAGTAATGAACAAACTTGATCAACATATGATCAACACACTAAGATATTGATTCAACCTGTAAAACCACATGTAAACCACACTTCTAAAAGTTTATAAACTCCAGCAAGTGATAAATACAAGATTTAGAGGTGAATGAATGAGCACACTTAGTGAATCACAAGACTAGCTTCACTATCTTGTCAAATCTTGGTGTTTAGATGTAGATCTAAGATCACTTCACATGAGAATGTTCCTCAACCTGTTAAGAACCTGAAAACACACTTGCATAATGGTTAACACCTTCTAGCAAATGCTCCAATCAAATTACATAAGGAGAGTTACTTACATGCTCAACAAAGTACACCAAAATTTATGCCAAAATTGATGACAATCTTTACAATATGCTCTTCACAATGGAGCTTACAATATGTTCACCCAAAAAAGGGGATCTTTCATCCAAATGGGAGCTTTGCTCAGCCTTTAGGAGAATTACAACTCACTCAAAAGAGCATTTGTCATCCACTTAAGGAGAAGTTTCATCCACTTAAGGAGAGTGTTCATCCAAGAATGGAGATTGTCAACAATAGGATTGAAAAGAACATTGTTAGTATTGAATATGCACAAGCCTCACAATCACAAATGATTAGGTGTTATGATCTGATCCAAAATAGTTTCTTTTCAGCCTCTGATCTTCAATAGACCTGAAATATGCTTTTGATCCACAAGTTCAACTCACAAAACAAAGGTTAGTAAGATTTGATCAACAAAGCAATGCAAAATCATGCTAGAACTTGATCAAACATCCAAATATCACCAAAAATGGAATACTTACTGTAAATAGAAGCCAACCAGCTCTGATACCATGTGAAAAATACAGATCCTAAGTGGATCTAAACTCCAAGATCATTGGCTTGAATGCTTGCACTCCAAACTACATAAGCTAGGAATTGGCAACACATTCTATGCTACCTAGAATGCAAAGAACTTGATCAAAAAGCATTTATCACAAATGGAAACTTCCATAAACATCAAGTGCGGCCCAAAATAGCATTATACAGTCCATAATACATCAGCCTATCACTTTTGGAAAGCACCTAAGATCATACACAATAGCTTGAAGACAATACACACAACAATGCTCTCAATGGAGGAAGAAACAATGACAATGATCTATTGATCTCAATGAAGCATACAAAAGGTTTCTCCAACCTGTTCTCCACGACTTCCCTACTATTTATGGATGAGGAAGATGACTCTCTCTCCTCTCTCTAGAAGGTACTTGACCCTAGATATTCCCTATATAGGAAAAATAGCTAAAAATGGCTTATATGACCAAAATACATCAAAATGGTCTCATTTTGAAGGGTATGAAGTTTGACACTTCATCATACTGAAAAAATACAGTAAATAAAAACATTGTGGCCTGATTCACACGTGTGAAACTCCAGAACCAAAACTATTTACAATTTTAGCCAATTTAGGCCTCAAACTAGCTAGGAAATGTTGACAATTTTCACAATCCTTCACTGACAAGTTAATGAAGGTTAAAGCTTTCCTCATCTTTTTGTCAAACACTTTGATATCTGCTTCATTTGGTGGCCTTCTCTCATCACCTATGACCACTTCCCACACATATTTCTCCATCAGTATGTTTTTCATTTTGAATCTCCACACTGCATAGTTGGAAATCCCGTCCAATTTGCCACTTTCACTCAAAATGGACTCTCCCATGTTTGCCATTGCAGAACTGTTTGAAACTTCTGCCGTAGTATGTCGAGGCCAAGAGTGATGTCAAAAGTTGAAAATAATGACCTGTACTTTTTCCCTTTCCAGGACACTTGCCGCTTTTCCACTAATTTGAAAGCCAAATCGGCGTCGCCTTCCGAAATGCACTCAGTCGTCAACTCCCAACTACGTGCCCAGTGGAATGGTGGAATCACTTTTGGTGCACTCCGAACACTTTCTCCGCTGCAATCACTCTGTTTTGCTGTATCGTACTTGCTTTTTGAACTGTTTCTTGACCTTGAAGAAACTTCACTCTTCACTTGTGAAGGTGTTACGAGCTCGTAACCAGTGCCGAACCCTAGAGAACACAGATAGGTCAGATACCACAGTCAGGGTCATGTCCAGTGTACATGACCAACAGGGCAAGACAGTGTGAGTAGTGTGCCCCAACACGGTCCATAGCCATGGTGGGCCTAACACAGCCTAGGGACCCTGTCAGCAGGATAGGGCCCCCAGTTGGGTCCTGACGTGCAGTCGGCCACGTCAGTGACACGTGGCCGACACTTGGCAGTAGCATGCTACCAGTCCTCACACTGGACTAGGAGGGGCTTACTCTATATCAGGGAGTAGGCAAGGTTGGGTGGAGGAGTTAGTGTTTGCCCTACTGTGGTGTTAGGAACTATTACACTGGTATCAGAGCCATCTCCATCTTAGGGAATTCAGTTTTCAGCAGTGGAGAAAGTAGCTAGATTGCTCAGAACTTTTTAAAGTTTTCAGAGAGTAGAGTAGCAGGGCCAGCACTGTAGGAATAGCCTTCTACCGATCAGAAGTATGTAGAAAAGCTGGCTTGTCAGATAGAAATTAGTAAAAGTTTTTAGAACAGGTCCAGCGCTGCATTTCCAGCTTTCATCTTTGATTTTTGCCATCAGATTCGAGAATTAGAATGACATTTTGAAGAGGAAGAGTGGTGCTGATCCAACGCTGACAGTACCCACATCTTTTCTGATTTTCATAATCATTTTTTGGTTTTAAATCAAAGTTTTCTGGAGCAAATAGGTCACTGCCCAGCCAGCGAGGGTAGAGACTAGTTTGTTCCGGATTTTTCTTGCACCCTTTCCAGATTTTACTCAACTTTTGGAAAATTTCAGGGCTGCCACAGATCAGCGAACATGGTACCATCACCAATTCCAGGATTTGCAAGTGGATTTGGGATTTGAATCTGGTTTTTTGGTACCAATACTAGAGCTGTCAGATCAGCGAGGGGGGATAGCAAAAAAATTTCAGATCTTGTGCCTCCTATTCGGATTTCTCAGAATCACAGGTCTGAAAGCAATTGAAGAAGAGCTGAAAGGATTTTTCTTGATTCTCTCTGTGGAAGTATAGTTCTTAGAAAGAGCTAAGTCATCTTTCCTTTCCCTTGTACAGTTGTAAATTAGTCTTTTAGACTTTCAGAAGTTAAGGTAGCTCTCTTTCAGTTCTGAAGATGACCACTCCTCAGGGACCTGATCGACCCCAGGAGAGAGGCTTCGACGAACTTGAAACAGAAGCCTTGGCTTACAAAAAAGGGAAGGAACCCATGGAAGTGGAAGAACAGGAACAGTTCACCGAAGAACTCGACGAACTGGTTACCAAGGAGCAGTTTCTCCAATTGGTAACAGAAGTGGATGAACTGAAGTTGGCATTAGCCAATTTCAAGTCCAGTGTGGACGACTCGTTCGTTGAACTCAAAAACTTGATTTTGAGTTCCGCAAAAGGAAGCCTTCCCTCCATTTCTCAATTATCCCCTTCTCCACTTCCATCAGTTTCGGGTGAGACTTTACGGTCTCACCCCAGTGTTTTTAAAGATTTAAAACCTCCTACTTTTAATGGGGAAGAGAAGGATAGAAATGCATATATTCTACTAACTTTCCTCAGTAAATGGAAGAACATTCATGCTCTTAAATAGACCCCTGACCATTTGCAAGTTATTGAGGCCAGTCTTTCCTTAGGGCCTATGGCCTATAAGTGGTGGTTAAATCTCCAGGAGACTGGGCAGACTCCCCGGTCATGGAAAACTTTTGAAGAAGCTTTCCTAAGAGAATTTCTATCAGAAAATGAACTTGATAGAGCCTGGAAAGCCTGGGAAAGAGCAATAATGGATAAATCCCTCATCCAATATATCTCGCAGTATTGAGAAACAATTTTAAAGATTAAAAATATGGATGACTATCAGAAAATTAGGGGATTTGTCCATGGCCTCAAAGATGAATATAAAGTAGAGGTCCAGAGAAACTCGCCTACTACCCTTGAGTAAGCTCTCAGATATGCTCAAATCTATGATGATTTGGTGGGTAGAAAGAGAGCGAGACAACAACCACTTTCTGAGCAGCCTCCTCAGAAAGACTTTCAATTTAAAAAGAAATTTTTAAAAAGAAAGAAAGAAGATAAATTTAAAAGTGAAGCTCCTTAGAAACGCCCTTCACTTGAGAAAGCCAAACAAGAACGTTTGTGCTTTGTGTGTATGGGCAAGGGACACACAGTCAGACAGTGTCCCAAGGGGCCTTCACTAAAAAAAATAAGAAAGATAAAAAACAAGTTCATCTTGTTCAGACTGTATGTTTCCCCAGTGACTCGGCAGCTTCCGAGATCAAAGTGTATCATGAAGATCATGAACACTGTTGCCAGCTGACCTCTGCAATGCTAGCGAGACCCTTCAATTTTGGGCCACATGACCTAGTACGTATGCATGGGAAAGTTGGTAACCAGTCAGTAAGAGTCATGGTTGATGATGGGGCAGCCCATAATTTCATCAACTACACACTGGTTAAAAAGCTTCAACTACCAGAAGTACCTAGTCAGCATAGGTACATAGTTTCATTAGCTAAGGGTGAAGATAAAAAGATATGAGAAACTATGGTAAGTAAGTTAAATCTTGGTATTCAGGGGTACCAAGATGAAATAAACTTTCAGATAATGCACCTGGATCGAACAGACATTGTTCTCGGGAGAGATTGGCTCTACAGTTTAGGACCTTCCCTCAACAGAAACTATCAGGAGAACACCCTCAGCTTTCAGCATAAAGGCCGAGAGATCCAGTTGCATGGGGAGCATGATGTTCCCAACAGCCCTATGGTCTGCAGTTCAGAGCTCTGTCAGCTAATCGGAGACGAAGACCATCAGGTATTCTTATGTGAATTTCAGTTTATTCCTGAAGTTTTTATTTCCAGTTGTATTCAACAGAAAATCAGTAAATTAGAAACTTTATTGTCTAAATTTAAAGATGTTTTTCTTGAAGATTTGCCACATGGTTTACCACCTAGCAGAGAGGTAGATCATGTAATAAACCTAGTACCAGGTACAGCACCTGTTTCTAAACCTTCGTATCGTGTCAGCCAGACAGAGGATGAAGAAATAACTAGGTAGTTAACAGATTATCTTGGGAAAGGCCAAATTCAGACCAGTAGTTCACCATGGGCCTCACCAGTCCTATTGGTGAAAAAGAAAGAGGGGTCTATGCATCTTTGCGTAGATTACAGAGCCCTCAATAAAGTCACAATTAAGAATAAATACCCTATGCCTCGGGCAGACGAGTTGTTTGACCAACTTGACGGGGCTAAGTTTTTCAGCAAAATAGACCTCAGATTGGGATATCATCAAATCCGTATAAAATCGGAAGATGTCTCGAAAACAGCTATTAGGACTCTTCACGGTCATTATGATTTAAGGTGATGCCATTTGGGCTCACAAATGCTCCAGCTACCTTTATGACCTTGATGAACAGTGTCCTCAGACCATATTGGATAAGTTTGTAGTCATATTTTTAGATAACATCCTCGTTTACAGCAAAATGAGGAAGGAGCATCTAAAACACCTCAGAAAGGTGTTTCGACTGCTTAGAGAGCATAAGCTCTATGCTAAACAATCCAAGTGTGAATTCTTCGTTGAAGAAGTAGCATATTTGGGTCACATTATCTCTTCCGATGAGATTAAGATGGACCCAAATAAGGTTAAAGCCATACTCAGTTGGTGAGACCTCAGAATATTTTGGAACTTCGGATCTTTCTTGGTCTGGCAGGATATTACAGACGATTTGTCAAGGAATATGATCAGATAGTAGTCTCTATGACAAATCTCCTTAAGGGGAAGGGAAAGGAGTTTATTTGGGAGTCCGCACAGCATGAGAGCTTTGATGCTCTCAAAACAGCCTTAGCCACAACACCAGTTTTAAAAGTCGTCGACCCCAATCAGCCATTTGTGGTCGAAACAGATGCTAGCGACTTTGCAGTAGGTGCTGTGCTAACTCAGGCTGGATGACCAGTTGCGTTCGAAAGTAAAAAACTCGAGCCAGCTCAGACTAGGTACAGTGCCTATGAAAAAGAACTCTTTTCTATAGTACATGCCCTTAAGACTTGGAGACATTATTTGTATGGTGCCAATTTTGAGGTCTTGACAGACCATGAGAGTCTCAGATACCTTTGCAATCAACCTGAGCTTAGAGGTCGGAAAGCTCGTTGGGCAGAGTTGATGCAAGAGTTTGACATGTCTACCAGATATAGACGTGGAAAATTCAATACAGTAGTAGATGCCCTTAGTAGAATGCCTATGATAAACGAGCTGAGTTTTACTCAGATTCGTAATGAGTTACTCGAGTCCTTGAGAGAGAAATGCCAGCATGATGCATTCTTCTCGCTAATCTGGAACTCAGTCCAGAGCAGATAGTTATAGACTCCAGAACCAGTTGTCGGGGCTGGTGCCAGTTCATCCAAGAATACGACAGCTTCCGTTGAGGATGATGATGAGTCCGAGTATACGTCGTCAGATGACGTTGAGGATTCTAAGCCTGTATTACCCAAGCACACCCCAGTGGTTGAGGGTCAGTTGACTCAAGGATTCAAATGGAAACAGTATTCCATTCAGGATGAGTACTTGCTCTATAGAGATAGAGTATGTGTCCCCAATTCAGAGTATTATAGGCAGCAGGTCCTATATGAATGTCATGACAATCCTAGTGCGGGACACCCAGGCATACAGAAGACCTATGAGCTTCTTCATTGGCAATTTTTTGGCCCAATATGAAAAAGGACGTCCACCAGTATGTAACTAGTTGCCAGAAATGTCAAGTAAATAAAGTAGAGCGTTTAAAGGCAGGAGGGTTGTTGCATCTCTTAGAAATACCAGCTGGTAAATGGGAGAGTATCTCCATGGATTTTATAGTAGGCCTGCCTAAAACCCAAAAGAGTAATGACGTTATATGGGTCACAGTTGACCGTCTAACCAAAATGGCTCATTTCATTCCAACCAAAACAACCGTTAGAGCTCCAGAGTTAGCGAGGTTGTTTGTAGACGGGCTATTTAAATTGTACGGTCTACCTTCCGGCATAGTCAGCGACCGGGACAGTAAGTTTACTGAAAATGTTTGGAGGGCAGTATTCCATCATCTCCATACTAAACTTAATATGAGTACCACTGACCATCCACAGACGGACGGTCAAACAGAAAGGGTAAATCAAGTGCTGGAGGATATGCTTCGTGCATATGTCAGCAAGAAGCAGACTAATTGGGAGGACAATCTCTCGATATTAGAATTTGCATATAACAGTATCAAAGATTCAGCTACGGGATACAGCCCATTTATGCTGATGTATGGTTTTCAGCCACGCTCACCCACAGCTGTAGGGTTTAAACAAGAAAAAGTTGAAGCAGCCAGAAACTTTTTAGAGGACCTAAACCAGATGATAGAACATGCTAAGCGTAGCATTAGGCAGTCCCAGGATCGAGCCAAACATTATGTAGATCCACACAGACGGGATGTGCAGTTCTCCACTGGTGAGAAAGTCTACTTGAGAGTCCCAGTTGACTCTAAAACCCTCAAATCAGGAGTGTGTGCTAAGTTATCTCCAAGGTATTGTGGTCCCTTTACCATCAGTAGGAGACTAGGCGAGGTCACCCATGAACTAGAACTCCCACACAACAGTAAGGTTTTTCCAGTCTTTCATGTAAGTCAGTTACGAAAAGCCTTAACCAGATCAGACAATCTGGTAGGGGACAGTGTTCTAGTTCTCCCATTGGATCCTCAGCAACCTCCACATGAACCAGAGGAGATTCTTGATAGTACAGAGACACAAACTCGTCATACTCTATACCGAGAATATCTGGTTAAGTGGAATGATCAGCCTGTTGAGAATGCCACTTGGGAAAGAAGCAGCGTCCTTCACAAAATTTTTCCAGACTTTGTCTTAGAGGACCAAGACAGTTCTTAAGGGGGAGGGAGTGTTACGAGCTCGTAGCCAGTGCCGAACCTTAGAGAACACATATAGGTCAGATACCACAGTCAGGGTCATGTCCAGTGTACATGACCAACAGGACAAGACAGTGTGAGTAGTGTGCCCCAGCATGGTCCATAGCCATGGCAGGCCTAACACAGCCTAGGGACCCTGTCAGCAGGATAGGACCCCAGTTGGGTCCCGACGTGCAGTCAGCCACGTCAGTGACACGTGGCCGACACTTGGCAGTAGCATGCTACCAGTCCTCACACTGGGCTAGGAGGGGCTTACTCTATATCAGGGAGTAGGCAAGGTTGGGTGGAAGAGTTAGTGTTTGCCCTACTGTGGTGTTAGGATCTATTACAGAAGGGACCCAACTCTCATTTCAATATGAAAATTTTTAATGAAGTTGAAGGCCCAATTGCCCTTCAAACTTTCACAGCCTCTTTACTTGCCATCCAATGGCTAATACAGATCCAATGGCTCACACTGCTTTCCAAAAGCACGATCTCTATCATTGATCTTCATAGGGACTCATCCTACGGTCCTAGATGCTTTTGTGCGCTGATCCATGAGCCTGCAAGCACGGCTCACTCCGGAACGCTAGGGTTCTCCCTTGGTTCCACAACGAACTGATCCGCGACTCCCCTGCTCGCGACCACCTACACTCTTCGTTTCCAGCTATGGCTTCCCTCACGAATCCTTGACCATCTCTCTCTCTCTGGGTCGCGGTTGTCCACGGCCTCCTCTGGTCTGACTTGCACTGCCAGGACGCCCTCCTCTATTTTTTTACAGCTTGGAAAATAGATCAGTATAGAGAGAAAACTTTGCTTTTCTGCTTCCAAACCCTAGGCCAGGGTTTTTCTCACAACTTTGATCTTGGCTTGTTTTTTACAGCTCTCTGGCTGGCCAAATCAACTGCTATGAGGTTGCCCTACCACTGGAAAGCTGATGCTTCAATCCGTTTGTGGAACGGTATCCGATTGAATGCACACTGACTGCAAACACCAAATACCCTGTTTTGGAATTTCAAAATTCCGTTTGCTGAGGTTCTGATTCAGCCGACAACCCTTGTTTCTGAATTCTCACACAATCTCAAGCTCACCAAGCTTCTGTGTGCTTAACTCTCTACACCAGTGTTTCTCCTTCCGTCTTCAACCCCCCGTAAACCCCAAACTCTCAAAAGACAGTTCTCCCGAACCTCTCTTCAACGACGATGTTGTACTGTGTACACTCCCTGTACGACTTTGATACCAACTTAGAATTTGCTTTGCACAGGAACACAGATCATACTATACAATAACACAAACAGAAAACACTCTCCACAACAAGCTCACATAGCAACTGTATTTCTCAAAATGAAATTACACTGTACATATAGTTGTTCACTCAGGCAACCCATGCATGACCCAGGTTGCCGTTGGTGGGACGCGTGTCTCGTTGACTTGCCTCGTGGCGAGGCCAACTGATCCTTATCAACTGATAGGACCCACAGTACAGTAGCACAATGATTCCACTTTAATTCTAACTATTGTAAGTCAGTTTATGGCAGCACCTACAGAAACGCATTGGAAGGCAGCTAAACACATTTTGCATTATGTGAAAGGCACTTCAGATTATGGCTTGATTTACAGGAAGCATGATGGTTTACCTGAGTTGTGTGGCTATGTGGATGCGGATTGTGGTGATGACTATGATGATCGTAGATCCACCACAGGGTATGTATTCCAGTTTTGTGGTAGTTGCTTTTCCTGGTCTAGTAAGAAACAAAGTACAATTGCTCTATCCACCACAGAAGCAGAGTATAAGGCAATGTGTAGTGCAGCACAGGAAGCTATATGGTTGAGACAAATCTTGGAAGAAGTTGGCATGAAGCAGAAAAATCCTACAACATTACATAGGGACAGTCAGAGTGGCATTCAGCTAGCAAAGAATCCAGTGTTCCATACGAGTACCAAACACATTGAGATTCAGTATCATTTTATATGTGAGAGGCTGCTGAGTCGTGAAATTCATGTTGTTCATTGTAGTACGGAAAAACAACTAGCTGATATTTTCACTAAGCCACTTGTTGGAGAAAAGTTTGATAAGTTTAGATCAAAGCTTTCTATACTTAAAGTTTGTTGACTTTAAAGCTATGTATATGACTGTATAAAAATTAGACTCTACTTTAAGGGAGAGAGTTAGAATTAAAGTAGAATTACTGTGCTACTGTACTGTGGGTCCTATCAATTGATAAGGATCAGTTGGCCTCGCCACGAGGCAAGTCGACGGGACACGCGTCCCGCCAACAACAAACTGGGTCATGCATGGGTTGTCTGAATGAACAACTATATGTACAGTGTAATTTCATTTTGTGAAATATAGTTGCTATGTGAGCTTGTTGTGGAGAGTGTTTTCTGTCTGTGTTACTGTGTAGCATGAAATGTGTTCCTGTTCAAAGCAAATTCTAAGTGGGACAACTTCCAAAAGGGTTGTCCTCCCAAAAGAAAAAATTGACACAATCCACTCTTGCCCCCATCCCCCAAGATATGGGGATATCGGAGTGGAAGAATATGCAAGGCATCCCATCAAAGGATGTGGTTGTGAGTGTCTTGTCAAGAGTTGCCGACAGACAACTCAGCCTTACTGAAATGGGAAAAGAATTTCAAAAATAATTTTGATTTTCTAAATCAAGATTCTTATTTTTCACTCAATTGCATCTAATCATTGATGTTTTTTTAGACACAAGCTTTTCATGAAAGTGCAAGAGGCTATGGTAAAGAGCTTGAATTGCAAGGATTGGGAGGAATGCCAATGGCTATACCCAAACAACTCAAAAGATGAAGAGTTGCAAAGATTTCTTATTTTATTCAGAGATATGGTAAGTTTTTTTTTACATAAATTGACTTTAAATTACCAATTTGTAAATATTGTTTATGCTAAGTATGGGTGTTTATTTCTAACTATTTTGTAGATTGTTAGTTTGACATCATTATTCATGATGAGAAGTGATAGTGGAGGAGAATACACTTCCAATAAGTTTAAAGACTTTTGTGAGAAAGAGGGCATTCAAAGAGAGTTTTCTTGTTCATATACTCCTCAGCAAAATGGAGTTGCTGAGAGAAAAAATAGAACTTTGTGTGAATGTGCAAAAGCCATTAGGCTAGAAGCTTCTCTGCTAAAGAATTTTGGGGAGAGGCAGCAAACTATCTTTGTAATAGGCTTCCAAATCTTGCAATAGGAGGAAAAACACCATTTGAGATGTTGTATAAGAAAAAGCCTAAGGTAGATCATCTTAGGATTTTTGGCTGTGTATGCTTTGTGCATGTGCCTCTAGAAACTAGGAAGAAGGAAGATCCTAGTGCAATTAAAGAAATTTTTGTAGGATATGCATCCACTAAAAAAGCATACAAAGTATATCTTCCTTCTACTGACAAGAATGTTGTTAGTAGAGATGTGATCTTCCATGAAGATCAGAAGTTTAACTTGGATGATGCACAGATCAAGGAGTCTCATGCAAGATCAATCATCAATCTTGATGCTGCTCAAGAGTTGGTGAGGCCGAGGCTTGAGGAGGAGCAAATTCAAGCTACCACACCAAGAAGATCTACACGAGCACGATATGAGCCAAGGAAGCTCACATATGATGAAGAAGGAAGGCAAGTGGAAGGTGAAACTTCCTATCATGCTCTCTTCATATCAGATGAAGAGCCTAAAGATGTCCAAGAAGCTCTTCAATCCAAGACGTGGGTTGAAGCAATGACCCAAGAGTTTGAAGCCTTGATGTCAAATAACACATGGGAGCTTGTGGAGCCACCAAACAACATGCATGTGATTGGATGTAAGTGGGTTTTCAGAATCAAGAATAATCATGTTGGATCTATCAATAAGCATAAAGCAAGACTTTGTGCCAAAGGGGACTCACAAATCAAAGGTCTTGACTATGAAGACACCTTTGCACCAGTTGCAAAGATGGTAACAATCTGAATACTTATATCTCTTGCATGTTTTCACAATTGGAGTATGTTTCAGCTTGATGTTTCTAATGCATTTCTCAATGGTTACCTTGAGGAGGAGATTTACATGGAGCAACCTCCAGGTTTTGTGAAAGAAGGTGATGAATCAAAAGTTTGTCTTTTGTTCAAAAGTCTCTATGGACTGAAACAAGCACCAAGGTCTTGGTATGCAAGGCTCAACTCCTATCTCATATCACTCGGATTTTGTCTAAGTGAATATGACCCTTCTCTGTATTATAAGTTTGTAGATAGCTTTGTAATTATTCTTCTCATCTATGTAGATGATATCATTCTTTGTGGAAATAATGAGAAGCTAGTTGAAGAAACTAAGCATGCACTTGGTACTGAGTTTAAGATGCAAGACTTAGGAGTTCTTCACTATATTCTAGGCCTTGAAATAGATTTCTGGAAAGGTCATGCATTTATAAGCCAAAGTAGATATGCACTTTCCATGCTCAAGAAATTTCCAATGGAAAATTGTGAAGGCATAGATACAGCTATGGAGCACACTATAAAAGTTCCTATGAAAGATTATGAAAAATCCTTTGAGGACATCACTCTTTATAGGAGTCTTATTGGCTCACTTATTTGGTTAATAGTGACTAGGCCTAATCTAAGCTTTTGTGTTCATAAGCTAAGTCAACACATGCAGGATCCAAAGTTATATCACTAGAAGTTGGCTAAAAGAATCTTGAGGTATATGTCTTCTACCTTAGATTATGGATTATTCTACAAGGGAGAAGATCTGACTTTGATTGCTTTTTCAGATTCAGATTTTGTAGGAGACAGGTTGGATAGAAAATCCACAAGTGCTTACACTATATTTCTTGGAGGGAACTTGGTTTCTTGGCTATCAAAGAAGCAGGCAACTATTTCCTTATCATCTTGTGAAGATGAGTACAAATCTCTTACAACCTCAAGAAAGGAGATTTTATGGATCAAAATGCTACTTTTGGAGCTAAAGTGTTATGCAGATGAATATCTTCCAATTATCAAGAATGACAATATTTCTGCTCAAGCTCTTGCAAATAACCCAGTTTTCCATGCAAGGAGCAAACACATTGAAGTAGCTCATCATTTTGTAAGAGAAAAAGTCATTGGGAGAGAGATCTCACTGGACCATGTTGATTCTACAAATTGTGTTGTAGATCTTCTCACCAATCCACTACTCAAGAATGTCTTTATCAAGATGAGGTCTAACCTTGGCCTAATTTTGAAGTCTATGTTGATAGGAACATAAATTTTAAGGAGTGTGATGATTATTAAAATATTATCTTCCTATCTCGAGTTTGGGGCCATGTCCATGGCTATTTTCACTATATTTCATGTTGTACATAAAAGGTATGTGAATTGAGCACA
The DNA here is from genome assembly GCA_029204225.1 of Diphasiastrum complanatum. Taxonomy (NCBI): domain Eukaryota; kingdom Viridiplantae; phylum Streptophyta; class Lycopodiopsida; order Lycopodiales; family Lycopodiaceae; genus Diphasiastrum; species Diphasiastrum complanatum. The sequence goes on along the minus strand of CM055097.1, from coordinate 40,741,516 downwards.
TAACCTTCTAGTATAGGTCGGATTTGAGTTAGGTAGATTCAATTTTGATGACATGCAGAAGTTTAGATAGCATGCAATGTCATACTGTATGCATGCAAGCCACATGCATGATGCCACCAAAGAGGCTGATGGTGTGTAGGCCATTGATGTTCTTGAGCCTCATGGTTCACCACATCGAAGAGAGATAAGTGTGTCTACTACTTCCAACTCACTAACTCTAAAAGGTTGCATGAGGTTCATTTGGATTTCTACAAGTGTTATGGCCATATTTGGTTAAGGACCTGGAATAGTCCTAATATGGTAGACCGGAGCTCTGTATTCAAAAAATCAGAAGTTTAGATCCAAGAGGTATACAAAATTAGACTCTACTGACAAGAAGAGCAACATGTAGTCTGGACCAAATTCCGGTCCAGGATCGAATTTAAGCTCTTCATGATTACCAGTGCAGAAGCTTTTCTGCAGATATTGTAAGAGGACTGGCCACGAAATCAAGGACTACCGAACTTTAAAGTACAACAGTGAAAAGAAGAAGCAGTAAGGTAAATCTGAATTTGCAATTTGTAACACGGGAGCTAAAACAATGATTGTTTTAAGTTTCTCAAAACATTGATTCAATTTCTCATTTCAAACAATAGGCAGACTAGGTTGATTCCTCTTTTTCTTTTTATTAACAAATCCCTTTGTTAAATTATTAAGCGGTGCTGCTAACTTAGAATAATCCTCAATAAATCTCTTGAAGAAAAGTGTAAAATCTAAAAATGACTTTACTTGCCTCACAATTCCCGGAATTGGCCACTCAATCACAATCTTGATTTTATCCTTGTCAATCTTGATCCCATTTACTGTGATCTTATGACTGAGATAAAGCAACTCTTGCTTAAAGAATTCACACTTTGACTCTTTAGCGTAGAGTAACTCCCGACGGAGTTTCATCAAGACGCTTTTTAGGTGTTCTACGTGTCCCACCAAGGATTTATTGTAAACGAGAATGTCGTCTAAGAATACAACCACAAACTTCCCCAAATATGGATGAAATAAATCGTTCATCAGTTGCTGGAACATTGTTGGAGCATTCTTTAATCCAAATGGCAACACTAAGAACTCATAATGACCAAATCTAGAACGAAATCTTGTCTTTTGGACATCTTTTGACTTAATTCTTATTTGATGGTACCCTGTCCTGAGATCTATCTTGGTGAAATACCGAGCTCCACCCAAGCGATCTACAGGGTCATCCATCCTGGGTAATGGATATTTATTTTTGATAGTCACTTTATTAAGACCCTTGTAATCCACACACATCCGAAAACCTCCATCTTTCTTTGCTTTAAGAAAAACAAGAGCTCCCCATGGTGATTTAATAGGTTGTATATGTCTCATCCTCAGATAGTTTTCTATTTGATTTGAAATCTCTATCTCCTCTTTCTGAGAGAACCTATAAGATTGTCTAGAAACAGGTTGACTTCTTGGAATTAACTCAATCTTGTGGTTTGCTGACCTAGATGGTGGTAAACCATGAGGTAATTCAAATTCATTTATGATCTGTTCTTTCACTGCTTGTTCATGATCTAAATTTATTGAGTTAAGAAATGTTGAGAAGTCACAACCATTTAGATTCATTTTAGGAACATCCACAACTAGAATAGCACATATTGAAAAAACTTCATGCTCAGAATAATCCAATGTTTCCATTTTATTAACTGTAGAAATCTGATCCAACGGACGTACAAAATTACTGCCAAACAATGTAACTACCTTATCACCCTCCTTGAAAGTGAAAACATGCTTCTCAAAATCAATTAACAGATAAGACAACTTACTAAATAACCATTCGTAACCTAAGATTAATTTAGTACGAGCTAGGTCTAAAACATGAAAATTAACTAATTCTATGTGTCCTTGCATCAAAACTGGAAGCTTCGGGACTTTTACGTTCCAAGTCTCCAACTCTGCTCCTGAAGCTAGATAAACTTTATATCTATGATTGCTGGCTTCAATTTCCAAGCCGAGTTAATAAAAAGGCACAGAGAGCATTGTCCTTGATCAATCTTTCAGTGAAAGACCATGTGATCACTCATATAAGTGATGCCACGATGGCTAGGGAGATTGGGAAGCTCTTAGAATGCAATTTCAAACTTGCAATCCAGCTCGGTCCATGTTCTTGAAGTCGAGATTGAACGCAGTAAGGATGGAAGAAAGTGAATCAGTGAGATCTTTCTTCACCAGGATAAAGGAGCTGAGAGATCAACTTGTGGCAATTGGAGAACCAATTAGGGACATTGAATTGGTACATACCACAATGAGCGGTGTCTCGGAAGGGCTACAGATGTTTGTGAGTGGCATTGTTTCGAGGGAGAGGTTGCCTACTTTTGAAGACTTCCATGGAATCATGTTGCAGGAAGAGCAGCGTCGCGAAGTGGTAAAGTCAAGGCAAACCCCATAAGAGGATGAAGCCTTGCTTTCTAAAGGCAAGCAGAAAGGATGGAAGAGGATTCCCAAGAAATCCGAGGATGATGACGACGAGGGAGAGATGTCATCAAAGGGGAAAAAGAAGAAGAAAGACAAATGTTTCTATTGCCACAAACCGGGTCATTGGGCACGCGAGTGTTACAAGAAAAAAGCGGACATAAAGGCGGGAAAAGTGATGATGGAGAAGATGACAAGACAAGTGTCTTCTCATCGGCATTGGCATCCCAGGTTGATGATGGTGCCAGATGGTTCATAGATTTAGGTGCCACAAGGCATATGACCGGGAAACGTGATTGGTTTGAGAAATTCTCACCAATTCATGATGGGGGTAAAGTCACTCAAGCCAATGGGGAGGAATGCCAATACAGGCAACGTACATGTGCAATTTTCTGATGGTAAAATCAAGAATATCCCTAATGTGCTTTATGTTCCTAGACTCAAAAAGAGTTTGCTTTCTGTCGGAGTAATGGCAAATCAACATCTTAAGGTTGAATTTGTCAAGGATGGATGCCTTATGAGGGATATGAACCACAACCATAAAGTGGTGGCGAAAGGTTATAGAGATAGTAATTGTGGCCTTTATAAATTGGATGCAAAACTAAGAGAATATGGTTTGGCTATCTCAACAGCATCTCAATCTGAGTTGTGGCACAGAAGACTTGGTCACTTGAACTATGGGAGCTTGAGATTGATGGCGAAGTTGAAGATGGTAATAGGGTTATCAGCATTGCAGGATGATCATCACGCAATATGTGAAGGATGTGTCATGGGAAAGCATCACAAGGAGACATTCAAAAAAGGTGGACCTGCAAGAGCTAAGAAACTGTTGGAACTCATTCACAACGACCTGTGTGGCCCAATGAAGACCATGTCGTTGGGGAAAGCATATTATTTTATGACTTTCATAGATGATTACTCTAGGAGGACATGGATTTATTTCTTGAAGAAGAAATCTGACGCTTTTGCTCGCTTCAAGGAGTTCAAGACTTTGGTAGAGAACCAACTAGCGCTAAGATCTGATAGAGGGGACTAATACAACTTTGATGATTTTGAGGAATTTTGCAAAGAACACGGCATCAAAAGACAATTCACACAATCACACACGCCACATAGTAATGGTGTAGCTGAAAGGAAAAACAGAACTATTATGGAGAGTGCACGCTCCATGATGAAGCAAATGGGCTTGACCGATTCACTTTGGTCGGGAGCGTGCAGTGCGACAACATTCTTGCAAAACAAGAGCCCTACAGTTGTGGTTCCAAATGTGACTCCTGAAGAAGCATTTACTGGAATAAAGCCAAAAATCGACAAGTTTTGTGTCATTGGATGTAAGGCCTATGTACATGTGCCAAAGGAGGAGTGAAAGAAACTTGATGCCAAAGCAATCAAGTGTATCTTCGTCGGTTATGATGAAAGAACGAAAGCTTACAGGTGTTTTGATCCGATAATGAATAAGATTCACATTAGCAAAGATGTGATCTTTGATGAAACGCATAGGTATGAAGATGAAGACCATGCAAGTGGTGAAAGCACCAAAAGACTTCCCACAATTTTGGAGGAAGAAAATGCACCACAAAATGATGCACATGAAGACGATAGTCGAGAGGGCAAGTATGAAAGAACACCACCTATTCAAGAGCCTAGGGGGAGGTACTTGCCAATAGGAGCAATAAAGGAGAAACCGGTTGGAAGTAAGAGACATTAGTTGGACACTCCTTGGGATACATACTCTTCACGTAGTGTATCACCTGAATCTAAGATACCAAAATGGTATGAAAAGATCATGAAGGACGCAAAGCTAAATCAAACAGGATCTAGCACACAAAGTGAAGTGAGAAGATCAACACGGGAAAGGAAGTCTCTCGATTGTTATCATGTGAACTATGCCCTAATGACTTACATTTTGAAGTGTCAAGAGCCATCAACCTTTGATGAAGCAAAAGATCACAAAGAGTGGCAAAGGGCAAGGGAAGAAGAGATAGAATCCATCCACAGGCATAATACATGGGAGTTGGTTGATCTACCACTTGGAAAGAAACCCATTGACAACAAATGGGTGTTTAGAACAAAGTTTCATGTGGACAATAGCAAAGTATAAGACATGCCTAGTAGTGAAGGGTTATGAGCAAGGCAAAGGAATTGACTATGAAGAAACATTTGCTCCAGTGGCTAAGTGGACTACGCTACGTCTTATCATTGCCTTAGCATCTCATTTTGGGTGGAAGATCCATCAAATGGATGTGAAGTCTGCATTTTTGAATGGTGACTTAGAGGAAGAAGTTTACATGGTCCAACCGAAGGGCTTCATGGCAAAAGGGCAAGAATAGAAGGTATGTAAACTACACAAAGCACTTTATGGCCTTAAGCAAGCGCCACGCGCATGGTATGGACGCATTGACAATTACTTTCTTTCTCATGGATTTATAAGAACAAATTCAGATCCAAACCTTTATGTTCTTATAAATGATGACAACATTGCCTTGATTGTACTTTACGTTGATGATATCATTATCACTGACAATGATGAGAACCTCACTCGTTCTATCAAAGCCAACTTATGCAAGCAATTTGAGATGACAGATTTAGATCTTATGCACTATTGGTTGGGTGTCGAAGTATGTCAAACTAGCAGTGATATCAAGTTATGTCAAAACAAGTATGTGGGCGAGATATTGGAGAGATTTCATATGACAGAGTGCAAACCTTCCATCACCCCTTGCGAAGCTGGTAAGAAATTATCTCGTATTGATGATAGTGCACATGTTGATGCTACACTATTTCGTCAGTTAGTTGGAAGTTTAATATATCTTACGACTACACGTCCTGATATCTGCTATGCTATAAGTTTGATTAGCCAATTCATGTCATCACCCACTATGGACCATTGGAAAGTTGCAAAAAGGATTTTGAGGTATGTGAAAGGTACACCTAACCTTGGTCTAATCTACAAAAGACAAAGTGTTTTACCTAAGTTGAAAGGTTATGCTGACGCTAATTGGGCAGGAAGTATAGATGATAGAAAGTCAACAACAAGTTATGCCTTCAATTTTGGTAGCAATTGTTTTTCATGGTCTAGCAAGAAGCAAGACACTGTTTCTCTTTCTTCTACAGAAGCCAAATATAAAGCGTTAAGTTCTGCTACCTAGGAAGCTGTTTGGCTACGTAAGTTGTTATGTGAGATTGGCATGAAGCAGGTAAATCCTACTGTTATTTTCTGTGATAGTCAAAGTGGAATACAATTGGCTAAGAATCATGTCTTTCACACAAGGACAAAACATATTGAGATAAAGTATCACTTTGTGCATGAGAAGCTAAAATCTGAAGATATAAGTATTGTACACTATTCTACGTTGTTACAAGTTGCTGATATTTTACGAAAGCTTTAAGTAAAGAAAAGTTTGAGAATCTTGGAGCCAAACCTGGCTTAGATCTGGTTATGTAAAAAGCCTTTACTTGTAATATAATCATGGAGGTGTGTTCCATGAATAGAGTAAACTCTAAAATAAAGAGAGACGTTGATCATTGAGGGAGAGAGTTAAAATAAGAATGATCGACTTATATAGTGCTTACTTATTTCGACGGCACCACATATGCTCAGTTCTAGAATTATCGGGCCGTCTTTCTTTTACGAGCCCTTTGAGTGCTTTTAAGCAACTTTATCTTTGTACTTACTTATCAGTTGAATATACAGTTTGTGGAGAGCAATTCTATTGTCTTGTCTTGTTGCACTTGATGTTGTGCTATGGTGATTGATCCGGTTGGGTATTTAAACTGTTTTCTTAACTCATAGGTCCATGAATTTCTGGATATAAGAGTCTAAACTCTTTGTACCCATCTTGTTGTTCATGAACTTCAGGTAGTAGTCAACGTCATTAGCAACTACGAAAGCTTTCTTGAAAACTTCCGCAAATGCCTCCCAAGTATTTGGCTTCACCAGTAAATCTCGCCACCACGATGACGCTTTGCCGCGTAAGAACAACACGACACTTTCAAATTTCTTCTCATCAGGAACACCGTGCAGATTGAAGTAACTACTCCACTTGGCCAGCTAGTCCTCGACGACTTCAGGTTTCTTCTCCTTCTTCTCCCCCGCATAAACCTCAGGCTGAAAACCAAGATTGGGTGAAGACATCAATTTGACTTGATTCAACAGAACCTCCATTTGCTGATCTCTCATCAGATTACAATTATTCATATCACTGAGCGTCGTACTCAACTACTGACAAATCACCATATAAGATGGCGCACCTGGATTCGCAACTTGATTTGAAGTTTCTTCTGCCATCCCGATATATCTATCCTGGAAATTACTAAATTTAGTTAATATCAAATTAACTCATAGTGAAGTTTAGTTGACCAAAAAACAGACTGAAATTGACTCCAACGTGGTCAAATCACTATTTTTAGTCAATTTTATAGATATTACAAGAAACTAAAAAAAAACTAAAAATTTCGAGTTTTTTGCACTTTTATTTTTTTAAATTTTTTTTTTTCTAAAAATTTGTAAAAAACCACTGTTCCTCCTCATTTAGTGTTGGAGACAATAATCCTTGTAATGGTCGACGTAGACGACGAATGCAATACAACGGTCCACATATAAAGCAATTACCTCGTCGTCTACGTCAAGGCTTAAAAGAGATGATGGAAATTGATGAGCGCATTAATCAAGAGACTATTGCATCTGAATCTAGCTCATCTAGATCTACTTCTTCGCAAACAAGTTCCAACGATGAAAATGAGCTTCCAATGAATGATGAATTTGAAGTCATGGGAGACATGTTGGATGATATGTACGAGAACAATATTGTAGCTAGACACAATGAACAAGATGAGGAGGCACTTTTGTCTAAAGAAGAAAGAAAATTGCGAGAAGAATCAAAGACCGCATTGTATCCTGGAGCAAAGACATCTCGTTTGGCGACTTCTTTACTTCTATTAAATCTTCAAGACAAATATAAATGGAGTGACCAGAGCCTCACATCATTATTTGAGTAAATTTTTTTTCATCTACTTGTCATTTTTGCTTTGAAACAAAATTTACAATTTGGACATCGAGTGATATTTTTTTACAATGACTTCTTTTGTCATGTACAGACTATTGAAAAACAAAATTTTCTCAGAAAGGAATGTCATGCCTGAGACAAGAGATGAGGCACGAAAGATGTTGTCTAACATCGGGATGGGCTACAAGCAATATCATGCATGTCCAAAAGATTGTATTTTATATCGAGGAAGGTACGAATCACTCAAGAAATGTCCCATTTGTGATACTCCTCGATATAGAGATGATTTGCAAGGGGCAACCATTCCGTGCAAAGATTTACGACATTTTCTAGTAATTCCATGATTGCAACGTTTATTTTGTTGTAAATCTCTTGCACAACTTATGGACTGGCATGCACACCATACCTCTACGGATGGGATGATGAGGGTACCTTCAGATTCACCTGCATGGAAACACATCAACAAAGAGTACCCAAACTTTGTCAATGAGTCAAGAAATGTGAGATTTGGTCTTGCAACAGATGGTGTGAACCCCTTTGGTGTACGAGAAACTACGTGGTCCATTTGGCCTGTTTGCTTGGTAAATTATAATATTCCTCCTTGGTTGAGTACAAAAAAGAGACACATTATGTTGGCACTTTTAATTCCTGAACAACGCAAGGTTAAGAACATGGATGTGTATCTTGAGCTGCTTATTGACGAGTTGGAAGATTTGTGGAAGGGGATAAAAGCATATTACATTTCGTGCCCCTTACATGAGAGGGAGTTTACACTACATGCCATTGTAATGTGGACAATGCATGACTATCCAGGATTAGGTGAATGCTCAGGTAGTCATTCAAACAATGTCTATCTTGTGTACATAGGAGTTTATTTACAGTTAAATACAACTAGTAATTCTTGACATTTACATGATATACTACAATGGCTATAATTATTCTTTAACATATGTTTTTTTTAATAGTGATTGATAGTATCTATTTGTTGGGTAGGCTTTCAAACGGCTGAAAAAAATGCTTGCTTTTGTGCGGGCCAAATCTTGTGGGAAGATACTCTTTTAGTCTCAAAAAAGTGGTTTATGAAAATCATCGTAAATACTTGCATGAAGGCCATCCATTCAGAGACACTCATAGAAGAGATTTTGGAGGAAGAGTTGAGAGAGAGATGCCTCCAAAGAGGATGTCCGTGAAAGATTGGTGAATACTATGGGAGGAATCTCAACCAAAGCCAATCGATGGTATGAAAAGATTATCTATATTTCATCGTTTGGAATATTGGAATAACCTTTTGATTAATTACCTACTTGATCCCATGCACATATATAAAAATGTGGGTGAATCTATTTGGAAACACTTGAATGGTGAAAAAGATACCATTGCTGCAAGGCACGATCTAAAAGAATCAAACACCAAAAAAGAATATTGGATAAAGGATGGTGAAGATCATGCTCCAAAAGTACCTTGGACATTCACTAAGGAGGAGCTTAACCATGTGTGCTCCATTATTCATGACATTAGAACACCAACTAGTTTTGCCTATTCTCTACGGTCATTATTCACAATGGATGGAAAGTTGCAAGGTCTCAAATCTCATGATTGGTTAAAGATGATTCAATTCATCTATCCATTGTCAATTCGTGGGTGCTTGTCAAAAGATATTTGTGAGACCATATGCAAACTATCAATCATTGTCAGATATTTACATGTACTTGGTGCATTTTTTTATTTAGTATTTATTGATTGGAAATTCAAATAGACATAAAATGGATTGAATATGTTGCAGATGGATGTGTTCAAAAGAAATCCGTGAGCTGGATCTTCGCAAGAGACATGAGGATATGGTGGAGATTGTGTGCATGTTTGAGAGATATTTTCCGACTTCCATCATGGACTCACAAGTGCATTTATTCCTCTGATGATAGAAAATTCCTTGATGTTGATCAAAGACACGAAAGGTAAGCTTTCTAAAAATTATGAAATCACAGATCTAGGAGAAGCAATAAAATGCCTCGGGCTGGAGATCAGAAGAGATCGAATAAAAGGCGAAATGCACGTGAGTCAGTTTGAATATGCCAGAAAGATACTCAAGCAGTATCACATGATGGACTGCAAAGAAAAGGCCACACCAATGATAGTTGGAGCCAAGCTGACGAAGCAAGATTGTCCAAAAACAGAAGAGAAAGAACAGAGGTATATCCTAACAAAACTTAATCGGTAGTCTGATGTACCATACAATTTGTACCAGACCCGATCTAGCTTTCTCTGTTTACACCTTAAGCCAATTCTCTTCCAATCCTGGCATGGCACATTGGCAAATGGCAAAACGAATCCTACAATAGGTCAAGCGTGAGACTATCTTCGATGGAAGATGATATCAAGGCTAATGCCTTGTCATTTTTCTCCCTCCACTCGCGTAGCTCCTTGCCTGATGTCGACTATGAGGGAGGTAAGCTGTACTTTCACCAGTCCACTGATGAGAGGGAGCTGAAGAAACAAAACGTTTCTATTATCAAAGCTTTGCTAGCTTTCAGTCCTCACTTTGACGAAAATGTTCGCGAATGCGAAAGTCAAAAGACACGAAGCAAAAAATGTTCACGAACACCCTGGCGAAAAAGACACGAATACGAAAAATTCGCGAAAGAGAATTTTTTGCGGTACAACAGGAGAAAGGTAGACGACCAAAAAGTCAAATGACTCGAAATGACACGAAAATCGTCGTGACACATTTTTCTGCCCTCACGCTCCAAAAAAGACTAGCAAGATCATGCAAGTACCCAGAAGTACATATATCTGATATGATAGAATGACGTCAACAGATACACTCTAGGTCGTGGCTAATCTGCCACTCTTGTAATTCATGATTAGCTGTAGATGTTTAATCACTCTAATCTAGAAGTTACACGACGCGACTATATACTTTCTAGATGATACTTGATACACACATGTAGAAGTCTAATGCTAGTAAGCAAGAAGATGAAAATACTAAATACGAGTCCGCTTGTGTGCGAGCCAATTCTGAATAGGATCTGTAGATCCAAAAGTCCGCTAGTAAGTGAGACACGAATTCGTGAGAAAACTGTACTTCTCTCATGCCAACGCACTGCATGGATCTGCATGCAGTGCTTAAAGAATCAAAAAAATCAAGAGATAATTTTGTGGTTGTTGCGCACATATCACTCTTATTTTGTCTGATCTTGAATGTTAATTAGTCTGCTACTATTCGTGTGTCTGATTCACTTGTTCATTTAATTCTGCACCTTGGTTTGATCTTGTTGAGTGCTACATTAATCTGTTAACGTAGTACAACAGTGTCTGTCTACATTTAGGAGGACTGTAGGAATGATGCAACTGGCAGTGACCAGCAATCATATCTGAAATCCATCCGAATTCTTTTTGCATCATTGTGGAATTCCATAATTCATCCCTACGAGTAGCATATAATCTAGAGCTCGACAATCGACATATTCTAGCTAATAGATTATTCCATCTAGAGCAACTATTTGAAACACGACAGATCAACATCCATGCTCAACAAGTCCACAAACATCGACCAAAGGCATGGCATGATCGATCTTTAAAACTCAAAGAGTTCCACAATGGAGACAAGGTCCTATTATACCAAGCCAAAACATTCAAGGGCAAACTGAAATTTTCTGACCAAGACCTTATGTCATTCAAAAGATATTTGCCTCTGGATATGTCCAACTCCAAACCCTACAAAGCGATACCTTAGACACTGTGGTCAATGGAAGCAGACTCAGAAAGTACAATGAACCTTGTTTTTATCTTGATATGTACTAGTTTATTTTATTTCCTAAATTTTGTTTATTTTTTCTATTTATTGTCTGCTTGCCATTTTGACAATTTTTTGGTATATTTCCTTGTTTAGAACATCAAGAGATCATCAAATCATATATACAATCAGTCTTTTTCTATGCAACCACCAGATTCATCCTTTTTTTGAATTTCTGATGCACTATCATATTAGATAGAATTCGCTCAGACCCATTTTATTGTCTACGATTCATTTATTACCTCTGTGAATTTTAGCTCAGAGTCAGACTTTCCATAAATAATAAAAAAACAAGTTTTTTTGCATCAGATCCTCACTGACAAATTCGTGGATAATTCATTGAGCTTCAAAATAAGTTGCACGATTTCTCTGTACCATCCGCGAATTCTGTTCATACCAAATTTTGTACTGTCAAACAATTCCACTCATTTTTGTATTGTCAAAAACAATTCCACTGATATGGTCACAAATTGGAATGTTTATGCAGAAATTTGTCGTAGGGCGGTCACATGACGAGTATATGTATGTGTATGGTTACTTGAGTTACTGGAGAGGCAAGGCGTGTGGATAATCTGGGCTGCTGAGGTATGACACCAAATAGATTTTATCTTCTTTGCATTGGCTAGTCTCTCTCACTCCCACCACATTTATCACAAGACTAATTCATGTTTGTTGCGCGTGGTGCAGGAATAGCAAGCCCCATTTGATGACCAAGACGAGGATGGTTCAGACAGATCTAACTAGTGTTTTCGCTCTATATCTAGCTTACCGATGTGCATAGATACTTATGTTTTTAGTTTTATCATTTTGGTTGGTACATTTGTCACTGTCATAGTGATTGAGTTTATGTATATTCTTGAACTTTGACTAATTATGTAATTGAACTATATTTGGTCTTGCACCATGTATGTATGTTTATTGTGTTCATTTATTTGGAGTTGACATTTTCCTAAACTTTTTGAGATTTAATTTATTTATGGCCCTAATTAGGGTTGTTGTCATGATTCACTTTAAACATTAGTTGTTTCAAGATGTAAAATTATGACCTGAGTTTAGTATGCATGTGGTAGATGTGTAAGAGTCTTCCAAGGGATTCCAAGAAACTACCTATCACCACATACCCATGTTTGTAATTCCATGAACTTTGATTTTAGTATTTATAATTTCTAAAGTGGAATGCAAGGAGTAATTTATTTTTTTCATTATCAAACTAAACTCATTTATTTAAACTTATTTCTTGCACAATTTCTAAAACTATCTTTGTTTGCTTGCAAAAATTATCCCACGTGTGTTTCCATTATGTCTCATGACACATCTCCTAGTCAAGGATCTGGCCGCAAATGCGGGTCGTTTCATTTTTCATCCATGAGTGACGATGAGGTCCTCATGTCTCCCTCGTGTGTGGCCAGGATCATGGAGAGACTATGGGCTTGTTGGGAGGCACGAAATTCCAGTAGGTTAGTCGACTACCCATCCATCAACATCCTCTTGTTTTGAGGAGACCTAGACTCCACAATCCTCTGACCGAGGTGTTTCTCCCTCCCATGAGGGTCTCTCCAGCGGGAGTTACTCCCCCTCGCATGATAATGTCGGTTTCTCTTCCCAACATTCTCAGGAGAAGAGAGATCGTAGGAGGAGCCGCCTCAGTGACAACTCCTGTGTGGCGGTTGCGACGGTGATGTCGTGCCTCATGTGGCCTCTAGTCCAGCATGTCCCTCTAGTAGGCCTCGTCATAGGGATTCCTTACTTCATAAAGCACTAACTCAGGAAGCAGCGCGCATGGCACTTGATACTACAACTCTTGCATCTGTCACACCTGGGTATCCCGGCACTCCCATACTCACCCCTCACATTTTTTCGTCTTTGGCACCCACTGCCCAAGACCTCGTTTCTCCTATGGGGACTCCATGGCACCGTGATCCCTCTTGCCAGGCCACTCCACCCATTTTTTCTCCCATTCAGACCCTTGTTGCTTACTCTCGTTCAAACTCCTCCCCAACCTTCTCCTCTCCAGCGACCTTCTCGCCTTTAGACTCCTCTCTAAACTTCTCCTGTTGTAGGCACTTCTCCCATTCTGCCCACTTCTCCTTGGCCCGATGCCACTCCGCTTGACACTCCCTTTGTCACCTCTCCATCAATTGACATCTTGTCGTCTGATGACATAGAAATGGAGAAGCACATAGTTGAGGATGACCACAATAGTCGTGTCATCACTCGCATGAGGCAACACATGCACGTGGTTTTCAAGAGGGACATTTTCAAGGACTTGGCACAGACAAAGTAGTGAAGACAAGAATTATTGTCTCCTTAATAATTCGAGTAATGATTGTATGTTGTTGAAATATGCATAATTATACTCCTGTTTTGTTGGAAACCGCTTTACGACAAATTTTAGCATGAACGGACAAAACTGTGATTATAATTTAAACAAGTATACAAATAATCTGGAGTAGTGCAAGAAGGTTAGCAAAATAAAATCTGAATTTTGATAATGTCACATTCAACATATGGTGGGGAGACTTACAAAATGAGTATGAAAAGAACCTTGGCCGCCACTGCCAAGGTGAGAAGGCCATGTAGTCTCCAGTTGCGTCTTAGCTAGCTGCCTCTCATAGTTGCTTGAAGCAATCTGGATTTTCTTTGCAAACTTCCAGTCTTCCTTGTGCACGTGTGTGGTATGACCTAGATTTGTCAGTGATCACCGCATCTCGAATCTCTGATTTGCGGTGGCTCATCAAGCCTCCCGTGCGGCCCCACCATCTATTTTCAGTCAAATTCCAAATTAGAGGAGGGGACTGCAATCTCTCTATACAATTGGTCAATGAAAGAGTGAAAATTGATTGGGATGGATATTCTGAGATAAAAATGGATTCAAGATATATTTTAAGTTCACTACATTCATCTGATATGACTCTCACTCTCACCACATTTCTGAGAGAACTTACTCATCTTCACTACGCACGCAAGTATCGCAGTCCGAATCCGATGCATCGTAGTTACATGAGTCCGATGTCCATTGCCAGGACGAGGACGACTCAGTTGGATCTAATTAGGTGTTTCATATTAGTACACACATATGTGAGAGTCAGTCTTGACTTTGTTTGTAATATATCTCTATACTTTGAACATTTATGTATGAATATATATTTGTTTAAGTTAAATCTTCTTCATCAATCTTTAAGTGCATAAAATGTAACTCAAATATTTGCAATTTTTTTTATTTATAATTATGAACAGATGATTTTGCTTTGAGCTAGAAGTTTGTGGAAAAAGTCCAATACCATTTAATAAAAGTTCAGTGTGAGGCGAACCAAAGTTCAAAATAATAAATCTCGCGAGGTGTCATGGGACCACCACCAGTTTTGGTGGGGGATACTATTTGAGGATTTTCAGATATCCAGACAACCCTAATTAGAGTATTCATTTATTAGAAGTTAATAAGTGAGAGGGATTTGGCACCCTACGTGTGTAAGTCCCACCCGATGATCACATAGTTATTTGATTAGTTAAAAGTTAATAAAGGGCCTTTAGGCCTTTTTGCAAGAATTAAATGTCGCAAGGCCTAATAGTCAAGTTAGTGAATAAAAAATTTCAAATTTAATAATAAGGGAAGTGGAAACTGGCCGATAGAATTTGAGGCCAAAGCCCTAAAATCCACTATATATAGTGGTACTTTGTGATTCATTTTACATGTTCATTTCAATAAAGTAGGTGGAACTTCTATCGAATTGAAATTGGATGTCCTTTCTCTTCTTTCTTGCTCCATCTCTCATGTTTTATTTAGATCTTCATATTGTTTGGATTTGTTAATTGTTTGGATTGAATTTTGTTATACCTTTTGGCTAAAAGCATGGTTTGGTGGTACAACATGGACTTTCAAGGACACTACCTTTTTTGGGTAGAAATGCACTTTTGTATTGTTATATATTATTTTCAACTAATGCCATTGATATAACTTTTAAACCATACCTCGGAAGTGCTCTTCAAACGCTTTTTAATGCGCCAAACTTTGCTGAAATTGGACTTACCACTAAAACGTTATGTCATTTTTTATGTGGACTAAAAAAATTATTATTAATAAAATCCCCATATTTTGACTTGCCATAACTTTTTTCACCATAGCTTGGAAGTATGTCACATAATATATCATTAAAGTGCTCGTCAGGCATTTTTTAACGCAACAAAATCCACTGAAATTGGACTTACCACTAAAAAGTTATGTCACTTTTAATGTGGACTTAAAACAATTATGAGTAATAAAATCCCCAAAAAGTGAAATGTATCACCAAAAGGTACACAATGGAAAATGGGTTCTTTTTTTGTACCACCAAACCATGTTTTTAGCCTTTCATGAGAGAGAGAGAGAGAGAGAGAGAGAGAGAGAGAGAGAGAGAGAGAGAGAGAGAGAGAGAGAGAGAGAGAGAGAGAGAGAGAGAGAGAGGGAGAGATAAGTAAGTTATACCTTTGGTGGATTGGGGTTAATATGATTGTAGTGTTAGATGTTGAATCTTAAGCATGTTCTTAAATTTGAATTATGTTATCGCTCTCACGGGAATGAATCTCCATGTGACAAGTTGATCCGCTTCATCTTTTGATGCTTTGCATTTGCTAGGATCTAGGTTTGAAGGTGGATAGTAAAACCCGCTACACAACATCAAAGACATTATGAATCATATTCGATAGGTCAATGTTCTTCTCAAGCTTACAATCAAATTCACCCATTGGATGCTTTTGGCTTGTCTCTTGATCCTAATCATCATGTTGAAAGGGAAAAAAAAAAATTGAAACATAAATCACATAAACTTCCATCATGTGTGACCATAAAAAGTAACCAATCGGTTGAATGATAAATATCCTTGCTTTAGTACAACAACAAAAATCATTGAAACAACAAGATCTTTAATAACACACTCCCTATGCTTAAAGGCAATGAAAAACTACATGCTAAATTGGATACCCTTCATTAATGTGATGAATAACATACAATGTGTGAATCTTTTGCAAGGCCAAAACATGTTGATATGTATCAAGTGTCACTACAAGTACTTTATGTTGCCTTGTTGAGATACAATATGAGATAAACGTTAGATAGTTTTAGCACTGGTATGGACCTACATAACTAATAACAATGTCTGTTTAATTCACTTTGATCATAAATGTTCAATACCAACCCTAAACCCAAATTAGGGTTTCTAAGTGGACTAGTTGTAGTGGGCATTTTCCTGTCCACCCTCAACCCTAGATTCAAGCATAACTGGTGGTCACGCGGAGATTCGTTTACATGAGAGCGATAGCATATTTCATAATCCAGCAAATGCATATGATTCAAATCTAACACTAAGATCCATTAACACCAAGCATTAACACTAGCAATTAACTCTACATCCACTAACACTAGATCCACAACAATGATAAAGACTTACTCTTCTCTCTCTTCCTTTCTCTCTCACAAAAAGCATAAGAATGATCATCCCAAAAAGAATCAAATCCAACAATTCGCAAATCCAAAGAAAATATGAGAGTTATAGGAGGAAACATGGAGAGCAAAGACATTTCATATCCATTCCATAAGAGGGCCAACCTGCTTGTATTGAAATGAAGAGAATATTTACAAATGATTCGAATTTACAACTATATATAGTGGATTTTAGGGCTTTGACCTCAAATCCTATCGGTCAATTTCTACCCTAAGTATTTAAAATTCAAAAAGTGGAGAAAACCCATTCAAAAATTGGAGGGAACCAATTTGAATTTTGGTGGGAATCCTTTTATTCACAACTTGAATATTAGGCCCTGCAACATGCATTGGAGAGTCTTTAAGTCATGTTTTACCCATGAAGTCAACAAAGGCAATGATGAAAAATGCTCGGTTTGAAAGAATGAAAAAAGAAACTGCAGAGACTGTTCTGAATAAGGTTCAAACTTACTTGGATGCAAATGTGATACAAGGTGCATGTGATGATTCAAGAAAATCAGAATAGTTAACTACTATAGATTTTTGGCTGCTCTATTTTTGGCAAGGTGCATCAGCCAGCTACAAAGGGGGTTCAGAATTAACCGCTTTAACGGAATCAACATTTAATTTCGACACTTGATTTACCTGATTCAGCTACAAAGTTCAGTGTCTTGGATGCCACATTGAGAGAGAGAGAGAGAGAGAGAGAGAGAGAGAGAGAGAGAGAGAGAGAGAGAGAGAGAGAGAGAGAGAGAGAGAGAGAGAGAGAGAGAGAGAGAGAGAGAGAGAGAGAGAGAGAATGCACTTGCAATATAGAACAATGGATATTATCATCTATGCACCTACATTTATGCAACAAAAAGAGCAATGGATCTTATCATTGGTTGGAAGAGATCTACCAACATCAATATTCAAAGAAGGGATAAGTTGATCTTGTTGGATCCATGGTGAGCCTCCATTCCCTTTTTCTTGATGGCACCTACACAAGATCAAAGTAATGCACAATATTCAAGAGCTCATCATCATGATCATAAACAAAACAATGGAAAGATCCAACAAAAAGCAATGCTACTCACCATTGATTTGGAAAACAGAAAACAATTGCAAGCAAGGAAGCAAACGAAGAGAGCAAAGAGTCGGAGAAAAAGGAGGAGGAAGAGGAAGAGACAAAGAGTAAGATATGCACTCTGGCCCACTTCACTATTTGCTCCACTAGCCCACAAAAAACAGGAAAGAGCGAGAAAATTTCAGAAAATTTTAAAATTTTTTGTTCGTTATATTTGTCAAAATATTTCTTTCTAAAGATTGAATTATTTTGAGAAAAATTTCGAGGCCTCAAATATTGCACCACAAAAAAAAAATTGAATGGATGTCTTGTGTTGAAAAAAATTAAAAAAGAAAATAAATGTATCAAATATTTTTACAAAGAAAATATTAATTATTTTTGAATTCAATATATTAAATATATTTTTAATCAATTTACTTTTGGCTTAATGCAATTATATGTGTTAAATTTATAGAAATAACTTTCTTTAAACAATAAAAAAATTTGTAGGTCTAAGTAGAAGATTAGAGATGTGCGGTTTAGGATAGGAATCTAGGGTTTAAGAAAACCTAGCTTGGGTATCAAAAAAGATTTGTTAAAACATGTTGGAATAGAGCTCAAAAAATTGATCGATAAACCTCAAAACGTTTCTCACACATGTACGCCTACTCTTAAAAATAGAGTCCTAGGAAAAAGTGTTTTGGGTTTAGGGTAAGGGATCTAGGAGAAGGGTTTTGTGCCGGGTAAGGGGTAAGAGTTTAAGTGTTTGGGTTATGAGTAAGTGTAAGGGGCTTAGGGTTTAGGACTCAAGGTTCACAGTTTAGGGCTTAGGGCTTAGGCTTTAGTATGAGAGGATTTAGGGTAAGGGATCCAAGGGAAGGATTTAGGATAAGGAATCTAAGGGAAAGGATTTAAAGTATAAGGGATAAGGGTTTTGGGGCTTAAGGCATAGGGTTTAGGGTAAGGGGATTTATGGATCTAGGGCTTGGAATTTGGGGTAAAGAGTTTGAGTTTATGGTTATGGATAAGGAATCTAGGGAAAGGGGCTTGGGATTTGGGAGATTAATCAATGATACCAAAATAAGATCCTAACTAGCAAAATCTAGAGTAATAATCTTAGTGATATGCTCTCCACTTATAAATTTGGTAATGACTTGTATATTGTTTTCTAATTTAATTTGTGCTTGATCCTTTGTTTACGTTGTAGGTTTAACATCGTGGATGGGTGCCAATGGCAAGTCCATGCTCTTCTTCTTCAAAGGAGTCTGAACCATCACAAATCGAATCAGAGGCCTGGCCAGAGAATAGCATGCCCATGTACACGATGCGAATATGAATTTCGACGAAAACAATGCATTGTCATATTACATGTTCACATGTACGAAAAAATTGAGAGAGAAGCATTGTTTGGTCCTGAAGTTGGACCATCGGTGAGTATTCATACATTTCTTCAACATTCGATGTTCTCAAGACATCATGGATGCATTCTTTATGAACGCACTTGAAGTCACATCGACAAACGAAAAAGAAACGATGACGGCTTGGCGTCCCCCACCCCCTTGTACGAAGGTGCACAAATGTCAAAGTTGCGAGCTTGCCTATGGCTCCTAAACCTGCAAACTAAATTGGGATGGTCAGATGCGGGTGTCATAGTGCATGCCAACTAGCATAAAATGATGTGACTATAGTTTGCTTCAAAAAATGTTGCTGCAAAATAATACCATGGTTACGTCGAGACAAGAAGCCAAGAAAATATTGTCAGTAGTCAGCATGGATTACAAAAGAGTTCATGCATGTCCCAATGATTGCATTCTTTATCAATCGCCCGCTCTGAGCATCATCCACATGTCTCGACCACAAGGTGCCACCTAGATTGTCGACCGCCCATTGCCCATCATCGATGGGCACATGGTTAATTTTTTGACGACAACCCTTACATTCTCTCTCTAAAATATCTTTATATATATAGATATAGTCACCTGGTCCGCAGTGGTGCAAGTGCACTTAGCTTGGTCAATGGTCGAGGCTTTCTTGGCCATTGCTTAGCCACCACCTTATGAACAAGTCATTAGAGAATATTGTCTCTTCCACCCAATTTTGTTCACACAAAACAAAATGAGACATGGAAAAAGCAAGTGCTTGTTTGAGATAGTTCAGTTTGATGCACCATGCACAAGTGCGCAACAAGTCCTTATATAGTGGCTTGTTATTGGATGTTGAAATATTAATGACTCTCACCCACTTTAACAAAAAAGGCCACTTATCCATAAGTGGGGGTAGCATGGAACCCAATAGATGCCAAGGTGTGGCAGGTATAGCTCTCCTAAGAAATGTAAGCCGCTATTGCTTTTAACATGTCCACATTTCAGGGGCCACTACCCCCTCTCTACAAATGTCACTTCTTCATGCTATTGTGTGACTAATGGCCACATTTCAGGGGCCACTACCCCCTCTATACAAATGTCACTTCTTCATGCTATTGTGTGACTAATGGCAAGAGAAAGAACCATGCATTGACGATGAATAGAAATAGAGGGAAAATGGAAGCTTGCTTGAGGCTCACAAGAGGGGGAGAAGTTCATAGATGATATTGGGAAGAATGCTATGAGGAAGAGAATTCCTACTTTCATTAAACAAAGTCAGGGGCAACAATTATGCCCAATGGGGGCAACAATTAGGCCCCCTCGACAGTCTAGATACAAACGTGAATTAAATCAAAGAAGCAGTCAACGATTAGGACTCTGTGGGCCACTTGTTTTCCCACATCAGAGTTTCCATTTGACACGGTCCGCTGTCGTTGATATCTAATCCGTTTTCTCTTGTAGTTTGATCGAGATTTGAACATTGACATCAAGACTCAAAGAGACCTGACGAAGCACGCAATTCAACCAAGAGACTTAAGGAATCGGGATCCGAATTGTTCCTGACAGAAGACTATATAGCCAGGAACAGACACAGAAAATTGCCTGAGATGAGATAAGAAGAAGAACGTTCTGGTAGCCATGAAAGCCCGATCAGTTAGCGCTAGCTATGCTGCTGTGGTGGTGTGGGCGCTGCTGCGCCTGGACTGGGCAATGGCCATCGGGGCAGACCCTTCCACACTAGAGGGCAAGGTGATGTTTGGGTACCAGGGATGGTTTCTCACCCCTCAGGATGGAGGCAACGTGGGATGGCGACATTGGAGCAGCGACGAGAAAGTGTGCAACGCCTCCACTGTGAGTTTCGATCTCTGGCCAGACATGTCTGAGTACCGTGAGTCGGAGAAGACAGGGCTTGTGTACGGAAATGGCACAACAGCCACTCTCTTCTCTGCCCTCCATCCCTCCACAGTCGACAAGCACTTTGAGTGGTTACAGCAATTCAATCTGGACGGCGTGTTCTTGCAGCGGTTCCTGGGTGAGCTATCAGATCCACGCTTTTTCGCCATCCGCAACAACGTGACGAGGAACGTCATGGCCTCTGCTGAGAGTCGGGGGCGGACTTTTGCCATCATGTACGACATCTCGGGCGTGAACGAGGGCACGCTCGTGTCCGATCTGAAAAACGACTGGAATTACTTGGTGAACCAGCTCAAGGTAGTCAACTCCCCAGCATATCAACACCACAATGGGAAACCGGTGGTAGTCATATGGGGATTGGGATTCACAGATCGGCCAGGTACTGCGGCACAAACAATCCAGCTTGTGCAATTCTTCCAAAACGCGAACATTTTCATCATGGGCGGAGTGCCGTTCTTCTGGCGCTCCGGCACCCGTGACAGCAAATCTAACTTCCTTGATGCCTACCTCTCGTTTGATGCGCTCTCGCCATGGTCAATTGGGAGGTACGGAAATGCGGCAGACTATGCCAACCTCTTCAACTCCGTGATCTTTGATGATAAGGAATTCACTTTCAGCCATGGGAAAATATATGCTCCTGTGATTTGGCCAGGGGGTTCGAATGCCAACCCCACCAACAATCCCAATAATTTCAACAACAGTCCTCGCAAGGGAGGAGACTTCTTCCGTAGCCAGGCCAACACTGTAGTCGATCGCCTAAGGCGCACCGAGTCCTTTGTGTATCTCGCCATGTTCGACGAGGTCGACGAGGGCACTGCAATGTTCAAGGCAGCTAGCCAAAAGTCTGACATCCCAGTGGACAAGCAATTCCTGTATCTCAGCATCGACGGGATCAACCTTCCAAGCGATTACTACCTGCAATTGGCATCCGATCTGAGCAACGGATTCAAGCAACCCACGAGCGACAAGCTTTCCTCCACCGGCGTGCTCAAGCAGGCCACATGCCTTCGATCGGCATCGAACGTGTATCGGGCTTGTATGCAGGGCGATGGAAATCTGGTGATCTCGTTTCAATCCAACAACACGGTGAGGTGGGCGCTTGGACCGTCCTCTAGCTCTGGCCCGTTCCAGCTAGTGATGCAGGGAGATGGGAATGTGGTTATCTACAATGGCTCTGGGAAACCGATATGGGCCTCAGCGAATGACCCAACTTGGTCGGCCTTACTTTCGACCTCCACAGGGCCCTACCAGCTAAGCATTCAGGACGATGGTGATTTGGTTGCCCGTGATAAGAACATGTTGATTGTGTTCTCTGCCTTACAAACCCCAATTATAGGGGTGAATAAAACAAACGTTACTAGCAGCCATCGTTCAAAACTTTTAGCATCTTAACCCACACCCAAAAAGAACATGTTGGTTATGTTCTATCCTTACATACCCACATGTTGTGGGTGAATAAGTTTGTATTAGCCATAGAAGTCCAAAAATTTCCCCCTACCTTGCAAAAGGCAATACTATGTGTTTAAAATAATCAATGTAGCTTATGCAAAAGGTATTATTAAAGTCAATGTCTTAAATTATGCTTCTTGGTTTCCAATGGAAGGCTCGAACTTGAGACCAAAGAAACTGTGGATGTCAAGCGTTAACCAATTGAGCCTTAAATTATGAAGGTATTTGTGTACAAAAGGCTTTGCAACGTTGTTAATGACTTTAATGCAAGAACTCCATCTTTTAGATGCACATCTAGATGCAAGTTGTAAATAACAAAAAGTCATGTCTCTTACTTAGAGCTTGAGGAGTTGAGATTGATATCTTTTGTGAATCAAGAAGTTAGATTGCAGATGAAGTTGAGGATCGTGATAAGGGAGATGGAGTAGAGAGAGTGAAAATTAGAGCGGTGGAAGATATGTGGGATAATGCGGAATACAACATTCAATCTTAGCATGCCTACAAAGGTCAAAGATGATGAGATGGAAGGTGGCTAGGACTAACCAAAATGAAGAGAAGTATGTGGGTTATCATGTCAATAATTTGGATCTTGTTGTTGAATAACAAGAAGAGTTTTGATTTTGGAATGTGTAAGGTCCACAATAGATTTAATTATTAGGAGCATGATGAGTGTACATGGGAGGTCATTTTTCTAGTTAATAAATGATGGGACAGTGGAAAATAATAGTTTGAATAAGTTGGACAATTTTGTTGGTAAGGGAAATGTGGATAAGGAGCTAGATGCAATATTTCTACCTAAATGTGTCAAAGAAAAATGAGAAATGATTAGAATATTGTGTTTGATAGAGAAGATGGTCATTTTGATAAGAAATTAGCAGATTTTAACAATATTAAATATATTTATTTAGTGGTGCGGGATCCTTTTATTGAAACTCTTAAGAAATTTTCACTTGGGGAGATTTGAATGATGTTAAATCAAAGGAGGGAATTGAATGTTTGTCGAAGTTGGAAATATCATATATCTGCTCAAAATTGGATCATTTATAAAACTTAAAACAATACTCGAATTTGATAATGCACTTCTGCTTTATTTTAAAAAACTAGTATTAGACATGAATAGTCTCTAAAAACACTCACTACTACACTACTACTTATTTCAATTTTTGATCGATCACAACTTACAATAATCTATGACAATAGCATCATTAACTACTTTATCAAGTTAATAGCCACATGAAAGTGATGAACTACACCTATTTATAGCTACGAGCCTTCCAATGTGTTATACCAGGGTTAGTCATAAACTGACTGAGAGAGCTGACTGCAAAAGCTATGTGTGGCCTGGTATAGATCATGGCGTACATAAGAGATCCTATAATAGAATGGTAGGGATACTCACGCATTTGCTGCTTCTCATGAATTGTTTGGAGACACTGGTCCTTTGACAATTTGAGTCATGGTTCCATTGGTGAGAGAGCTAACTTGCAATTCATTAGATTATATCTGACTAACATGTTGTAGATCTACCTCTGTTGTGTAATGTCAAAAAAACTTTTGTTTTCTGTCTCTGTGGATTTGAATACCAAGGCAGAAATGAGCTTCACCTAGATCGGTCATGTCGAATTCGGAAGATAGCATTGTCTTGGCCTCTTTTATCAAATCGGTATTGTTGCTAAAAAGCAATGTATTGTCCACGTATAAAGTGATAATGATAAAGGACTGTTGCACTGCTTTGAAGTAAACATTTGAATCTGAAGATCTAGGTGTGTTGTCGTGATCAATAAGGAAGGTATTGATTCTTTGAAACCATGCTCGAGTAGATCATAAAGTGCCTGTCGATTTTGTATTATGACAAATTTGGATTCTTCTGTAAGACCATTGGAAAAGTTTCAGAGATCTAAATCAAGCTGACTGAGTGCCTCTTGGATAGACATTGGTTCCTGAACAAGATAAGCAGCAGACACGTCAATATACCTCTCTGGTGGTCTGCTAGTCCTTGATGATCTTTTGGGTAATACAGGAAGTTGATTATTTCCATCATATTGTAGTTGTTGATCTGCAACATCATCATCTTCTGATCTGTCGTTGATTTGTTGTTCGTTAAGAGTAGAAGAGCTTGGACCTCCAATAGGAATAGTCAACTGAAGAACTGGAAAGTTCAATGCATCAGGAGGATATGATAGGTCGGCTACATGGGGACTGTCCTTTCCTTTGAGGTCTTGAAACTGATCTTCGATGAAGATGACATCCCAGCTAGTGAATATCTTTGACTCGATGGGATAGAACAAATTGTAGGCTTGATCATACCCTTAGTACCCCTTATCCAAGGATAACTTGCCATTTAGCCCCGAACACTAAATGGACATATAAGAGTCAGTGAAGTACTGCTAGTTACATAGGTATGTAACAGGTGTAATTTTTGCCTAGTGAAGATCCGACTAGATCTTGTTGCATGCAACCAAAAGGACACTTGTGGAGCAAAAACCACCCAACCAACAGGAAATGGCTAGTGAATACCCTAACCATTTCACCCCCATGCCATAGTGAATGAATGCAAGAGAGGAGGGGCTCCTGGCTATAAGGATCAGAAAATACAATAGGTAGATAGGTGAGTTTCCACTAGTATATATCCTCTCCCATGAGGAGAGGATATTTTTCTTAGGATCCCCATGCAATCTGGAATAGCAATTGACCTTCTATTCTTGCATTATAGCAGCCAAACACCAGGCAAGTGCTCTTATGTCCAATTGTAGGTATGGGCTCTCATATGATTATTAATTACTTTATCGGCCAAGCATAAACTCACTGAGAATCTTGTAACTCAGCTACAAAGAAACTCTCTGAGTAAATAACATATATGAGAAATCTTTAAAGTGAATAGTTCCACATCACAAAGTTTCCAACCATCTAACTCTTATTAACAAAATTTCTTCAACCAATCAGCCTACTTCAGATCTTGGTGTACAAAATAGAAAACAGAAGTTACTCTACATTACACAACAGAGGTACATCTACAACATGTTAGTCAGATATAATCTGATGAATAGCAAATTAGCTCTCTCACCAATGGAACCAGGACTCAAATTGTCAAAGGACCAGTGTCTTCAAACAATTCATGAGAAGTAGCAGATGCGTGAGTATCCTAACCATTCTATTATAGGATCTCTTATGTACGCCATGATCTGTACCAGGCCAAACATAGCCTTTGCAGTCAGCTCTCTCAGTCAGTTTATGACTAACCTTGATATAACACATTGGAAGGCTCTTATCAGAGTCATGAGATATCTTCGAGTTACTATGGACTTTTGCATTTGTTATGGAGCAGTAGGCAACAACGAACTCAATTTACTCAGTGGTTACACAAATGAAAGTTGGGCAGGAGATATAGACACTCGTAATCTACTTCTGGATTTACATTCTTCCTCAACAATGGTCCAGTTTCCTGGAACAATCACAAGCAATCTTAGATAGCTCTATCTTCCACTGAATCAGAGTATATCGCAGCCTCTCAAGCTACAAAGGAAGCAATTTGGTTGAGGAACTTACTCTCAGATATTGGTCTGAATCAATATGCTCCGATGACATTATTTTGTGATAATCAAAGTGCCATCGCTTTATCAACCAACCCTAGATTTCATTCCAGTAGTAAGCACATTGAACTGAAGTATCCTTTTGTCAGAAGCAAAATTCTCAACGAAGAGGTCAGATTGCAGTATTGTAGAACTCAAGATATGACAACAGATGTTTTTACTAGAGCATTAAATTTGGAGTCACACAGAAGATTCTGTGTATAACTAAGTTTGAAGGTCAAGGCATTCAAGGATTCAGATTAAGGGGGAGTGTTGGATTATTCTCCTTCTTACCAATCGACTAATCGATTTTAATCTTCATCCATTGTTTATCCAGTTTTGCAGATTTTCTTGTGTGTTTAGACAGTCTGCAGAATTACAAGTGTTTTTCACAGGCTACAGAATTATACGGAGTTTACAATAGTGTCTCTTTTTCGTATTTTTTGTCTGACAGAAATCTCGTATAAAATCACAGTGTCACATTTTTTGTTTTTTCAGAAGAGCCTCAAATGTTAAGGAAATGACTCTAGCAAAGTGTGAGAAAACCCTAAATGAGATTTAAGGGCACCTTCTCTTTTTCTCCTTTTTCGCAAAAAACTCGACAGTGTCGCATGTGGCTATTTTAGTTCATTTCTACAGAGCTACAGTTTTGGTTCATTTATGCAGACAGAATATTTACGGCCAATTTCACTGCTTATCAGCAATCAATGACAAGGACCGGATGGATGCCAGCTGATCACCAACCAACTAATGATCGCAATTCACGACCTAATTTCTTAGTATAAATAGCTATTCATAGTCATACAGTTTAATGATTTTAAGATTATCAGAGGCATTTGAATAGTTATCTCTCTCTCTCTCTCTCTCTCTCTCTCTCTCTCTCTCTCTCTCTCTCTCTCTCTCTCTCTCTCTCTCTCTCTCTCTCTCTCTCTCTCTCTCTCTCTCTCTCTCTCTCTCTCTCTCTCTCTCTCTCTCTCTCTCTCTCTCTCTCTCTCTCTCTCTCTCTCTCTCTCTCTCTCAAGTCTGCGAGCTTGAACACTTCTGAGCATTCTAGCTCACTTCTTAGAGTTGTTTTAGAGATTGCTATTGCAACACTGCTTATCAACATTGTGCTTAATTCAGACTTTCATTTTTAGCCGCTCAGAAATAGCATAGAGTACGCGACTTCGATCCGCAACTTATTGTAATCGCTTACTTCTGTTACCTTTTCATACTGAATCAATACTATCCTTCATTGCGTTCAGTTTTCGTCTCAGAATGTATGCGTTTCTGTTTTTCTTCACGACTAATTTGTCTGATAATTTTTTATGTTTAATTGTTTGGCTACATAATCATTGTAGTACTAGCAATTTCAAAGTTAGTTACTATAAGTTCAAACGTGATTTCTATCACTATTGTTTTGTTTGAAATTGATAGGCGTAGTCATGCATTGTGAAAGAGTAAGATAGTTTATTCCGCCATGCACGAAAAGTTTTCTTTCTAGACACTCAAATTATTTTCATTCGTTTCTTTTTCGAGTTCGTTGTCTTTTTGAGCTAGACCTATCTTCTACACACCACTTTGTGACACTTCTCCTCCTTTTAAAAGAAATTCCATAATTTCTATTAAAAAATTCTCAAGAGACAACGTATAAGATATCAAAGATTTGAAAAAGTTAGTAATTAGTATCGAAGACTATTACGGATTGGACTTGTTCCTCAAAATCATAGAACATCTTATCCCGAGTGATAGAAATATTACATCTCAATAATCAACTATCAAATAGAGATTGACATTGTGAACTCCTGCAACTTTGTTGCAAAGGTGACGAAACGAAACGAAGCGAAGGTCGAAGGGCGAACATACCTCGAAGGTCAAACATAGCTAGAAGATTGGAAAACACGAAATGAAAGACACGAAACGAAATGAAACGAAGACGAAGGAAAACAATTCGCACTGCCAATATCTAAGCAGTAATTCTCTAGGCAACACAATATGGCTATAACGATCCAGACGAGAATAACAATCAATCTTGATGGCAAAAACTATAGAGTATGGAAATTTAAAATCAAAATAATTCTGAAGGGTGAAGGCATCTTGTTGGTGACTGAACTCACAGTGGTGCAGCCTCTAGAGGGAGAGCTGAGGAGAGCTGAGTGAATCAGAAAAGATGAACGTGCAATGACGATCATCGTTTTGTCCATCAACGAAGAAATACTCATGCAAATTGAAGACTGTGAAAGCAGCCATGAAGCATGGGAAAGATTAAAGCAGAAGTACGAATGAGGACTGCCACTTCGGTGATGCATCTTCACAATCAGCTGCAATCTATGCGATGGGATGGCACCCAGTTGCATCAGCATGTTGAGAAGATCAGAACGATCTTTGCTCAACTCGCTGCATCAGAGCAGGAACACCAGGTCCCAGCACTACAACAACTGATGTACTT
>CM055097.1:40623027-40710527 GCA_029204225.1 Diphasiastrum complanatum | reverse complement strand
ACATTCTGAAATAGGACATAACCGCAAGGTTCGGGTATTATAATTATCACATTCAACTCTATCTATAAAGATATACATAAAAAGTATTGCAATGAATATAAGAAAAAGAATGATAGATAATCATAGATCATTCATTTACATCATTTTTGTCATCACACAAGTCTTGAAACTCATCTGAATCTAGGTTTAGGTATAATTATAAATTTTCGATTGTGTCTCTTTCATGATGTGAGTTACCCTCATATTCAATCTCCTCTTTTTCAAATCTATCTCATCCAAACGTGGGGGCCTCAAATTACCCCCAATTTGGTCTTGTACGATCGTAGGAATCTCATCATTTTCATTTGTACCTTTTTCTCCCATCATTTCGACATCATTTCGAGTTTGGATGAGTGGTTCAGGTTCTTCCAAAACGTCGCCAAAATTGGGTGGTGGTTCGTCGTGTGTATCCAATTCAACAATATCTTTTCCTTCAAAGACGCGTCATTTTCTTGCATTAAGTTGGATCACATACCACCATCTTGGGTCTATTCAATCTGGATGGAATATAATCTGCCAAAGAATTTTAAAAAATTAAGTTAGTATTATAAGATTGATACATAAATAATTGGATTGCGAATATTAATGACATTGAAATTTTAGAGTCTCAATTGTTCGCAATGTCGTGGCAATACTAAAGTGTCATGAGAGTCCATCGATATATATTTTGTTGAGTTGATTTGAAAAAACTTTGAGTTATCATTTCTAATCATGGCGTTGCTTCCATGATAGATGACCTTAAACCATTTTACGTCAAAAATAAAGTATTTGTCGTTAGTCTCGTAATCAACTTCAAAAATATGTTGCAATGTGCCGACATAGTCTAGGTCACCCGAAATGACATAAAGGTCCCTCGCACTAGAAGACTCTCTTGTTGAAAGTTGGCCATTATACCACAATCATATGTACGTCGCTTGTTGTCAACTCTCTCAACACAGTAATGGTGTCCATATGCCCACATGGCAATGTATGATGTATACTAAAACACAAAAAAAAAAAAAATAATATGTGTAATTAGAAATACTATTCATATATTGAGTAGTACAAAAACAAAACTTTGCAGAAACAATATTACACTAACCTTCCATCCACATCCGCGAACAAATTCCCATACTAATTTGGTCACTTATTCTCCATTTTTGGATGCTTTTAGCATCGTATCAAAAACTCATTCACGAGAGCATTTTGAAGGTAAAGGCTCCAAAGGTTCGTCGCCCTTCTTCTTCTTCGATTGATATAGAGGATATAGAGGATATAGTCTCGAAATGGATGCTCCAGGATATAGAGGAGTGTCTGCCTCCTTGCGCAATAGAATCTCGTCTTCATCCATCTCAAATTGTTCGTGATCTCCGTTTTCATTAGAAGATGCATGCATATCATCATTCTCATTTGTTTCAAAGAAAGATTCAAACATGTTGTGCATTGCTTCATCGTGTTGCACCTCATCATCATAATCATTAGAATCAAGTTAATTATTCTCTTCTTCAATTGTGTTTGCCTCTTCAATTTGTTTCATTCTTTGTTTTCTCATGTCTATCAAAACTTGACGTTGATTGTAACTGAACATGGATGAATCAACTCCGTGGAATGGCATTCGATGTATTGGCTACACACATGAAACAAATTTCATAAGTGACATATATAGATTGACAAAGATTATAATAAAAAACAATCATATAAAATTAACAAAGCTCAACGTTTTCCAAATTCGATGGTTGACCTTCTTCTTTTCGTCCAAACTTCCACAAATGATTTTCAACAATGCGTCTTTCACGCATCTTTTGTCCATCACACTTGAGGCATGTGCACCATATTTTATTTTGAAAATAATTTCTCTACGAGAAACAAAAGTCAAGTACATGTCACTTTAGCACAATATTTTAACTTATAATAACAAAATTTTTATGAACAAGAACACATGCATGTTTATTACTTACCCTGTTAACTTGAGTACTGTCTTCATCACTAGACTAATCTGAATGTAATTCATCTTGTTGTGATAAACTGCATATATGCACAAGTACAAAACACAAATAGCATAAAATTATTGTACGATTCTAATGTTTTAATTTTTAGATATACTTATTCTTATACATTGTCGCTTACATGATTCTTATGCCAATCTTGGTGCAGGTTTGAGCTCTACACGCATATCTCTTCTTTTTTTAACACGGGTATGAAAGTCCCACTCCAATATGCATTAAAGTTCTGTAATCAAGTTTCTTTTCTACTTCATTTCAATATATTAGGGTTTATTGTAATGTATTGCATGTTTATGAATGTAGTAATCATGTCGAGGTCAGGCAGTGGTGAAAGCTCAGGAGACTTTGTAAAAAAATTATAGGAATCATTAACTCCCGAGCAAAAAACACAACTACAAAATATGCTTAGCCAAAATGAGGGTGGTCCCTCACAAGAGGCCACGGTTCCCGCCCCCACCGAAGAGTCATCCACAAATCCTTATTATGACATGGATCCTCAAGGCAATATAATTGCCAATAGAAAAGGGAGGGTGGTTTTGGACCGACCCTATTCTTTATGCCAACGTCATTTTGGCGACAGATTATTTAGTAAATGATCCGAACAACCTGCCGCCAATAGATGACAGGTTATTGGTACCCTTCGTGACGAATTCCAACAAGAAGAGGAATTCGAGGAGAAGGAAATTCATAAGCAGATGAGCTTATGGATTAGGCATCGTCGTGATATGGCACGACGAGCTTATAGGGACGGGCAATCCAAGCCTTCCTGGTGTTCAAGAAATGATTGGAACCATGTAAAAGTGAATGAACAAACACCAGATAATACAAGATTCAGAAAGATGTTGTGGCCGCTAGGATGCATGGGATAGGCAATCCGAGGTTGGGCTCGAGCGGAAAGGCGGGATTGCAAGCAAGCATGGTAAGTGAACTTATAGTACTCTTACAATTTATCTTTGATTTTATATGCTTTTATTTATTAATATGCATTATGGCTAGCTGCTTCAACGTAGCCCTAAATTAATTTCAACTTCAATTGAATGCATGGATAGTTGGCGGACTATGAACGTCTGCCAACTAAGGAGGAGTACGAATTTGCCTTCAGGGAATCGTACGACGCATTAGTCCACAAACTAAAGAGCGAGGGTCATCCAAGTTTCAACCGACGAATCCAAATGTTAGAGAAATAGTTTATGCATGTGATCAAGGACGTGTGAGTAGAAACAGATATAGAGCATTGAAAAAATTTATGAAGAAATCTGACCAAAACGGATTGAAACAACATCAAATATTACTGGCTTACAAATTGCTTCAAACTAAGGAACGAGAATGCAATTCATTCATAGAAAATGAATTAGGTGAATTCTTCCATATTCAAGATACTTTTATAATATCCAACAAGCAAAAGGGATCTATCATTCGTTTTCATTATAACCAATACAGCAATATATTTTTGGATCTGGCCAAGGTCCAAGCAATGATGATACAACATTACAATGTCAAAAGAGATGGTGAGTTCGTTTCATAAAAATTTCAATTATTATTTTTCTATTTTTCGTAAGCAACAAGCATTGTGTGTATGGTATTTATGAGAATCGGTTATTGCAAAATTTGGAGACAAGGCTATATTTGTCATTAAGTTGGATGAAGCGGAAATTGTAAAAGGTCGCAAATTAGAAAACGTGTCACAATCACGTTGATGAACTTTGAAGCATTGCAGGAGTCAATTGGAAGTGAGCCCAATAAATTTAGTGTGCAATCTGAAAATCATATATGGTGGATAGCTGCATTCAAAGTTCATAAGAGACCCATGATGTGTTGAACTGGGTATTTGAATGATGCAATATATCCAAGGTAATCCAAGTGCAAAATGGAGAAGAATTACTAAGTGTTGAGCTCGGTGCGAAATATAGAAGAGAACTTGATGCCTTACTCGGTAAGAATTCATGGCTATGATAATTCTTGGATTTCGTATAATTTGCTAACATATATATGGAAAGGTGATAGACCTTTTGTTGCCCGATTCAACAGGTTTGTCAGCCACCTGGGCCCTAGTGACAATTAATGGGCAAGAGTATTTGTTTTTGCATGACTTGCAACATATCCTTGGCTTATGAGAGGATGAGATGTTGGCAAGACTAGTGAAATTACAAAATGGCACCAACACTTTTGACCACTCAGTGCTAGACGATACATTTCAACAGCTGATTGGAGACGACGCAGATACTACTGAGCAAGCTCTGGCATAAGTTTTGTGTGAACTGAAGACTCTGCAACCACCAGTGGTTGAGCATAAACAATTTGAAAAATTACCGGTTGGCACAACTGAGATGCCATGCAAAGGCCACAGAATTGTCTTTGCAAAAAGTGAGAAAGAGGATGAAGGATCTTAGGCAAGTTCTTTGTCAACAAATATTCTCGTCCATGCTTATTCCCATCTCTTAATCTGTTCATTGTAATTATAAAATTCATGCGGTGGAGATTGACAGTTTTACAATGAGGGGCGGAGGTTCTCGTGAGGGCCGAACACAGCAAAGGCTAGATGCATCCCTGGCATACTACATTGGACAATTCCCACACAACTATATCTTCTGTTTCAGCAATGAGTATAGTCCTAATGGGCCCACTAAGCTTATCAAGTGCAAAGCATTGTCAAAGCACCTCACAGATGCTCAACTTCCATAGACTGCACCAAAGGCATATTGTGTACGAAGGAGCATTATCTTGAATGACCTATGCCCGCAGTTTGAGTCCAGATTACTTCTGGCCTTAGCGGTTGAACCCTACGAGGAGCATACCGATGCTGCTAAGTTAGCATCAGAGATAATGAAGCCAACAATAGGATTAGAAAATAGATCAGAGTAGCTGTTGGAAGCACTGGCTAATGTAAAAGAATTTTAACGAAAAATGTGCTTTTATTCAAAATATTTCAATTCCAACTGCATGTTTTCAAAAATTTCATTCATTATGGTAGGTTATGAATTTTATTCCAATTATCTATATTTCAGGACATTAATTTGCCATTTTGTGGGTCAAACACTCTCCCTTAGTGCCCTTGCGTGAAAATCATGCAAGGGCATGGGGGGGGGGGGAGTGTTTGACCTGGTCAAATATCCCCCCTCCGCACCCTTGCATGAAAATCACACAAGGGCACGGAGGGGGGGTGTTTGACTGGGTCAAACGGCCTCCCTCCACACCCTTGCATGCAAAAAAGCATTCGACAAACATTCACTGAAATAAAATTAACTAAACTGAAAACATTCACAGAGAGCTATATTTCATCGTAAAATAAATTCACACAATAATTCAATAGAGATCTACTCTAGCAATGTACAAGCCTAGAAGAACAACAGTTTGAGGACTGAGGATAAAGGTCTATGCATCTATGTAAAACATCTGGACATCCTCTCTTGTGTCTCTTTTTCTTTATATTGCAGTATCTACACTCGATTATATAGTTGTTGTACTGATATAATCAGGCTTAATTAGTCAGTAATAGATATTGCTAAGTGTTCTTAGAACTAGCTTAGAAAAATTGTTAAGCTGAGTGTACAAGAAAGGCCGAAGTACATAATGTCACTAAATCACATGAAACCATCCGAATATGTAGATAAAATAAAGACAATTTTTAAAATATAAAGTGTAGCCCTTAAGTTGAATATTTTTCTTGAGTTGAGAAAGGTTTGACAATTCTTTGAATGTATTCAAATCAAGGAAATTGATTAGGGTTTGAAAGTCCTTCAAATGAATTTGATTAGAATTTAAGGTCGTAAGATTGTTTGAATTTCCATGTATTTCTATAGGCCTTTGTTTGCAACAAGGTCTTGAGTAAAATATCAAGTTTGAGATTTTGTCATTGATACCTTAAGAAAAGTAGCCGGTAATAAACAAAGGCAACTAGACTAATTTCCAGTACCTTTTTTAAAGCGAAACACATATCTTTATTCAATGTGTGCTCATCTTTGCTATGCCCACAAGATGAACCTCTTCACTTACGACATGATTCAAGAAGAGAGAATTTTGTGTTTAGAGCTTTCTTCGAGGCATACTTATTCCCTTGCTATTGAGACAAGGAGAATTGTTTGATTCTCATAACTAAGAATGGAAGGTTGCATGCTTGTTACTAGCATAAATTGTTGTGGTTAGACTCTATCATAAGTGAGATCTTGTTACTAGTGATAGTTGACACAAGTGAATTTGATCAACTATTTAATCTCTTAGAACTACCCATCTTCTTCTAATTTGTTTTCTTGTCCTTTTCTTAGTGAATTTGATTTCCTCTACTTCATTTAGAAAATCTATATCAAATGTCATCAAGCAAGTCTTGAACAAATGTAGTTATTTTGCAAGAAAGAGATCAAGTGAATTTTTAAAAACTTTAGATGGTGACATTTTAAAGGCATTATCAAATGCTAGCCAAAATTCATGGCTAATCATAGGACTTTCTCTAAAAGTAAATGTTTAGGAATAAGGTATTTACAATCAACATTGTTTTTATGTGAAGGAATTTAAAAAAAGGTCTAGGACCTGTTAAAGGAAAAGTCAAGATCAAGGAAATTTACATCCAAAAAGCACATTTTTCTTTAAAGGGGATATTGGAAATGATAAGCAAAAATGTGTATCTAGGTCCAAGAAACTAGACACACTACATCTATGATAACTAATCATGAACATATTGTTTGTCTAGTACCATGACCATTGGCCATAAAGTTGAAATGTTGATTGACATGGGCCCAAGTAATATATGGGACATGACCATTGGCCATAAAGCTAGAATTTTGATTTGATATTTGTTGTAGAGGCTTGACTTATGCATATCATATCTCAACTATACTCAAATATGGTCTTGGCCTAACTTGGCATGCAATATCTATTATTGGTTTGTAGCACGTCTAATGTGGTAGCAATTCTAGTGACATTTTTTCATGACATAAGAATATTAAGACATGCTTGACAATAAATATGATATTGATTTTATCAAAGGAAAGGAATGCTCATGTGCAGCTTTTAGAGAAGGATAGTCAAGCTATTTTTTCCTTTTTTAGAATCATTATGGAGTAAATTGGAAGCTCTAAAGATTACACTTACAAGCTACATAAGTTGTATGATCTCAAAGACACTAATTTTCTAGACCGACAAGACTAGCATTATGTAGGTGACATCTAGATTATTATTTACAAATGGGGTACAAGACCCAATACAATCAACCTCGTAGAATAGACAACAAGCTACTTCACTTACTTGAAAGACATCTAACAACAATCCTCATGGTCTTGAAGGGAAGATGAGAACAATATTCACAACCTCGAAGGGTGAGTGGCAACAATCTTTATAATTTGAAGGGCAAGCAACAAGGAACTTCATAATAATACACTCAAGCAACAATGCACTTGAAAAACCTGAAGGATACTCAACAACATATTTTACAATCTCCAAGGGCATCCAACAACAAACTACAACCCTAATGGGTCTCTCAACGATAATGTCACCTTCATCAATGTATGCACATTTGCATATGGGCTTGAACAGCATGCTTGCCCACCACACAACAAATAATTGGACTAGGCAATATTTTTGAATGGTTGGATGCTCATATATTATGGGATACTAGTTGACAACTAAGAAGTTGGACAAAGGTAGACAAAATTCCTAGTGTCAACGACCCCACTTCCATAATACACTAAGTGCCTAATGATATTTTGTTTCGTAGAAAAAAAAAATTGATGGTTTCTAGAGGCATGCATGTTGCAAGAAAACTACCATGGTGGCATGTGTTCAGGTGTGGGGCTGTAGTGATGCAACTTGACTTTCTTAGCAAGTTCAACAAGTGTGTCAACTTTTTGTTTTCTTGATTATTGTAACCATACTTCTAAATTTTGATACCCTGACCCATCCTTGCCTCCTCCTTTGCTCAAAGTACTATACAATTTTCAATGAATGATTCTAAGCGGGGTGCGTGGATAGGTGGTAGAGGTCTTTTCAAATTTCAAGCCAATGACATTTACGATTACCTAACAACTTGTAGACATGTCATGTAATCATAATTATCTTGGGCCTTGAGCCAATAATCTCCATGCTTCTTGGATTGGTTGATAGTGAAAGGTTAGAGAGAATGCATGCTCACCCAAGGCCTTCTAGTGGGTTCTTCCTCCTTCTCCAAGCTAGCCCATATTTCCCTACAAATGAGAAATTTCCAAGCTACAGATGTGTGTGTCAATGCAGCTATCACCTGACACGACAATGCCACTACCGATCATGCTTGTGAGAGCATTCCTCCAAAATGCAACCTGACGTTGGTTGGTTCGAATCCCAAGAGTTGAACCTGATCACAAGAATTTTTCACCCGTAACCGGCATATCATGCCTACCTCTCACCTGTAATTGCTTGCCCTCTCAAAATTGTCACCAATGATGAGTAGTCACGCTGCCAAACTGCACTTTTGTCACCAATACTAGCTTTCTCCACACAATTCTGCTATCATTCACTCCCATACCACATTTACCGCCTCCAAACACCCTGTTACCCTATAAGAAGTAAGTAATAATGATTAAGAAGTGATAATGCCTCATTGTACCGCCATGCACAAGGTTTCACCAGCCAAATTTTTTTTCCAAATTTGGCCCTACGGTACCCAAATGACGAAAACGTAGCCCATCACTAGGTCACCTGTACTCCACTCGATAGAATGGTGATGAAAACCCCCCGAAATGCATTTCTCCCTACTCAATGACATTGCTCTATCCACTAGCTTTGAGCATCCAGTTTCAGGGGTCATTTTGGCCCAAGGATGGCCAAAATAGGTGTGTTCTAGCCAAAGATAGGCCCAAAACCAATCTCCAAATGTAAGTACTAGTTTTTGTATTTATACTAATGTGGTTTGTATTTCAACGTCAATTTCATTTAATTTAATACGATCAAGCATTAAATATTAATGTAGTTTGTTTGCTTGTGTTCATGTAGACTGGACGTCACGACGACAACGAGTAGATTAGGTTTATAAGTTTTAGTTGATGTTAGATCTAGAAAGACTCGTGCGACATTAAAGCACCAATTTTGTAATACATTAATTCATATTATGAAAAATATTATTATTGCAAATGATCGTGCTATATTGCCATTGCTTTTATATATGCAATGCTTTTTTTTTCAAAAATTGCAATGTCAAATTTGGGGATGTGGATTGATGTAATAATCAGCTAAGAAATGTCGGATTTTAAAACAACAATCAATATTATATCTAAAAATCTAAATGAAATTTATGATGTGCACAAAGCAATGCAATAAAGTATTCTCATTCATAATGAACATGAAGTAATGCAATAAAATATAAAATGAAAAGTAGTTTAAGAATGAGAAGTACCTCATGCTTAGTTTGTTGTTTGATCCAAATGTTGAATGCAACTCAAAAATATTGTTTTAAAAACAATTCACGAACATCGCTTCTCCAAGAACTCAACTCCAAGAACAGCCCGATAAAAATGCGCGCGCTATTTTTTACGCATTTTTTTTATTTTTTTACCTAATTTTGGACGTCATAATTTGACGTCCTAATGCGTCGGATAGACGTCGGACATATTTTTTGATCATTGTGTTAATAGACGTCGGAATCCGACAACTTTATGGAAAGTCGGATTTCGATGTCCAAGCATACGTCGGATGGACGTCGGATGGGCGTCGGACACCCGTCGATGAAATTCTGGCATCATTCTGTGCTTACAGACATCACAAATCGTGGTGGGTGTTGTTGTGAAACCGACGACAGTCGAAGAGGCACTTAGCCAACCAGACTTTGATCTCTGGAGAGAAGCCATGGACAGAGAGTATTCCTCTCTGATCAAGAATCAGACATGGTCATTAGTCAAAGCTCCTATTGACTGCAATATTATTGATTGCAAATGGATCTTTAAGATCAAATATAATGCCAACTGAACGATTGATCGAAGGAAGGCTATACTGGTAGCACGAGGATTCACCCAGATCCCAAATGTCGACTACAGTGAGACTTTTAGTCCAGTTGTCAAACATTCGTCGATCTGAATGCTCCTGTCTTATGCTGCAACTGCCGACCTCGAAGTACATCAACTCGATGTACAAACAACATATTTGAATGGAGTTATACAAGAAGATATCTACATGATCCAACCCGAAGGATACGTTCTGGAAGGCATGGAGAATCATGTCTGTAAACTCCATAAAGCACTATATGGCTTGAAACAGTCTGCCAGAGCTTGGCTTCAGATGATCAATACATTTCTCATTGAATAAGGATTTAAACCAAGCACTGCTGATTGCAACGTTTATTCAAAGTCAGTGTTGCAATCCTTCATTATCATCACCTTGTATGCTGATGATACATTGCTCTTCAACAACAATGCCAATATGGTCAAGGATTCAAAACAAATGTTGTTCTCAGAATTCGACATGACTGATTTGGACGAAGCTCACTTTTGTCTTGGAATTCAAATCCACAGAGATAGTGCAAATTGACTGATTTACATCACTCAACAAAGGTATCTTCATAATATTCTTAACAGATACAATTTGATGAACTGTAAATTAGCTCACTCACCAATGGATCCAGGCCTGCATTTGTCAAAGGACCAATGTCTCCAGACAAAGCAGGAAGAGGAGTAGATGAGAGAATACCCGTATCGATCGATACTTGGATCTCTCATGTACGCAATGGTCTGTACAAGGCTAGATATCTCTTATGTTGTCAGCTCACTCAGCCAATACATGGCTAATCTTGGAATTACCCAATGGAAGCCTCTTATTTGAGACATGAGTTATATTTGAGCTACCATGGACCAGTCATCTGCTATGGAGATGTCAACAACGACAATTTTCATCAGCTCAGTGGATATTCTGATGCAAGCTAGGGAGGAGATGCAGACCATCATAAGTCCACATCTGAATTTACATCCTTCTTCAATGGCGGTCTTATTTTGTGAAACAGTCGTAAGCAAACCTCTATCGTACTTTCTTCTACTGAAGCAGAATATATTACTGCTTCTCAATCTATTAAGAAAGCGTTTTGCTTGAGAAATTTGTTGTCAAACATCAATCTGTATCAGTACAGCCCTACAATTTTGTTTTGTGATAACCAAAGTGCTATTGCCTTATCGGCCAACCCTAGATCTCATTCTAGGAGTAAGCACATTGAGATAAGATATCACTACATCAGGGGCAAGGTTCTCGATAGAGAGGTGAGCTTAACGTACTGTAGAACGCAGGACATGATCGCAGATATTTTTAGAAAGCACTCAGTGTTAATGCACACAATAGATTTTGTGCATTGCTAAGTCCGAAGATCAAGGCATTCACAGATCCAGATTAAGGGGGGGGGGGTGTAGGATTTACTCCTTCTACTCTCCTAAATCCCAATTTTGATCTACCTCCATTCAAGCTGCATATTTTTCTAACATTGTCACGCAGTCTGCATTTTTACACGTAAATTCGCACAGATGAAGATAAGGCAAATGAATCGCGACACTATGTTCTTACACAGGTCATGCTGACAGGCGAAAAGGAGACACTACCTTACTGAATGCCAAAGGTGCCCAAACAAATAAGGCACCATGTAAATCTTATCCTAAGGCTATTCGTAAGAGTGACGCACTTTTGCATCATCACCAACGTTCACTTCAGTACTGGCTGACGTCGCACCCTTTTCACCCACCCCATGCAGTTGCGCTAACAGATTGGACGACGATTGCAGCCACCCACGATCTCCTATAGACAACACATCCACTCTATACTTTTGCATCTGCACACCTGTAATATTATGTATATATATTGGATACCATCTGCATATTTGATGATAATGATGATCAGATGATCAAGTGAGTGAAGAAGAGACTAAGAGAAGAGTTTTCATTCCTCATTACAGACAAAAAAATAAGCTTTGTAGGACATGCGATTTCGTCTGCTACAGACTTGTGCTCTACCACATTATTAACTTGTATACATGATATACTTAATCTGATTCAATTCATTTGTTCTGCACCCAGATCTGTTTTAATATTGCTATGCTTATTCTTCATTTTGTTTGATCTTTCTAGTTGCTCTTTCTGGTAATAGACGATCAACTTTTAGTCTTGTCTTTTGCAAATAATTCACGACCAATTATCAGTCGAGCACAGTCTAGCTCTTCGCGAATCATTCCCGACAGATAATTTGTCTTGCAATTCACGACAAATTATTCATCTAGCGCCTTATCCATTTAAATGTTTGGCTACGTAATCTAGAATGACTGTGATTTCTATCACTAAAGTCCTGTTCATTCCGATAGGCATAGTCATGCTTAGGGAGAGAGTCATTTAAGTCATTCCGCTACGCACGAACATTTTCTGTTCGAGTTCGCTTTTTGTTCGAGTTTGTTTCTCGTTCGTGTTCGTCACTTATTCTTCCTCCCTCTCTCCCAACAATTTTGGATTGTCATTCTTAGGTTTACCTCGCAATCTCTACATTCTCTCCATTCTCAGTTTGCGTACTCGTATATTCGACTAATGGCTACACATAATCGGAGACCAAGAGGAACCATTGATACAATCAATATTTGCAATGAAAAAAATGTTGAAGATCAATGGATACCAAGAATATATCGAAAATATCAATGGATCTTGATGCATCCCTCTGCAAAAGACTCATTCCGAAAAAGAAAAAGATCAGATAACATATATAGAAGCTCTTGGAAAGGCAGGATAATGGATTTTAAAGTATCACCTGCCAGTCAATCTATCACGGAAGTTTTAGTTCAGCATGCTTATCTTCACAATGAGCTCAAGATTCATCATCTGAATCCAAATGATAGAAGGAAATGCAATTGTAAGTTTTCAAATTTAATTTCTTTAGAGTTAGCATTTTCTTTAAATTATATTTTTCTTGAGATGTTTTTGTTGGTTTTGCAGCTTTGTGTCCATCAAATTTCGTTGAATGGCAAATAGTTCAATCGATTGCAGGAATAATCGATGTCATACATTCGGATATCCATATTTTACAATATAAAGATTGTTCTCCAAAATCACTTTTAGAGTTGGGAGTTTTTTTTTTATGATCACACCTATTTTCTTGATAAAAATGGTTTAGTTGGTAGATTAGAGCCATATCCTCTACCAGATTTTTCAAGTGAGGAATGGATTTCTCCTGATGCAACAATTTCAGAAAGTTTTTGATCTAGGCTATATATTGATATTCAGAGTATATTAAAATGTAACACTGGATCAAAGAATAATAGATTAAGGTGGTATCTATCTTTTACTATTTTTGTTGATTTTTTTTCCAAATGCAATGTTCAAAGAACGAAAACAATATTTATTTGTAAGGACTGTGCTGAAATAATCGCCGAGTTGTTGGGTGATGGTTGGGATACAGAACAAAATCAGGAAGTTGAGTGCAGAGTATATTGCTCATCCATGACATTTAGATATCACATCGAAAAACAAATGCTCACTTTGTTGCTCTATTATAGAAGGTGGATTAAATATAAAAATGTTTGGAAACCACTTGATCAAGATTTTGGTATAACCCTCAAGAGCAACTTTAGATAACAATGAAAAGAAATGACAACATTCTTGCAATGGTTGAAGTCGAGGAAGATTGGTGTCTCAATCACATTCGATCAGAACTAGACATATTGCAATTCGATCTACGTTAGTATTATCAATTTTGATTGAATGGTGTAAAAGTA
The DNA here is from genome assembly GCA_029204225.1 of Diphasiastrum complanatum. Taxonomy (NCBI): domain Eukaryota; kingdom Viridiplantae; phylum Streptophyta; class Lycopodiopsida; order Lycopodiales; family Lycopodiaceae; genus Diphasiastrum; species Diphasiastrum complanatum. The sequence continues at coordinate 40,696,820 of CM055097.1, read as the reverse complement.
CGTTATGCCATATAATTTTTTTTTTTTCTATTTCTAAGTGAATCAGTTTCATAAAATATATCAACTAAAACAATTTCTCTTGTGCAGGTAAGAGTAAGGCAAGAAGAGCATATAAAATGCAAAGATATTGGAACATCCATCGAAATTGAAGGTCCAGAGAATATAAACTATGGAATTTTGTATTATGTAATACAATTTTTTGTATACATCACTTTTGAAAATATATGAACCACTTTTTCTATGAGGCTCTTTCATTTCTATGATCTCCATTTCCATGGTGCAAAATACAATGTAATTGCAAGTGGATAATATGAGTTTTCGATAACAATATTCGTTGTCTCCTGCAAGAAATGCATTATCTCCATTTGGGAGATCTTCAGTCACTTGAACTCCAGTGACCACTACAATCAGATATCGAATTGATGCTTGCCCTTTTTGAAGTCTCGTATATATCGGTTGTATTTTTTGTCTTCATTGCCTTGGTCTGTATTGTCCTTGTCTTGGCATATTTGGATATCTTCAGACGATGATCTGATCAAAGCTTTGCTGCAACAAATCTAAGTGAACTAATGCCGCATGTTTGGATTGGTTGTGACAAAGGTTCGATCAGATCATCATTCTGAACTTATCCAGAAAGACCATGGTAAAGGCAAGGCAGACCAAGGCTATGAAAAACAAACATGTCGAAAAACCGTAGAAATTGAAGATGAATGAATCATAACTTGAATTAATAATAGGAAAACAAACAAGTAAGAACAACCATAGAAAACTATAAATATATTTCTATTAAAATTTTCTGTACATGTGTCTCATCCACATCAAGTGAGATGAATTCTTTTATCAATATCAACTATCCATGATCTCTAAATCCATTTCTTCAGTTGGAAGTAGCTTGGGTGGAGAACACTCTACCATTGCAACTGGATATAAATTTTCGATCACAAGCTTTATGGTCTCCTGCCTGAAGTGTATTATCTCCATTGGGGAGACCTTCGGGCATTTAAACTGAAAAAAACATAAATACAGTTAAATGTTATTGATCAAAGATTAGTAATTAGAAATTTGATTATGAAAAAAAAAATACAAAAACACAATTAAATGTTATTAATCGAAGATTACCTCTTCCAGATTAGGAAGTCCATCATGTAGTGCAAGCCAATTGAAAAAGTGTTTGGCGTTGCATACCGTATACCAACCATAGCTTACAGAATCAACCTGCTGGGAGGACTGTAGTATCAAAATTTTAACATTATGAGATATCGGATCAACGCGCAGGATGTTATAATAAAATCAACAACGAAAACAAGCACGCGTCGAACCGATATCCAAAAAATATTGTTTGAATATTGGATCAGCGCGCACGATTTGAAAAGAAACCAAACAATAACTACAAGGACGCGTTGGACCGATATTGATAAATTTTTAACTCTGCATCAACAATTTCCAGCTTCGTATATGCTATTGCATTTGGTACTGGAAAGAGTTCCAGTATTTTCTGGATATGGCTCCTGGCAATTTTGTGTGTGTGTAATAGAGTTCATCTTTAAACAAACTGGATTACACACACCCTCATCATTGACGTATAAAGACAACACATATAAGCTCCAATGATCACTGCAATCAAAAAACAATAAATTTATGAGAATCAATGTAAAATCAAAATTCATATGAAAAATTCAATTTAATAAAATCTGAAAAAAAAATACACTTACTTTGTTATGTATGGGAGCACAAGAATTGGAGTCTGGCGTATTGGAACATATCATCGTGCATACTTTTGAAATCAGGGAAATCAAATGCAGCCATGAATTGGAGGGGAAACAATGCTACATCTATAAACAATGGGGTCTGAAAAAACTCCATCCAGTACTGAATTGCCCCACCTCCTACATTGTCACCTAACATTTTATCCCTACTTTCTAATTCACTAGTATCTAATCTAGAAAGGAGAAGACCAGCATTGGTCTTTGGCATCTTAAAACTATATCTAGGACCTAAAGCTTTAAGATATGTGTTCAACAATTGGTCATGTTGTACATACTGAGGAGTATTTGCAAAGGCAAGTGCAAGGGATGACGAAAGTAATACAGATAAACCACAAAATGAATTGTCATTCAAAATTGATTCTATCTTTACATTTACAAAATCATCTAAATCATTTCCTAGAACAGGATATGGAGAACTAATATTTATGGGGATAGGAGGAGACAAAAATTTTGAAGGAGGAGGAGATTTATTAGGAGAGGAAGATCTAGCAAGAGAAGTTAATGATGGAGTTCTGGGAGGAGAAGAAGGAGACTTGGGAGGAGATTTCCTAACAGATAGAGTCTCATCCAGAGGAGATGACTTTATCCCTTGCTTTATTATGAGGGTCATGAGACCTCCTCTTCTTTGAAACACTCTCGCTTTGTATACGAAAAACAAGCCAGGATGGTTGAGATTGCTTTCGTTTTCTCCTCTTTGAATCTTGTTTTGGAGGAGAGGAAGCAGCAGGTCTAAAGTACTCTGCAAATTTGTCATATGTGTCTCGTAGCCTGAACACAATGTTGAAATCCTTGGGCATGATGGTTACCCTCTTGGCATGGACAACTGCAACAACAGTATCTGAAAAAAATTTCACTTGGAAGTCCTCATATGCAGTGTGCAGCGCCTCTATTGTCGTTACAATCCATTTCACATCTGCAGAAATACTTCTTGTAACCTGTCTGATGGATCTCTGTATGTGAGCTTTCAAAATTAGAAGATTATTGGTCTTCTGTAGCTTCTGAATATCCTTGAGCCAGGGTGGGTCTCTTCTTCTGTCCTTGGCCTAGGAGGAGGTGGTACTGGACAAGGAGGTGGTGGCGCATTTCCCTGACCTCCTCTTGTGATTGGGATTCTACCAGGGTGGACTCGTGCTGTCTACTTAATCTGCGTCACTAGTATCCAATATCAGATCAGCGCGCGATGAAGGATAACTCAGGTTCAGAGATCAGGTCAAGCGCATCGAACTAATACTTGAAATAAACCTAATCAATAGCTAGTAGCAGATGGACGCGCGCGAGTAAAAGCGGATGGAAGGAAGTTTGCCTCGAGCGCGCTGAATCAATATCTTATGGATATGGAGAATGACAAGAAATTTAAACAAAAAACTTTCAGCGTCGTCTGTTTGCTTATATAGAGAAAATCTGAAATGATTGCAAGCGCGGTGGTTTGGATGTCCGAGGTTCAGATTACGCTGATGATTACTTCAAGATATTCAGAGACTTGTCAATCAAATCAGATTAAATATCAATATTTCTTCAAAATGATTAGTCGATAATAACCGTCACAATTAATTAAAACAAAATTATGGTCACATCTACAATTAATTCTACAAAAGTATGGTAACATCTACAATTTATTGTTGAAATGACAAGGTTAAGCTATAAATATCTGACCTTTTTTATATCCAATCATAATAATTTCGGAAAATTCCAACGGCCATTATTTCACCCAATAGCAAATCGACGTGCATACACTGAATGTGAAAACCAGAGAGCTATTTGCGTGCGCTGAACCGATATTGAAAGATAATATGAATGATTAAAGCTTGACTCGATAGATTCTCCTTAGTTGTGGACAGTATGAAGAGTCTATCGAATCAAGCTTTGATCATGCAAAATACCCTCCAATAATTTTGAAAATTTTTCAAATTCATTTTTCCCTACAATAGCGATTCGACACGCACAGTCCAAGTGAAAAATCATTGTCTTCTCCATAGGCGTGCTGATATCTGAGACGCACTTAAAATATATTGGAACGCATTATGAACGCCTTATGAAAAAGTTCTGAATGAAGATTATCTCAAAAAAAAAAATCTTGTCTTTACGGTCCTTAAATAGGGCGCGAGGCCGTAATGATTCTTCTCATACACGTTTTTCAATGTTGTCCATTTAATATTTGTTTAATATTTGTTTAATGATGATTCAGTGACGCTAGTGATAGACTATTTATTGTATTCTGGCGTAGGTACATATTCTAAGATTAGGGCTAATGATTCGTAGAATCTAGTGATAGACTATTTAATGTATTTCAGCGTAGGTACAAATTTGTCTCACTCTGATTGGTAGATATATATAGGCTGTGTTCCTCAATTCATTATGTGGCAAATGTATGGCTGTGATCAACAGAAATTGGCTAAAAATATGGGCACTCTCCATATTTTGATTCCATGATCTTTCATTTTGAACTCACTAGTCATCTTGTTTTTTTTCTTTCTCGCGATATCGAATCGATGCACGTCTTTCCATATAGTGCACGATCGGATTCATTCAGACGTGCTGAATTGATATCAGCCTCTTCTGACGTGTGCTTGCAAAAAATTTCATTCTCGTCCTAACAATATCGGATCAACGCGCGCATTGTGGTTCATTCCTCTACCAATATCATTTTGTCGCGTCGAACTGATATCAGGTTCAATATGGCTAGTTCCTCCATGTCCTTAGATAACAAACTTCTGGATTTTTTGAATGCTAGTGACATTCCATCTGAGAAATTAGAGTATTTTGTGAGTATTTTTTTTGCTCTCTTCGATATCGATAAGCTAGTTTATGAAAATCGTTACAATTTAATTTCTTATCTTGATAATTTTTTTCAGATTATTAGTACTCTTGTTTTAGATATAGATAGTTTTTGTTTCGTTCATTTTCAGGACCTTGTGCATTCCCAACCATCCTCTAAGCATAAACACAATAGAAAGTATTCTAACCTGTATGACCATTTCAAAAGAAATATATATTGTGATATCCACAAAAGAATATGTTGTCTTATAATCAAAGGAATGGCTTTTGTCTTTTACATATCTACTGAGATTCCAGATGATGAGTTTGTTGAATCTTCAACTGTTCCATTGATCAAAGCATCTGCACCTGCTCTAGTTGATGTAGATGATGCAGATACTGATATAGTGGTTGAAGCTGAAGCATCTATGACTTCAGATTATCAAAAAACTCTCCCTCGTTCTATAATCATCTCTGATTCTCTTCCATTTGCATCTCGTATTAATCAATTAACTCTACTCGATGTTCCCTTATATTTTATAAATAATGAAAGTTATATTTCATTTAATGATATAAAAGATGTTTTGAATTTGAGAGAGGATGAAATCCTCTCAATTTTTTTTCAAAATTTATCATAATTTTCCGACATTGTTGATTACACATATGCTGACCTTGAAAGTGAGATAGATTATGATAAAGATGGCAATTGGAAATATGGCAATGAGGCATTGGAGTCCATGATTGAAAAATCTAAAGCCTATGAAAAAACTTTGCCTACAGAGAAGGAATTTTTGGAATTCTAAAAAAAATATCCCCCAAGGCCTAGATATATCCCCTCCAAAAATGTAGAGGCCATTAGAGGACGTGACATTAGCGGAGCAAACGTCGTTGAATACGATGATTATGATCTGGTACGTAGATATTATATTGGTATTGATATTGTTCAGTTTTCTTATTTCAAACACTAAGTTAAAGTATGAGTTTGCAGTGTTATGTATCATTTTAAATTTATTTTCTTTTTTGATTTACAGGATGCTATTGAAATTGATGCCTTTGGTATGAGACATGGAGGCGTCCGAGGTGTATCAGCCGGGAGAAAGGATGTTTTTTCATCTCATTATTTGAAAAACTTTCAAAATAATGAGATTTGTATACATCATTCATCGTTTAATCCATATGCAACCATTGCCATTATGGCCATCAAATCATTGCCAGTTTGTTTAGGAGGCCATAAGTACACGAGAGAAACCTATAAAATACTTTTTGTGAAAAGGGATTTGGCTATTAAGATATTGGGTTATACTCCCAATGAGACTACAAAAAGATCATTTGCAATGGCCTTTTATTCGATATACATTGATATGAGCAAAAGGAAAAATTTAGAAGTCTTGGATCCATATGAAAGGAGATTATTCCTTCATGACAATACCATTTGTCTGAATCTTGAAGAGGATAATGAAGATGATTAAACAATTTTCTGTAATAGACTTTTGATATATTACAAGGATCTCTCTTTTGTTATAAATTTGAATGCCTTTCGAACTATCGTAGTACTTGGTGAGTTTTTAGCTTGATATCTAAATTGTGCTCTTCTATAAAACCACTGAAAAAGTTGAACTAAATATTTATTTCTTGAATTGAGTCCTCCATGATCTGTTGCACTATGAAATGTTCCCCTTGCTTTGTGATGACCAGATACTTAGGCTCCCATATTCCTTTGCAAAATAAGTTGTATGATGAAGAAGGATGTGCTGCAAATAATAGTTTTGATTAGTTACATCAATGGAAAAAAATATAGGCCTGAATGAGAAAAGTACCAGATAATGATATAGATTAGCACCATGTAATGAGTAATGTTGTCTTTCCCCAACAATCATGTACAAATTTTACAAATGCGGTGCAATGATTTTGCAAAGTCCTCATAGCTTCTAATGATAGGTTTTCTTTCCTGATAACACCTATGAGTTTATCTAAGTTGGTCCACACTTGTCCCTTTTCCACTCGATTACTTCCTTCCAGTGTTCGTGTGGCTTGAACAATTTCTCTCCAAATTTTGTATCTGACACTTGATTCTTTGCATGTGTGATTGGATAAGAATCTTCTTGCTTTAGCACCTTCAATTGATGGCTTATTAGGAATGTTTCTTTTTTTCCCAGAGAGTCTGTCACTTTTTTCAATCGTGACATACCCTTTATGTAGTCCTGCATTTGACAGAACTATTTCCAACCCCTAATTGCTGCTTTAGCCACAGACTCCGGTTTATGATTCCATGCTAGTAGAATATGCAGGTAAATAAGTTTTTCAATAATACGAACCTCAGCATGCAATGTGCATATGTGAACATTTTTTAATGGAATTGGCAGAACACTTTTAATATTTGGATCTTCAACTTCTCGTGTTGGGCCAGTGTTTGTTGATCGTCCCAAATTCATATTGTAGCAATCCTTCATGCAATAAAGACATGGATGCTTTGATGTTGTCCCACTTAGAATTTGCTTTGCACAGGAACACAGATCATGCTACACAGTAACACAGACAGAAAACACTCTCCACAACAAGCTCACATAGCAACTGTATTTCTCAAAATGAAATTACACTGTACATATAGTTGTTCACTCAGGCAACCCATGCATGACCCAGGTTGTCGTTGGCGGGACGCGTGTCCCGTCGACTTAACTCGTGGCGAGGCCAACTGATCCTTATCCACTGACAGGACCCACAGTACAATAACACAGTGATTCTACTTTAATTCTAACTCTCTCCCTTAAAGTAGAGTCTACTTTTTATACAGTCATATACATAGCTTTAATGTCAACAAACTTTAAGTATAGAAAGCTTTGATCTAAACTTATCAAACTTTTTTCCAGTAAGTGGCTTAGTGAAAATATCAGCTAGTTGTTCTTCTGTGCTGCAATGAACAACATGAATTTCACGACTCAGCAGCCTCTCACGTATAAAGTGATACTGAATCTCAATGTGTTTGGTACTTGTATGGAACACTGGATTCTTTGCTAGCTGAATGCCACTCTGACTGTCGCTATGTAAAGTTGTAAGATTTTTCTGCTTCATGCCAACTTCTTCCAAGATTTGTCTCAACCATATAGCTTCCCGTGCTACACTACACATTGCCTTATACTCTGCTTCTGTGGTGGAAAGAGCAATTGTACTTTGCTTCTTACTAGACGAGGAAAAGCAACTACCACAAAACTGGAATACATACCCTGTGGTGGATCTACCATCATCATAGTCACCTCCCCAATCCGCATCCACATAGCCACACAACTCAAGTAAACCATCATGCTTCTTGTAAATCAAGCCATACTTTGAAGTTCCTTTCACATAATGCAAAATGCGTTTAGCTACCTTCCAATGTGTTTCCGTAGGTGTTACCATAAACTGACTTACAATGCCAACAACATAGCATATATCTGGTCTAGTCGTGGTAAATCAAGCTCCCTACTAATTGTCTATACAGTGTAGCATCAAATGACTGCGACTCATCAAGCTTAGAAAGCTTTTTACCTGGTTCAATAGGAGTGTTAACTGGTTTGCAATCCTGCAACCTAAACCTGTGTAGCAACTCTTTGACATACTTCACCTTGTTAAACCCACTTCGTGTCCTTTTTGCCACACTTCTACTCCAAGGCAATAATGCATCAGGCTGAGATCTGTCATCTCGAATTGTTCCATGAGTTCTTTCTTGATCATGTCTATCATTTCTTGATTATTTCTCGTAATAATCAAGTCATCAACATAAAGAGCAATCAAAGCAACCATACCATCAATGCATAAGACATATAGATTTGGATCAGAATGTGTTCTCACCATCTCTTTTGAACAAAAGTAGGCATCAATCCTGCTATACCACACATGTGGTGCTTGTTTAAGACCATAAAGCGCTTTCTTCAAGTGACATATTTTATTTTCCTGTCCCTTCGCTACAAAGCCTTCAGGTTGATCCATGAACACTTCTTCTTCTAACTCACCATTTAGAAATGCAGATTTCACATCCATTTGATGCAAAGGCCAACCAAAATGTGAAGCTAAAGCAACAAGTAGATGTAGAGCATTCCACTTACAAACCGGCGCAAAGGTCTCCTCATAGTCGATGCTTTTACTTTGTGCATACCCTTTGATTACCAATCTTGCCTTGTGCTTTGCTATACTTCCATCTGCATGATACTTAGTCCTGTATACCCATTTGCAACCAATGGGTTTCTTGCCAATTGGTGGTTCTACTAAGTCCCATGTGCTATGCTTAGCAATTGACTCCATCTCCTCTCCCATGGCCTTAACCCAAATGTCATCATCCTACGCTTCACCATAAGTCGAAGGTTCTTTGCTTTGAATAATGCTAGATAAGAGAGCATAATTTGCTTCATACCTTTCAGGTTGGGTCTTCTCTCTTGTTGATCTTCGTAGCTCTCCCTGGCTAGATGATCCTGGAAAGTCATCCATGTCGCGGCTCTCCAACAATCTCTCAAACCACTTAGGGAGCTTCCTGTCAAGTGATCGGCTTCCTGGTGAAAATGTATCCCACGGTACATCCTTCTCCTTGCGTTTGTCACCTGCAACTTCAATCCTTCTTGCACCAAAAGGCTTGTTCCTACCTCTCCAACCTGTCTTTTGAGGTTGAGTAGTTGTATCTTGAGATGTATCCTCATGTTCATCACTCGGAAGGTCAATGAATGGATCATCATCAGGTGGTACCCTCACTATCCCATCTTTCCCACTGGATGTGTCTATCTTCTCAGCATCCTCGTCTTCATACATCTTGGATTAATCAAAGATAACATCATGGCTTATATGGATTTTGTTTTCCACTGGATCAAAACATCTATAGCCCTTCACACGATCATCATATCCTAGGAATATGCACTTGATAGCTTTTACATCAAGTTTACGTCTTTCTTCCTTAGGAATGTGTACAGAGGCCTTACATCCAAAGATTTGCAAGTGGTTCACCTTTGGCTTTTTCTTCGTGAATGCTTCCTCAGGTGTTATCTTTGGTATGGCAATGGTAGGACTTCTATTTTGAAGATAGACTGTCGTGCTACATGCTTCTTACCAAAACTCTTTTGGTAGTTTCATCTCAGCTAGCATAAATCTGGCACTTTCTACAATGGTACGATTCTTGCGCTCAGCTACACCATTGAGAGCAGGAGTATGAGCTTGCGTAAATTGTCTTTTAATCTCACATTGATCACAAAGATCATTGAAGTCATTGGACTTGTACTCACCTCCACTATCTGATCTTAGGACTTTGATTTTTCTACCTGTCTGATTTTCGACCAATGCTTTGAAGCTCTTGAAGTTATCAAATGCATCTGATTTCTTCTTCAAGAAGTAGATCCACGTGACATATCATCAATAAAGGTCATGAAATAGAAGGCTTTACCTAAGGACATGGTCCTCATAGGCCCGCATAAATCTGTGTGGATTAAATCCAGGATGTTCTTTGCTCTTGCAACACCCCCTTTATTGAACTTCTCTTGATGCTGCTTCCCATATACACAAGATTCGCACATCGATTTCAAGTGATCTTCTATGGTAGGCAATTCTGTTACCATCTCCAATTCTCTCATCAAACTGAGGCTTCCCAAGTTTAAGTGACCAAGCCTCTTATGCCACAACTCAGTTTGTGATGGAATGGACGATACAAGTCCGTGTTGCCTCTTAATTGTAGCATTTAACCTGTACAATTTTGTATTGGGCTCTTTTACTCCATCCGCAATAGCTTTGAACTTTTGGTTCACATCCTTCACAAAGCAACGATCATGGGCGAATTCTACTTTCAACTTTTGATCAGTAATGACTCCAACAAAAAGTAGATTTTTCTTCAAACCTGGTATGTAAAGTACCTCCTTGATCATCCTGCTTTTGCCATCAGGTAGTTGGATTGAAACGGTGCCTATCTCCTTGATCTTGCACACCTCACCATTTGCTTGTGAAATAGATGTTCCATTATCCAACACTTTCAAGCTACTGAACCAATTCTTGTTACCTGTCATGTGTCTTATGGCTCCCGAGTCAATATACCATGCTTGATCATCTTGATTAGATGACAATGCAAATATGAAGATGCTAGAGTCTTCAATCTCACCCTCATCGACAAGGTTACCTGCTTGTTTTGGTTTTCCCTTGGCTTGTTCCCCCAGGAATTTGTGACATTCACTCTTCCAATGGCCCTTTTTACCACAATGGAAGCACTTGCCTTTCTTCTTAGTTTCACTACAACATCCCTTGTCCTCCTGAGACTTGGAAAATTGTTGTTTAGACTTCTTCTTGCCCTTGCCCTTGCCTTGTTTCTTGCCCTTGCCTTCTTCTTCTTCTTGCCCTTGCCCTTGCCTTGTTTCTCGTCGTTGCTCTTCCTGCATCAAGATTCCTATGAGCTCGTCAAAGGTTGGCAATCTTTCTCTTGATGCTATTCTGCTCACAAACATCTGATAGGGTTCTGTAATGCTGCACAATGCATTGTGCACTAGCTCCACATCACGTATGCGCTCACCAATAGAATGCAGTTCATCTCTCATTGTCTTGATTCTGGTCATGTACGTCTGAATGTGCTCTCCTTGCTCCATGCAGGCACTATTCAACTTTGACTTCAAAAACATGATTCTTGATGGATTTGACGTCTCAAACTGCTCCTTTAGCACATCCCATGCCTGTCTGGGTGTAACAGCATCACAAATGTGGGTAATGATGTGATCCTTCACTGACAAGTTAATGAAGGTCAAAGCTTTCCTCATCTTTTTGTCGAACACTTTGATATCCGCTTCATTTGGCAGTCTTCTCTCATCACCTATGATGACTTCCCACACGTCTTTCTCCATCAGTATGTTTTTCATTTTGAATTTCCACACTGCATAGTTAGAAATCCCGTCCAATTTGCTACTTTCACTCAAAATGGACTCTCCCATGTTTGCCATCACAAAACTGCTTGAAACTTCTGTCGTAGGCTAAAAACAGTATGCCGAGGCCAACAGTGATGTCAGAAGTTGAAAATTATGACCTGCACTTTTTCCCTTACCAGGCCACTTGCCGCTTTTCCACCAATTTGAAAGCCAAATCGACGTTGCCTTCTGAAATGCACTCAGTCGTCAACTCCCACCAACGTGCCCAGTGGAATGGTGAAATCACTTCTGGCAAACTCTCAACACTTTCTCTGCTGCAATCACTCTGTTTGGCTGTACCATACTTGCAGGTACAGTCCGAGTGCCCTTCGTTTGGAGGTTATAGCCTTTCGTTTGGGTCAAAATGGGCAAAGGACACAAAAATAGAGACTTTTCTAGTTTTTGAACTGTTTCTTCACATTGAAGAAACTTCACTCTTCACTTGTGAAGGGACCCTACTCCAATTTCAATATAAAAATTTTTAATGAAGTGGAAGGCCAAAATGCACTTCACTTTTTCAAGGCCCTCTTCAACAACCCTTCAGACTCCATCCAATGATTGATTCTAATCCAACCGTGGATATCCCTTCTAGATAGCACGAACTGAGTCGTTGATCTTGTAGCTTCTCTATCCAATAGATATGAGCATCTTGTGCACTAATGGAGAGTCTTGTAAGCGCTATCCACTCCGAAACGCTATGGTTTCACCCTAGTTCCACGCGCGAACAGTCAGCGACCTCCCTGTCTACGACCGCGCCACCCCACACTCGTTTTTGCTTGATTTAACTCGTCTATGGATCGATTTGAATACAATCTGAGGCCTGGAGCAAGGTTATCCTACTGATACCAAGTCTGTAGACTGTTCACTCAAGAAATTCCGTGGAGAAATGTTGATTTTAGCTCAACTTGACAAAGTGGCTTTTTTTATCTTTTACCGCAAATCTGCTAGGTTAACTGTCTGGAGACAAATCTCTGACATAAATCTCAAAATCTCTCTATGGCTGGTTGACAATGTGATTAGCTTCCTTCTTGTCCTTACGTCATCCAAAACGGTGCACAAACAACAAAGAAATCACCAGTTATGTATAAAAAACCGTAACCCCAAACCCGATTTCAATTTTCAGCTGGCTTCAAAATTGTCAATTTTTCACCAAATTTTTCCCTGTCTGATGCTATGCACAGGCTAATAATCCCTCTACTGAGCTTGGCAAGCCTCTATAAACTAGAAACCGTGCACCAGAGCTTCTCTTTCCGTCTTCAACCCGCCGTAAACCCTGAACTCTCAGAAGACAGTTCTCCCGAAGCTCTCTTCAACGGCGATGCTGTACTATGCACACTCCCTGTACGACTCTGATACCAACTTAGAATTTGCTTTGCACATGAACACAGATCATGCTACACAGTAACACAGATAGAAAACACTCTCCACAGCAAGCTCACATAGCAACTATATTTCTCAAAATGAAATTACACTGTACATATAGTTGTTCACTCAGGCAACCCATGCATGACCCAGGTTGTCGTTGGCGGGACGCGTGTCCTGTCGACTTGCCTCGTGGCGAGGCCAACTGATCCTTATCCACTGACAGGACCCACAATACAGTAACACAGTGATTCTACTTTAATTCTAACTGCCACATGAGAGACATTATACATACATTTTAATGTTTTCAAATCTCCTGCAAGGTGCCATTGAATTTAAAAACTTCCATGGTTTTCGTTGTAAATTTCTCACCCTCCAAATGTCTCTTTATAATCTCGCCATAATTTGTTCTTAAAAATATCCATGAAAGTATTGTATGGTCCTCTTCCAAGACCTGTAGAGAAGCAAGTAATGCATGACATGTCAATAAAAACTGGCAAGGTATGAATTGTTAATAATGATATTTCAAATGAAAATTGAAATGTATACCTGGAATGCCGCCAACCACCATATGTGATTTTCCGATTGAACACTAAACGTTCGATCATTTGTATTTGAAATTTTGTTCATCAAAGTGACACTCACTCGTTCCAACTTTTGACCCTTAATTATTTCAAATTAATCCAATTTTATTACATTAATGATCTTTCCATTTACTTGATGTTCGTCTAGTTTATAGAATCGAATAATGTATTTTAAGACATTTTCAATATCAAGAAAAATATTATTGCAATCGTTGTAATTGAGCTCACCATATTCTGATTTGTATAATTCAGTTATATGAAGTGGTTGACCAACTACTTTGAACATTCCGTCATTATAATAATTTCTTTCTAATCTTACCCGATATGGACGCGGAAGATAAATTTTCTTCACCATCACTTGGAAAAAAGCTTCTTTAACTATTCTAAAAAAAGTAGAATATGCATTTCTGCTAATTCCAGATACATCACATGCACCTTGTATCACATTTGCATCCAAGTATGATTGAACCGTAATCAAAACAGTCTCTACAATTTCATTTTTCATTTTTTCAATCCGAGCATTTTTTATCATTTCTTTTACTGACTTTCTTGATAAAACATGACTTAAAGATTATCCAGTGCATGAACGATCTATTAAATAGTTCTTTGCCACCAAACATGATCTGCAACAAACATACAAAACTAAAGTATGTTTAATAAATAAATAATCCATGTTATCAAGTGCAAATCAAACTTAAATGACATATACAAATCAAATAAACAGTTTATATGACAACATACTTGAATGTTCGAATTCTTTTTTTCTGATTGCCGCTATGTGTAGATAAGTCATCAATATTCTTCATCGGTACTCTCTTTCTTTTCCTCTTCATTATTGCCTTATTGATAACTTTTATATCAACAGCAGATTTCAAACTCTCGGATCACAACTTTTCCATGGATTCTAACATTTCTTGGTTTGATCCCCAAAGAGTAGTGACTGTAGCATTCAACTCTGACATAACATTCTTGAGTGCATTGTTTTTAACACTAGTGTGTTGCACATAATGAAGCAATTGCTGATTTGCACGTTGCAATTGTTGATTAGCAAATTGTAATTGTTGATTAAGACAAGATATGCTATGCATTCCAATATCACACAACCTTTGACAATATCCAAGTAATCCGCTATTTCCTTCACATACATATTTGAGAAGATGAGTTACAGACTTAAAATCTGGATACAAATTGGTAGCTGGATCATTAGGATAAATTGATCCATCCACCCACAAATCTATATTCATTTGATTATTCATTCTCAATTTTCTAACTATTGCGACAACATTCTCTACGACTTTCGTATTTTTCTTAATAATTGGAGTGCATTCCATCGGAAGAGCAACATGCAAATAGAACATTGCCATTGTTAAAAGCTACAATCATGTGAATGCATCAAACTATAGTAAATCAATATGATTAGATCTAGAATACCTTACTTTTGTAATGTCTATGTCGCATTGAAAAATTGTCCCGCCTCATATTTCACTATAAGCATACAGTGATTTCAAAAGTTATGCCACTCCCGCTTCAGTTTTTGCATGAGCACACCAAGATTTTCAATCTTAAAACTCTAGTCCTAGATTTTGGAACGAGCATGAAGAGAAGTTCTTACATCTCATGCTTAACTAACTATTGTCTGAAGTTAACCATACTAGTTAAACGTTGAGCAAGGCTGGAAACTCGGAAAACGGCAACCAGAAGTTACCGGTTTGCATTCTCTCTCTACGTAACCTCTCTGTAAAGTGAAATTTCTTAAAGGGCCCATTTTGAGCCCATATTTCCTCTAATGAAGTCCATGACAGAAGGATGTTCGATAGCGTGCGGAACACAATCAGCTGGACATGCAAGAAACAAACCTTGGTGGCTCAATTCTCATGTGAAGCTGAATATGTCGCAGCTTCAAAGATGGCGAACGAGGTAGTATGGTTGCAGATGATGTTGGAGGCAATTGGCATACCACAAGGAGAACCATGCATGTTAATGATAGATTCTCAAAGTGTCATATATCTGTCCCAGGATCCTGTTTTCCATTCAAAGACAAAACATATATCTCTGAAGTACCATCATATTCGAGACTTGATCTCGAAGGGAGAGCTCAAGGTTTAGTACATAAAGTCTGAAGACATGATTGCAGATATGCTCACGAAGCCGCTCGACAAACCACTCTTTGCAAGGCAAAGAAAGACAATTGGATTAAATATACAAAGTTGCAAGGTTCAAGAGGGAGTGTCAAAAATTGTGAGCTCCTGCAACTTTGTCGCGAAGGTGACGAAGCGAAGCGAAGCGAAGGAACAAAAATGTTCGTGAACAATTTCACGACACATGACAAGAAATTGTTCGTGACACAAAATCATCCGTCCTCCACAAAGGACCAAGAAGATCAACCAAGTACCATGAAGTACAAACATTTGATTTGATATCGTGACATCAGCAGAAGTGCTTTAGGATGTGGCTAATTCGCCACTCTTGTAATCCATGATTAGTTTTAGATGTTTAATCTGTCTGATCAGGGAAGTTACTTGATGCGACACAAAAAGTTTGCGAGCAACATACATTCTACTTGATGCATAAACAGTGATATTATTCTCTTTCAATAGAGCTGCAGCTCGTAGTAACCCTAAAAAATAGAACAACGTACATCATGCATTGCTTTGATGCTTGATTTGATACCCTCTTTCTTGTTGTGATCCAAAAAGAGAACAATCACACAGACTTTGTGTTGTGGCATGAGAGTTATCAAACAATGCCGGACCATTGACAAAATGTAATTGAAGTCTAAAAACTCCACGTTATCAAATATATACAATGTGGAACGCTCCCACAACGAAGAAGGAAGTGTCATGAAACTTGATTCTTTAGCTCCACAACAGATGGCCTCCTCATTTTTTGAAGTTTTTACTTTGCAGAAGAACCTCCATTTGGTGCTACTAGAGGTCCCATTTTTATGCTCATTATTGTGGACGACAAGATATTTTTGTTTAATATTTTCTGCAGCTGCTCTCAAGGGCTTAGGTATAACACCAATCAATGTTGAAGTTATACCTTTGCCTTTTCCATAGTGCGCTCTAACCCAATTCCGACAAAAAGTTGGGTCGATGATTTTTGAGAGTTGTTTTATGCTCTCTTTATTGTAGTCCACATCTGAAGGCAAGTCTTCTTCTGTAGTAAGCAAATATTGTACAACACTTAGTGCAGCCATCTCACGAACCATAAGAAGAACTCCAACATCAATGTGCTTTTCTCTGTTTTTTCTTCCAAAATACAATTCTCCATTTACAAGCTTCTTTAGGATACGATCGCACATGGCATTCGGCATATACCTCAAACATCTGAACAACCGAATAGATATTGGTTTGTTTTTTGTCTTCCTCGATCCCAATGCAGGTTCGTCGTAGCAAATTTGATCATTTACATACAATTTCATGACTTGCATATAATTATTGAATGTTTCGTCTGAACGAAAGATTATTATTGTGTACTCCTCAAATTTCTCATACAAAGATGTAATTGTGTGTTGTCCTGACAAAGATCCAACATTACTACTGCCAAGGACACCACGCAAACTGAGATAAAATGTTCTCATCTATTTCAGCTGCTCAGGATTTAGCTTCACTCCTTTAACAGAGCGTGGTCGACTCAATGAGATCCATACATCACGTGCACGCTCCATGATTTCTGGCAGACTGCTCTTTTTTCTTTTCTCTTCCGGTTCGTGATTGAGTCTATCCGATTCAAGAATGTAACGAGATGTATTCTTAAATATACATATCTTGGCATGCACAAACCTAAAAGTGGCATCAAATATCTGAGGATGTATCCTATTTTGATTTAATGCAACCTTTGCCAATTCATTACATGCATAACAAATATGTTGACCGTCGATAGGCTCAAAAATACAATAAGACAAAAAGCGATTTTTACACAATCCATCCAATCTGGATCCAGGATTGAGATCCACCTCCTTTGGGTAAGTGTCTGTGTAGACCTGCTCATTCTCTTCTCTGTCAACATGCATAAATTCGCAATACATCTTTTCAAACATAATGGGGCCTTCAAAAATAATTTCTTCTTCATCACCTTTTCTTGAATGGCCTTAAAGTGACGTTGATTGATGCGGGTGGTGGACTATTGGGCTTGCTCAAATCAGCAAACAACTTCTCAACAAATGAGTGATCCAAAGCTCGTTGGTTCGTGAAAAGTGAGCCACGGTGGATATTTTTGCTTTCTATATGATAATTGTATTTTTACCCCATATGTACCCGATGTCATCAATTACAAAATTATTTAGATTGACATTTGCATCACCCTCAATATCAGGGATTGCTTTGCCTCAACAGTACACCCATCATCGTCTGATACATTGCAATAAGAGCTGGATTGCATTCCCAACCGATCGACTCTCGACTCCAAAGGTCTTTTCCCAGCGGTCCCAACAGCTTTTGCAGTCTCTCTTCCAATTTGAACCTCACGACTTTCTTTCGCAGGTCCTGAAGTGGTTTACTTTTCTCCTTCTTTTCAAGGCTTGTTTTTCAGGTACTTTAGGAGAGGGATTTGTTTCTGTACATGGAACAATTTCCATTCCTATTACATCTTCAATCATAGAAGCTGCAGCAGATCCAATAATTGCAACATCAGAAAAAACACTTTCTATTCCCTCACCTTCCATCAATAGCTTATGTTTGCTACATAGGGCCATCAATCCATTAAAGAGCGAACCCTGATAGTTAAGAATAAACTCATTTGAGACATGAGTTGGTGGCTTAGCAGTAAAATGTACAGTGTCCGCACAAGACAAAATAGCATGACGCTCATAACCATCTTGGCCCTGAGTCATAAACTCAGCTGTGTCAAAAGTAAATTCATCTTGAAGGTAGATACCATGAATTACGCCAAGACTTTCAACATTATCCATGGAAAATTCAGGATCGCCAATTGATTTACTGGATATTACCACAAAGGCTTTCACATGAGGTCCACTTGAGCTTGGTTTATGAAGTATCTTCCAACCTCTGGTAAGATGTAATGGAGAGGCATTCTCGGAGGGCTTGAAAACGGTTTGGTCAGCGGTGTAGAAGGCCTGCAAAAAATATAGTTCAAATTATAAGTCAAATAGAATGTATAAAAAGTTTTCATGCAAAGTAAGATTGAGAGCCTAACATATGTATATATATAAGATATATATTCAAATATAGATCCTCAGTACCTCCTGTCGCGGTGCCAGGTTTTCATTTTTTTATTGTGTATGTGTATATTTGTATATATATAGTTACATAGATATACTTATATATATGTGAACTCAGAACCTCCCACTGCGGCGAGAGGTTATGATTTAGTTTATTTAAACTCAGCTAAAGAAAAATCACGAACTGAAAAAATTGAAGATGGGGAGCTCAGAACCTCCCACCGCGGCTAGAGGTTCTGATTTAGTTTATTTACACTCGGCTAAAGGAAAATCACAAACTGAGAAAATTGAAGATGAGGAGCTCAAAACCTCCCACCGCGGTGGGAGCTTTTGATTTAGTTTATTTAAACTCAGCTAAAGGAAAATCACGAACTGATTAAATTGAAGATGGGGAGCTCAGAACCTCTCGCCGCGGCAGGAGGTTTTGATTTAGTTTATTTGAACTCAACTAAAGGAAAATCACGAACTGAGAAAATTGAAGATGGGGAGCTCAGAACCTCCTGCCGCGACGAAAGGTTCTGATTTAGTTTATTTAAACTCAAAAATTGAAAAAATTGAAGATGGGGAACTCAGGACCTCCCGCCGCGGCAGGAGGTTCTGAAATTTTTTTCATGTAAAAAAATCAATTTCATTAAAATGATCTTCAGTATAAATTTAAATTCTCTTCAAAATTGAACAAAAATACCATTGATTTAGAATTTTCCTTGCAAGTAAATCGATGCTTCCAAAACTGGAGTATGGAGGTATGCTTAGAATACTGGAAATTAACGAGAATGCAAAGTCTAAGGCGGGGAGGGGTTCTACATATACCATTTTTTATGGATAGATGTATACGGTACTTATGGGATATACCATTTGTCAGGTGTCACTGCCTTATCCCGTAGAGCTATTTCAACATCTCATATATTTCAAAAACATATGGGCCAGGGTCTGCGGTCCCTAGTGACGTCCCTAATGCAGTCCTCTGTGGTCCCTTTGCGGTCCTCATAGGAACCTCAAAGGTTCTCTGCGACCTCTGCGATACTCTACGGTCCCTCTGGTCCTCTGCGACCTCTACGATCATCTATTGTCCCTCTGCGGTCCTTCTGTGGTCCTAATGCAGTCCCTCTCTGGTCCTAATGCGGTCCCTCTACGGTCCTGTATGGTCCTCCCGCCGCGGCGGGAGGTTCTGAGTCCTACGGTCCTTTGCGGTCCCTCTGCGGTTTTTGAGTCCTACGGTCCTCTACGGTCCCTCTACGGTCCATCTGCGACCTCTGCGGTCCCTCTTGGACCTCTGCGGTCCTCAACGACCCTCTGCGACCTCTGCGGTCTCTAATGCAGTCCCTTTGCGATCCCTCTACGGTCCTCTGCAGTTCCTCTACGGTCCCTATGTGACCCTCTACGGTCCACACGCCACAGCGGGTGCTCTCTCTGCGGTCCTCTAAGGTCCCTCTCTGGTCCTATGCGACCCTCAACGGTCCTCTGCGGTCCCTCTGATGTCCTGTACGGTCCCTAATGTGGTCCATAATGACTCCCTAATGCGGTCTCTAATGGGAAACTCAGAACCTCCCGCCGCGGCGGGAGCTTCTGATGTTTTTTTACACTCAGCTAATGTTCAATGGGATACTCTAATGGAATGTCGCGGCAGGAGGTTCTGATGTTTTTTTACACTCATCTAATGTTCAATGGGAAACTCAGAACCTCCCTCCTAGGCGGGAGGTTCTGATGTTGTTTTTCTACACTCAGCTAATGCTCAATGGAGAACTCCGAGAATTGAAAATGGGGAACTCAGAACCTTGCGGGAGGTTCTGAAATTTTTTTCATGAAAAAAAATCCAATTCATAAAAATGGTCTTCAATATAAATTTATAACTTCTGTCTTCAAAATTGAACGAAAAATACCATTCATTTGGACTTTTGCTTGCAAGTAAATCAATGGTTCCAAAATTGGATTGTGGAGTTATGCTTAGAATACTTAGAATTAAAACGAGAATGTGAAGTCTATGGAGAGTAGGGGTTTTACTTATACCATTTTTTGATGGATAGATGTATACGATACTTATGGGATATACCATTTGCCATGTGTCACTACCTTATCACGCAGAGCTATTTCAGCATCTCATATATTTCGAAAACATTCATTTTTATATAATAGATAATTGGACGGGGAAGGCCCGTTCTGGGTTTTTGGGACGCAACCGCAACCGCAACCGTACCGCACCGCAACCGCAACCGCAACTGCAACCGCAATCCGCAATCCGCAACAGCAACGCAATCCGCAGTCTACAAAACCATCAGTTCAAACCTGCGACGACCCACGGGTCATTGGACCGCAGAATACCACAACCGTAGTTCAAGTTCATAAGGAAGCTAATAAGATTCATTATTTTCTTTCTATAGTTCTGCGACGCTTCTATTTTGCTCTCAAAGAAAGAGACAAAGGATTGGAGTAAATATATATAGAACCATGCCAGGTCATCAATCCGCGAATATGTTGTTAGAAATCCAGTTTCAAATAATAACAAGGTTGGGATCAGTGACATGGCAAATACGACTTTTAAAAACGAAGCATGTTTGGATGGTACACTTGGGATAGTAACTGGCCTAAACAATGTGTGAGAAAACGCAGATTGCTGAGGTGCCTTTAAAAAGGAGAAAAGAAACATTTTGACGCAGATTGATGACATGGACGAAGCTCGACGATATTATATATAAAGAGGTTCTTTCTAGAGACATTCAAGTGTTTCAAAGTCAGGTCTCTATGGTTAGTGAGAAGTAAGCTTAGTTTGGTCGCTCATACTCTATTACTAAAGTAAGTTACTTTTAGATATAATCTAGATCATGTCTGTTAGATTACATATATACTTTTATGTGAAATGTAATCAAAATAGTCAATTCAAACGGACATTTTTTTAAGATGCATGTATTTACAAAATATTGTAGTGTAACTTTAAAATGAAATTTACATATGTATATCAGTTGTATATATAAATATAGATATAGATATATTAATGTAATACCCATCAATATGCATACACATACATATATATATATATATATATATATATATATATATATATGTATGTATTACATAACAATACACACACACACACACACACACACACACACACACACATATACATATATATATATATATATATATATATATATATATATATATATATATATATATATATATATATATATATATATATATATAAATAATACTTTATGACACGTGGCCTTAGAACCTCCCACTGCGGCGGGAGGTTCTGAAAAGTTTTTTTTATAACATATGTATATATAAAAACAAAAGGATTTATATATTTATATATATAAGATACAATTATATATCTTTTGTTACAGATACAATTATATATATATATATATATGTGGTATATACAAAAATACCACTTATATATATATATATATATATATATATATATATATATATATATATATATATATATAATGCGGTCTTTGTGCGGTCCCTCTGCGGTCCTCCCGCCACGGCGAGAGGTTCTGACTTTCACAGTCCTCTGTGGTCCCTAATGTGGCCCTTTGCGATCCTCTGAGGTTCCTCTGCGGTCCTCCCACCACGGCGGGAGGTTCTGACTTTTGCGGTCCTCTGCGGTCCCTTTGTGGTCCTCTGAGGTTCCTTTAAGGTCCTATGTGACCCTCTACGTTCCCTCGGCTGTCCCTAATGCGGTTCCTTTGCGATCCTCCGCGGTCCCTAATGCGGTTCCTCTGTGGTCCTATGCGGTCCCTAATGCGGTCCCTCTGCTGTCCCTAATGCGGTTCCTTTGTGGTCCTCTGCAGTCCTCCTGCCGCGGCAGGAGGTTTACTCCGAATTTTTTTTTAATCAAAAAATGAAACACTCCGAATTTTTTTTAAACCAAAAATTAATGAGAACCTCCCGCTGCGGCGGGAGGACCGCAGAGGACCATAGAGGGACCGCAGAGGTCGCAGAGGGTCGCATAGGACCTTAAGGTTTCTCAATCATGTTAACTATTAAGATGAGGAGGGGGTTTATCTATCTTTGTGGATAGATGTTCATTTGCTTACGAGATTTATGGGTGTCAACAACGTGTTGAACTCATAAAAAAACAAATGTAATTCATTTTGGCTTTTTTGGCTTGTTATAATTGACGCTAAAGAGCCACAATTCTTGGAAATGGACGATTTTAGAATCTATATATACTCATGAGTTCTGTCATGCTTCTAGAAATACTTATGGGATAATTGTTGCATTTTTCTTGTGCTCTCCTCTCCTTGTTTTTTGAAAGACATATATATTAAAAAATACACACAAACAATAAAGACATAAATAACTTTTAAAAACAGAAAAGTGAAAATTAGTAGAATTAAATGATGAATAACACTAAACGTCTACTAAACAAAAATCATAAATTTATAAAACCCAAAAATAAATAAAAGAATAAACAAATTGAAAGAAATTAAAAGAATATACAAATAGTATCACATAATCATAACATTAATAGATTAAATATTCAAAAAATGAATAAAATTTAGAATATAAATTTTCTTTAATAATACAAAAACAATTGAATATAATCAAAATAATTATAAAATAACTAGAAAAATATATCAATAGAAAAAATATATAACTACTAACAAATCATCAAAAAACTCAAATATATCTATTAATAAATCATAAAAATTTAATAAATTGATCATTTACTAAAATATTAAAATAAAACTCTAAATAAATAAAATGCAAAATAACACAATAAATTAGATATATAAAAATGGAATACAACAAAATAAACTCTCAAAATAAATGTATCAATAATATAATTTAAAAATAAAATCACAAAAAAAATATAAACAAATACAATAAAATAAAAAATTAATGAGAATAAAAAAGTACAAAACATATTAAAAAATTAAATTAAAAAACAGTTACAACTTTAAAAAATAATCAAAAATAAAATCTATAAAACTAAAAAAAAAAACAAAAACTTTAAAAGAATAATGAAAAACATTAACACAAGTTACAAGAAAAAAAAGCCTTTAAGGTCAAAGACTAAGGGCCTTGGGCTAAGGACTAATCGCCTACGGTCATGGCATTGGTCCAAGGGCAAAGAGTCAAGGGCTAAGGGCTAATTGCCGACAACCAAGGGCTAAGGGCCAGTAGCTAAGAACTAAGCTCCAACGGCTAAGGATCAAGGTCTAGGGACAAACGGTCAAGGGTCATGGTCTAAGGACCATCGGCCAACTGGCTTAGGACTGAGGGTCGAGACTTAATGGCCAAGAACAAAGGGCCAAGAGGCAAGGGCTAAGGGCCAATTGCCGACTACCGAGGGCTAAGTGTCAGCGGCTAAGAACTTAGGGCCATCGACTAAGGGTAAAGGTCTTAGGACTAAGGGCTAACTAACTAAGGACTGAGGGCCAACTAGCTAAAGACTGACTCGGGCCAACTAGCTAAGGAGTGAGGGCCAACTAGCTAAGGACCAAGGGTCGAGGGCCAACATCTAAGGGCTAAGACTAAGGGACAACAGATTGAGGGCTAAGGGCTAAGGGCTAAGGGCCTAGATATTAGGGCCAATAGCTAAGGGTCAAGACTAAGGACCAACTAGTTAAGGACTGAGGACTGAGGGCTAACTAGATAAGGACTGAGGGCCAACTAGCTAAGGACTGAGGGCTTGCAATGGAAAACGATCGTAAGAAAAATGTCCACGTTGTCTTGCTATATCGAAAAGAAGTCGTTGCATTCGGTCAAAGTTTGAGTACTGAACCAAGCCAGATGTGTTTCTTTCACGAAATTGGCACAAATAAATGCATGGTGAGTATATCAAAAGTGCTCAAGATGGATTGTCCATTGCCATACCCACAGACGGGTATCACTCGTCTTGCAGACATTTATGATAATTTGTTGGACTTAATGGCAAATAGATTATTGTGGGATAACAATGACGTGGTGAAGATTGACAATCTTGCAGTCTTGGCATGTCATATTTATAAAAACAAGCAAATCCGCTATCTGCGCTGCCATCTGTATGAGAGAGAGCAGGGCCGGTGCGGCTAGAGGGTGCATCTGAGCTTGCTCCAAAAGCACCCGGAAGGTGTCTTGAATGCAGCAAGGGTGATGAAAAATCCCCTGCCCCTGCCCAGCACTCATTGACTTCGGAGCTTGCGTTTGAGAGGACGAGGGCGTCTGGCATGGAGAGGGACAAAAGGCACCACCTGCAACAACCTGGTAGACCTGTGGGGTTGCAGTCTGGAGACTCCTTTGTACTGCTTATTGACATACTTCTTTTTGTTGGGGCCCACCTTGTCTGTTGAAGAAGGAGGCCGCGATTCTATTGACATAGCGTGAGGCAGGGATATTGAATCTGCCATGTTGACTGAGAACCGGTCTACAAGAGACAAGAGAAGGCAGACAATTGACCAAGTGCTGAGAACAAGGACTCACTAATTCTACAGTAGTAGACGTAGGAGGGAAAGCAGGCAGAGCAGATAGAAGAGGAGAAGAGGGCTGCACCGTGAGACCAACAGAAGGGGGGTGGCGCAGCGCAGCAGAGCTCAATGTCTACGAGAGAGCAGGGAGATCCAAACCAGGCACAACAGAGTCACGATCCAAGCACAGCCCAAAAAGAGATGAAGAGGGGGCAAGAGAGGGGGGAGAGAGAAGCTCCATCGAAGTCTCTGGAATGTGCTACAAATTCGAAATAGATCTGCTCATGCGACAAATTCGAAACAAATCCGCTCGAGCTGCAAATTCAAAACAAATCCTCTCCAAGCGCTCGGATTCACCACCGCCAACCCCCCCCTACGTCTATGTCCACATCGAGTAGAATCTCTTCCTCCACATTGAGCGGAATCCCTTCCTCCGCCAGCTGCCTTCCTTTTCTTGCTTGTTATCTATAATTTGAAATACTAACATGCAATGGTTGATGTTCAGGCTTAGGGTTATCGGATTGAGATATTTGGATTTAAGTAGGAATCATATTGAGGACCACAGAGGTCGCAGATGACCGTAGATGACCGTAGAGGTCGCAGAGGATCGCACTAGGGACCACAAAGGTTGCAGAGGTCGCAAAGGACCGTAGATGATCGCAGAGGACCACAGAGGACCGTAGAGGTCGAAGAGGTCGTAGAGGACCATATATGACCACAGAGGTCGCAGATGGTCTCAGAACCTCCCACCGGGGCGGGAGGACCGCGGACGATCACAAACGAACCACCCTACTGACCGCAGAGGTCGCAGATGACCGTTGAGGACCGCAGATGACCGTAGATGACCGCAGAGGACCGAAGATGACCACAAACGGGAGGACCACAGACGGACCGCACTACGGACCGTAGAGGACCATAGAGACCGCAGAGGTTGCAGATGACCGTAGAGGACCGCAGACGACTGTAGATGACCGTAGACAACCGTAGAGGTCACAGATGGCTCAGAACCTCCCGTCGCAGCGAGAGGACCGCAGCCAACCATAGACGAATTTCACTAGAGGGACCGTAGAGGACCGTAGAGATCACAGATCACCGTAGAGGACCACAGAGGACCGTAGATGATCGTAGAGGTCGTAGATGGGCTCAGAACCTCTCGACGCAGCGGGAGGACCGCAGACGACCAGAGTCGGACCACAGAGGACCGTAGATGATTGCAGAGGCCGCAAATGGGCTCAAAATCTCTTGCCGCAGCGAGAGGACCACAGACGACCACAATTGGACCGCACTAGGGACCGTAGAGGACCACAGAGACCGTAAAGGTCACAGATGACCGTAGAGGACCACAGAGGACCATAGATGACCGTAGATGTCGCAGATGGGCTCAGAACCTCCCGTTGCAGCGAGAGGACCGCAGACGACTACAGTTGGACCGCAGTAGGGACCGTAGAGGACCTTAGAGACCGTAGAGGGTTGCAAATGTCATAGATGACCGCAAAGAACCGTATATGACCGAAGAGGTCACAGATGGCCTCAGAACCTCCCGTCACGACAAGAGGACCGTAGACGACCACAGCCGAACCGCACTAGGGACCGTAGAAACCCGTATATGACCGTAGAGGTCGCAGATGGCCTCAGAACCTCTCGCCGCGGTGGGAGGACCGCAGACGACCATAGTCGGACCGCACTAGGGACCGTAGAGACCGCAGAAGTCATAGATGACCGCAGAGAACCGTATATGACCACAGAGGTCACACATGGCCTCAGAAACTCCCGCCACAGGGGGAGGACCACAGACGACCACAACTGGACCACACTAGGGACCGTAGATGACCGCAGAGGTCGTAGAGGACCGCAGAGGTTGTGTTTCGGTCATAGAGGTCGCAGAGGACCACAGAGGGACCGCATTAGGGACCGTAGAAAGCCGTAGAGAGCGTAGAGGTTGTAGAGAACCGTAGAGGGACCGTAGAAAACAGAACCTCCCGCCACGGCAGGAGGATCGCAGAGGGACCACATTAGGGACCGCAGAGGTCGTAGAGTTCGCAGAGGACCGCAGAGGTTGTAGAGAATCACAGAGGGACTGCATTAGGGACCGCAGAGGTCGTAGATGATTAATTAACATCTTGAAATTCTCTTGTCCATTTTTTAAATTGGATTTGCCAAAGTCCAAAATTAATTGATACTGTGTTTATAGAGATAGCATTTGGGATCGATCTATATTTCGTAATTTCCCAAAATATCCAAAACAAAAAAACCAATGGATTTCACTATTAGTATGGCCATTACAATAATAACAAAAACCAACGGAGTTGGCTCAACTGGTTAGCCTGGCATCCGGAGTTTCTGTGGTCCCAGGTTCGAGCCTCCCCTTGGAAACCAAGAAGCATTACAATAACTACTAACCATCAATCTATAGATCAATCCCCTTTGTAATGACTGATGTCCCATACCACCAACTTTTCCTCCAAGAATCCTCTGCATCTAGATCTGTTTTGACCAAAAAGTCAAAAAGACTATTTGGCTATCCTATATCCAACTATAGGATCAGAATCATTCCAAGAGATACTTCTAACCATGGAAATCCCTCATGCTCCTTAGTGTTATCCAAAGAATACCACTCCACATCTATACCCCAGCATGGACGAGACGAAAATGTATCGTTCAAGTACAGATGAAATGCCTCAAATGTATTCACTAACACAAAAGGAACACGGATCTCAACAAAACTGAATACCGTATTGTCCTAGATATCCAATATCTATTTCAAAGGGTAAAAAAGAACTTAATTCTTTTACATGTTAGAATATATCTTGGTTGTCACAATCATTATAAAAGAACACTCTATAATGCCACAAATAGAATCCAAATCACTAGATTTTTGTATGGAACACCTTTCATCTGTCATCACTTGCAAGATCCAAATCCAATTGCAAAACAGACATGGTTCCATAAATGGATTATCCGACTTACCACTCACTTTTTCCTTAGAATCTTTGATTTCTCAAAATTCTAATTAACACTGGGAAAAAGATCTTTATTGATCCCAAAAAACAAGAAATACTCCTATTAATTGACAGCTTCCCAAAAATCTTCAATCAAAAGTGAAAGGTACTATGACCTTACAAAACTAGCTGATTTCAACTTGGTAAGATCATTTACTTTTCAAGAAATTTATGTTTGATCAATAACCAACAAATTTGAACAAATCCAAAACATTCATGGTTACTTCAAATTTTACGTAAACTGGGATTTTCAAATTCCGATCGATATTGACCTAAACCGTAAAAATCGATCTAAATCATCGACTTAGCAGTTTCACAGTTACCATCACATTTCGAAAAGATTCTGAAACATCCGACATCATGCATAAGATATGACATGCAGTGATTTCTAAAAAAATCAAATTGTTTACGTAATTGCCTAGAAAATGGGAAATCAGCTTTTTGAATTAGAGTTGCTAAAAATAGCTTCATGCATGAAATTTTCTTTGATCAATCTATTGAACACTCATGTACGATGCATACAAACATGCATACAATTCTATCCATACATTTTCAACAGCACAAAAGCACTACCAGTGAGTTACATGCATGCATGCATCAGAACTTTTTGGAAAATTTGTAAATTTTAGTTCAAAAATTGTCAAACTTTTGATAGCCATAACTTTCTCTGCAAGACACCAAATTGGTCGTTGTAAGGCACAGTACGGAGGGAGAGTAGGTCTACAAGACACTTTCCACATCACCCTATCAGCTAGGCTTCACAGTACATGCGAGCTGTAACTAACCAAAAAACAAGTAGGAGGGCGCACTTTCTCAAGGTTGATTCATCAAAAATCCATCTACAGCCCAAAAAGCATCCAATCAGAGGTTACAAGCACTCCTCTAAGGTTCATTAGAGAGGCATAGAGGCTTCTATCAGGTCCAATAGACAATCATAGGCTTAGATCATGCAAAAAATGCTTTTTTGAACTCCTCCAACAAGCAAAACTTCAACATTATGTTGCCTAAGCCTCACACAACCAAATTGGATGCATGATGCCGGCTCAAATTAGAGGCAATCCATCATATATCTAAGCTTGTACCAAGATCCAACAGGTTCACACCACCATTTGATAGGTATTTGAAGAAATCGCAAAGTTTATACGTTTCAAGGCCTCAGTAATTTTTTCTTAGTTTTTCTTTGTATTTACAGACCGCTGTATTTTTTAACTTAGCTTCGCACTGTCTGCATATTTGAAATGTTTGTTGCACAATTTGCATTTTTTGCACTTTTGATGAAGTGCGACAATAGGTCTAAAATGACTAAAGATTGGTCTTTCAACGAACTTCGGCCTTTTCACATTTTTCGCACATTCTCGAAAAAGCCGACACTCAGCTTATTATAATTTCGCACCAGTTTTGTGAAGACCTTCAAACTCTTTGCATTTTACAACTGAAGTCCCCGATGCCGACGAATTGTCAAGGCACCAATATATTCGAAGTCAACGAAGTTCTCGAAAAACATAAAACAAGAAGACTTTTAGACCAAGGCTCGACGAGTGTGACAAACTCAACCGTTAAGCCACGTAGTTGAGCAAAGTAGCAACACACGTAGTTAGTTGATGTTTCAACTTAAACTATTTTGTAATGCTTAGCTAATCAGATCTTGTAATCAAACCCAGTAGGATATGTACTGGAGATCAAATACAGACAAAACAGAGTGTGAAAGATAGTGGATGAATGTTATAATCATGCAGTAGCAAACACACATCGTCACACTTGCAGACATAAAATTAGCAGTAGCTAGTTTCAATTTGTGAGAGAGAATACCTCTTTTGCGTCGACGCGTTGATCTGGGAAACAAACAATATAGAGAAGTAACAGTCTTTCTGCTCAAATGTATGCAATCTCTGAATGTTGTGATGTTTGCTTAATTTATAGGTAGATATACTTCCATTGTCATTAGACATTATCTACTGCTCATAAAATTAGTATCAGATTAGCAGTAGCTATTTGTAGTTCGGAGGATGTTTGATCGCAAAATGAAGCAGTAGCTTTTTTGGACAGATCGGCTCATATTAAGCTCATATTAGTGAATCACGACTACACAACTTCG
This sequence comes from Diphasiastrum complanatum, assembly GCA_029204225.1. Classification (NCBI taxonomy): domain Eukaryota; kingdom Viridiplantae; phylum Streptophyta; class Lycopodiopsida; order Lycopodiales; family Lycopodiaceae; genus Diphasiastrum; species Diphasiastrum complanatum. Next base: position 40,666,787 of record CM055097.1, on the reverse strand, counting down.
TAGTGTTTGAAGTCACCGATACACACATAAGTGGTATCAGAGCTTTATATGACAACAAAGATTTACATCAGTGGTATCAGAGCTGTTCATGATCGCAAAGATTCACAATAGTATTCATGCTCAAAAGTCCTCAAAATTACCCTATTTCTGGACTTTTTGAGACCCTTAATGGTGTCCAATCCTAACCAAACTTCATGAAAGCCTTTGGAAAACTTCATTAAACCTTTGAAAACATACATGCAAAATATTGGCCAGGAATTTTATGAAAACCCCAAAATTAGTCCAAACCATAAAAGAATCATGTTTGACCAATTTTGACCAGAATTTGTGGATCAAAGCCACAATTAAGTGCAATCAAATCCCAATCCCTATACCTCAATTACATGCAAATTCTACAAGTTCTGATTTTAGTCAATTATGGTTCTTATAACCCATTTCTAGTCTAAAAACCCCAATTTTTGGCTAAAAATCACTTTTTAAGCACCCTTTTGACTTTTCAACCGGCATGCAATCCTTAGATCCAATCAATAATGACTGTAAAATAGCAAGTACAATTTGAAAGACGTACTAGATCAGTAACAATGATAAATTCCAAGCCAAAATTTTCAATTATAGGTGAAAAATCACAAAAAACCGTAAAAAAATCCATTGATTTCCATCAAAAGCTATGGAGAAAATCCATAATCATAATCAATAGGCTAAAAGTACACGAAATTCAGAAAAGCCACCTACTTGGAGATCAATTCCACCACTTGGAAGTGACAAGCAAGGAGAAACCACCAAAAAGCTGGGACAAAACAAGAAGCAGCTCCACCTTCCGATTGATGCAAAGCCAAGCTCTGATACCACTGTAAAGATTGCCTAGTGAAGATCCGACTAGATCATGTATGGAAAGACTATCTATCTTTCTTGTTTCTTTCTTTTCTCTAAAGCCCCTTCTTTGTGTATTTTAAACGAATGATTCTCATGCAAGTATTTGTGATGATTTTTATAAACAACGTTGCTTGGATGATGTGAGTGTCAAGCATCAATATTCGGTCCACAAATGAGATATGCGTGATATCTGAAAGTTGTAAAACCTCAAGAAATCATATGCAATTTGTGGAGTCAAAATACAACCAACTGATTGTGTATTCTATTTTTTATTAGATAGAATCCTTTATTCCTATTGGACTCCTAATGTCCCTGTTTGTAAAAATGAAACACATTTCTGATCTTTTTCGACTCGTCTCCGTATCTGCAAAACCAGACACAAAATTAATAATCCTATATGTATTCAACATTATTATTTAAAATTCAAGAATCTGATGGAAATTAGGGGCTTACATTTTGTCCATTACGAGTGAAGACAAAATCTGCTGGCCCATCAGCAAAAGTCAATCCAAGCATATGCCAAAGAGTTACAACTTGATGAACAAAAAATTAAACATAAATAATGAACATAAAAAAATATATATATAGAAAATACAAGTGATCTCATTTTCTAGTCACCTGAACAATCGTCCAATTCTGGATAGTCATGCATTGTCCACATTAGAATTGCACGCAACAAAAAGTTGTTTCCTTGTACTGGATGTGAGATGTCAACTGACGATGCGTAGATTCTTATATGATTCTCATGTTTTGATTTTTAGATAGTACCATTCTTATATGTAGATGTTTATATGATTCTTTTGCAGCTTGTTATAGATTATTAACGCGCACGTTTATCCATTTTTCTGTTATCACAAGTATGAAAATCTAACTCTAATATGCATAAAAGTTTTGTAATTGATTTTCTTTTCTACTTCATTTCAATATATTTCTGAATTAACATTTTACATTTCAATACATTTTTGGGATTTTACATTCATGCATTAGGGTTCATTGTAATGTATTGTATGTTTATGAATGTAGTAATCATGTCGGGGTACGGTAGTGGTGAGCGCTCGAAAAATTATATTTTGAATTTTTATGCATCACTAACTCATTGGCAAAAAGAATAAATGCAAAATTTTATGCTTACCGAAGGCGAGGGTGGTCCCTCACAAGCAGTCGCGGCTCAAGCAGTCACAACTCCTTCACCCACTCCTCCTGAAGAGTCCTACATGAATCCCTACTACGACGTGGATCCGGAAGAGAATATAATCACTAATTGTAATGGGAGGGTAGTTATGGATAGAATGTATTCTTTATGCCAACGTTATTTTGGGATAGATTATTTATGAAATGGGCTGAACAATCTACAAATTTTAAATCGTAGGTTGTTAATGCCCTTCGTGACAAATTTCCACAAGAACTGGAATTCGACACGAAAGAAATATATAAACATATGAGCCTTGCTGTACTATACCAACAAGGTTAATATAGATTTTGTAGTAAATAATGTCGTTCCCACAGAGGACAACGTTAGAAAGTTATGTATTTGATACAATTATGACAAGTGGTTTTGAGTGTTATTCAGGTTGTCAACAGACATTAGAAAGTAATAAATATTACTTGTGTTTGGGGGGTGTAATGTTAATAATTTCATAACAACAATCTGGCCTCTATCAAATCGAATGAAACATGTTCTACAGATGAGATGAAGTAGTACAGCAGTACTACACTTTGGCTGATTAAGGTGTCAATAGAGAGTCGAAAAATGTTCGATGTATTCGTGGTTGTGCAGACAATTAATTAATCGCATTCGTGAACCGTTTGTTTCTAGACAGAAGCCCTCAACAACTTAAGTCCAAATTGATGGTTAACGAATATGGATAGTTTTAGAGCACGTTAGAAACTTATGTCAGTTACAATCAAGAACACGAATCAAAGACTCAATTCTTCAGACAGGGACTGTCATATTATATGTATACATACAATTTTATTCAATGATCGTGCTAGATTGTCCCAAATGTAGTCGTTATTTGAGTGCCGAAAAGAAATTATCCGCGACAGACAAATAAGATGATTTTAAGACAGTTCTTTAGAGCATGTTTTACGGATACACAGCAAATGACTGTAACGCGCTAGAGAGTCTGTCTGATCAGAGAGTAACTCATGTAATGCGTTATGTGAAAGATTTCAGATCATTCAAGATCCAATCCAAGTCCCAAATCTTTGGTTACAATAAGGAGCAAACCAACAATCCTGCCAATGTAGAAAAATCAGCATCTACATACAAAATGAGATGCAAACTCTAAGAGATATTGATCAAACATGAACCAAAACATAAAATATGTTTGTTGTCCGTACAATTACAGTACGCTACTGTATTTCACACGTGTGGAACCAAAAATAGCAATAAATGATCATTCTACACACAAGATTGCAAGATAACACCAAGATAGTGCACCAATGAGTAGTAGAACCCAAAGAGAACCATGTATAATGATGAAATGAGAGAGAGAAGATGACTCTCTCCACGAGCTATATCCTTTTATAACAGGTCCAAACCCTATTTGGCCACTTGGCTTTCCCACCAAAATGCTAACCCTACCAATTTTGGGACTAGATTCAATGTACCCAACTTATGCAAATTGAATCTACTCAAACTCGCATTCTATCTTTCCCACACTTTCAAAAAGTGTTTATTCAAATGAAATTTAGACTAATGAACTTTGAAAAGTCAACCTCTAAGTCTAAAACAAGTTTTGGCCTCAATATGCCAAATATGAAAATATCGCAAAATGTGATGAAACTAGTTGAATCTTTCACACTCCCTCTTCAACTAGTTTTAGCATAGACTTTGATAATACTCCAAGTGAAGTCCTATGCTTCATGAACAAGTCTTTTCCCAATGCTTTGGTGAAGATATCAGCTACACATTCCCTTGAAGACACATGTTGAAGCTCCACCTCCTTTGCAATGACTCGCTCCCTCACAAAATGATATTGTATCTCAATATGCTTGCTCCTAGCATAGTTTTTGACAATAGAACTTTGATCCATCATAAGAATGATCTTCTTCCTAAGAATAGACCTTCTTTTAATGATCATGTAATGCTCAAAATAGAAACAACCATAATTGATATAGAGAATAGTGTCCACTTGGGATGCTTCACTATTTCTTACATCAATTTTACATGTAAAAATGTGACTAGAACATGAAGAATCAAATAGAATGTAAGTGAGATGATTCCACCATGCTTCCAACTCTGAACTCTCTGGAAAAATACAGCAAACAAACAATAAATGTGAGTGATCAACTTTTGCTTGCATGTCTCCTCCTCCTTTGTCCTTTGTTGCCTTGTATCCACCATGATACTCCATGAATGAGCCTCCATCTTCATCTTGCCACAAGAAACCATCAAACCTTGGAAATCCATGAGTAGGTGAGTATATAATGATGCAAATCCAGCACCACATGACTCCATAAACCAAGTAGTTTGCACTAGTCCATTTTCAAGATCTACTTGACACAAGAAAATGACCATGAATTCACCAAAAATTGACAATCTCCAAGTATTGGCACCAAGTAGCTCAACACTTGAGAACTTAGCCATGGATGAGTGACATAATGAACCTCCAATAGCTTCATAATGCTAGTACAAATACAACATCAAAACAATGCTCACCAATGTAGCTAGTTTTACCATATCTTGACAATTTGCACACATCCAAATGAAATTGCTCAAGCATGAGATAGAACAAGTAAAGTAAACTTGAACAACACTTCCTTGCTGCTCCTTTGACCTTACTTGAGTCTTCAATATGCTGCAAAAACAGATCCATAACACCTTTGCCAATTACCTCTCCTTTGATGCTCTTGACTAGCTCCAAATTGCCAACTTCCCTTTTGACTAGTTGAAGCGCTTTGAGATCAACCTCTTGATCTTCAACTTGACCATCAAAGTCATTGATTTTACAGCAAGATAACATCCATCCACTAGCATAGCTTCATGTACACAAGAAGATCCTCCAAAAGATGTTCCACCCTTCATAAGAGATCGATACTCAAGATCCATTGGTTGGATCCACTCCTCTTCTTTCCTTGCTTGATCTATACTTGTAGGCTCATCCAAAGAGGTTAGGAAAGCAACATAATTTCCAGAAACTACTTGCTTACCCTTTTGATCATATGTGAGCCTTGAAGGTACTTGTCTTTCTCTTGATGTTCTCCTTGGCTTTTGACTTGATGAAGGTCCATCATCACCACCATCCAAAGTAGGATCCTTCTCATCAACATCAAGAATGTTAGATCCATCTACTTTACCATCAATCATGCTTGAAGACACCTTTGGAATGTTTCCCTCATAAAAAATGACATCTCTACCAAGAATCACTTTGTTAGTAGAAGGAATGTAAACCTTGTAGGCTTTACTCACCTCACTATATCCAACAAAAATACCTCTTCTTGAAGATGGATCCTCCTTGGTCCTATCATCAAGAGTAATGTTGACATAGCATGTGCATCCAAAGGTTCTTAGAAAGTTGACACTCGGCCTCCTCTTGAATAGCATCTCAAAAGGTGTCCTTCCATCCAAAATAGCACTCGGCCACCTATTGCACAAGAAATTGGCACATAACAAAGCTTGATCCCAAAATGGTTTGTCAAGATTAGCACTTAACCTCATAGCTTTATCACTTTCACATAAAGTTCTATTCTTCCTTTCAGCCACTCCATTTTGTTGTGGGGTCCTTGATGTTGTATACTCCCTCTTGATCCCATGCTCATCTTGAACTTGACAAAGACATCATACACTTCATCCTTGCTCTTTAGTAGATAGATCCAACAAAATCTACTAAAATCATCAATGAATGTTACATACATCTTAGCTCCACTATTGCTAATTGTAGTAAATCCATGAATATCCGAATGTACAAGTTGAAAAGGCTTTGTAGATTTAGAAATAGATCTAGTATAAGGTAGTCTATGTGACTTAGACAAAGCACAAGACTCACAAACATGCTTGTCATTACTTAAGGAACTTGGAAGACCAATCACAACCTTCTTCCTTGCCATTACCTCCAATGACTTGAAGTTGAGGTGTCCCATCCTTTTTGTTAGCCATAACAAAAGCATCAAGCTTGAAAAGTCTACCTTGTCTATTGCCCCTGGCAACCAAGATTTCTTCCTTTGTAATGAAACAAGCATCACCCCCAAACTTTACCATGTATCCTTTCTCTATCATTTGACCAACACTTAACAAATTCTTTGAAAGTGAAGGAATGTAAAGAACACCATCAAGTCTTGCTTTCCTATTAGTAGAGAGACAAATAGGAATTGAACCAATACCTTCAATCACACACTCACCACCATTTGCCATGTGAATTGCTTTCTTGGCTCCATCATAAGTGACCAAAGAAGTAAAGAACTCCTTGTGACTAGTCATGTGTGAGCTAGCTCCACTATCAATCCACCATGAATCTTTTTCACCTTCACTTGATATTGGACTTGATGAACACATCAAAAGAGAATCACCACCACCTAGACCCTCATCATTAGTAGTAAAGTTGATTTGTTTGCTACCTTCATCTCTTTGCTTCTTCAAACATTCATTTGCAAAATGCCCTTTGATTCCACAATAAAAGCATTTCAACTTAGACTTATCTTTCTTTTTGCCAAAAGAAGAAGTCTCACCTTGATCTTGCCCTTTAGACCACTTGCCTTTGCCTTTGCCCTTGAACTTGCCTTTGATGAACATAGCATCCTCTTCATAATGAGATGTCGATGTAGATCCACCTCCTCTTGATTGAAGCCTATACTCCTCATTCACCAAGATCTCTTGCAAATCCACAATACTTGGAAAATTCTTTTAAATAGCAAAACTGAACAAGATTAGCATGATCATCCAACAAGCCATTAAGTATAACTTGAACAAGCTCTACCTCCTTAATGCTTTCATCAATACATGCTAACTCATCATTGAATGCCTTAACCCTCAAAACAAAAGCATGAGTACTCTCTTCCTTCTTTTGAAAACTTTGAAAGATTTGCCTCCTAAGAGTAAGAACCCTTGATGTAGACTTGGATTCATAAAGCTTCTTCAAAGCTTCCCAAGCCTCCAAAGATGATGTGCACTTACCAACTTCCTTGAGAAGTTCATTGGTAACATTCATCTTGATCATGTGTAGAGCTTTCTTTGCTCTCTTGTCATACCTCACTTGATCTTGTTGAGTTGCTGGTCTCTCCTCCAAACCTACAACAATCTCCATCAACTCATTCATCTCCAATAAGGACTCCATCCTCACCTTCCAAGTAGAATAGTTGATTGAGGTAAGCCTATCATTGCTCTCCAACATAAATCCACCACCTGTAGCCATGTTGAAGTGACCTGATCTTCTTCTTTCAACCTGTTCCAATTCAAAAAGAACTCTCTTGAATGTCAACAATTGAACTCAAGAAGAAATTACAAAGATATGGAACCTCTCAAATCTCTTCTAGCACTTCTAACTAGAAAATCAACACATAGAATAGTGAAATCTTGATCAACCTATGATCTATCCTCAATCTAATGATTCTTGCCACTTCCTAAGATTGAAATACACTCAAATGAAGTTCAGTAACCTCACAAACTAGAGATCCAATCAAAATTAGGGTTTTGACAAAATAACAAAAAATTGAATATCTCAAATTCTACATGCAATTTCTAGAAACTTGGTATATCTTCTTGTAGACTCCAATGAGACCTTCCTAATGCACCAAATATCATCTAAATCCAGTAAACCAAGTGTGAGATCGGAATTGATCAAGGATATAACCCTATATTGAGTTTTGACCTACAAAAGATCAATTCTACACATGCAAAAATGCTAATTTTTGAGTAGAGATCAATCTAGCATGCTCTAGCATTGGTAACTCCTCCAAATCCTTGCTAAAGATGGTTGATCCTTTCATAACCTGAAACACAATAGCTTTGATACCATGTGAAGGATTTCAGATCATTCAAGATCCAATCCAAGTCCCAAATCTTTGGTTACAATAAGGAGCAAACCAACAATCCTGCCAATGTAGAAAAATCTACAGTCAGCATCTACATACAAAATGAGATGCAAACTCTAAGAGATATTGATCAAACATGAACCAAAACATAAAATATGTTTGCTTTCCGTACAATTACAGTACCCTACTGTATTTCACACGTGTGAAACTGAAAATAGCAATAAATGATCATTCTATACACAAGATTGCAAGATAACACCAAGCTAGTGCACCAATGAGTAGTAGAACCCAAAGAGAACCATGTATAATGATGAAATGAGAGAGAGAAGAGGGAAGATGACTCTCTCCACGAGTTACATCCTTTTATAGCAGGTCCAAACCCTATTTGGCCACTTGGCTTTCCCACCAAAATGCTAACCCTACCAGTTTTGGGTCTAGATTCAATGTACCCAACTTATTCAAATTGAATCTACTCAATCTCGCATTCTATCTTTTCCACACTTTCAAAAAGTGTTTATTCAAATGAAATTTAAACTAATGAACTTTGAAAATTCAACCTCTAAGTCTAAAACAAGTTTTGGCCTCAATATGCCAAATATGGAAATATTGCAAAATGTGATGAAACTAGTTTAATCTTTCACACGTTAGAGATTGCTAGTAGACTCAAGATCACTCACACTCAACAGTGCGGAGAACAGAGATAAGGGAGAATAACTCTCAGCACTCTATTCACTTCTTCAACCTCTTACATATGCATAAACTCTTCTCTCTCAATGCTCGAGACTGAAGTGTGAGATCAATATATGTTCTACGGGGCGAACAAACACATCTCTAAAATAACAGGTGCGTCGATCCCGCAAAAAGGTCTAGTTAACAATTAGATTGAGTATACATTCAATTACACCATAAGAGGTATATTTAACTAAGAGTTAAAATTACTCTAGTTTAACCTGTCTTTTCATATCTAATTGTTTCGCGTGGACGACCTAGTAAAGGCTATCCAAGGCAATGTCTTTCTTTTTAAAGGTCTTGCCCTTACAAGGCAAGTACTTAGGAGATATATTCTTGAAAAATGACTTAGGCATCTTCATGATTTATGTTTATCCGGCTCATATTTTCATTTTTGAGTAAATCATGCCATATTTAGATTGATATTTACTATTTAACAATTTCATGGCATCACATATCCCCTTCCTCAAATGTGAAACGTCCTCGTGAACATATAATCTTCATTTCAAGGATCATTCACAAAACATTCTGTTCTTCATATTTTCGTTAAGGCGAAATAATATTTCTTCACATGTTTCTTCCTTTAGATATTCCTTCGTCTTAGAGAATATGTGTCTTTGCTGTTTCTTTAAATAGGTTGATTTGATTTGATCTTTGAATTGTTGATAAGAACTGGAATCAAACTTCAAAACTTCAAAGATCTGGATTCAGCATCACATAGAAACATCACCACGACATAGGCAAGAATGAATATTTACGAAGGATTCAATTCTTCATGCAATTTTTGGGCTAACTCCAAATTTTGTTGAGCCTCAATCAACATCAAGTCTTCTTTGGATTTTGTATAACGGCCAACTGGTAGGTTGCCGAATTCTTGAAGCTAAACAAGGAACAATGTTCCATCAAACAGCTCTTGAGTTAACTTTCTGTCTGCATCTGAATCACTACGTAGTGTGATTTCTTTACAATAGTGAGCTGAAAATCTTATGAAAGAGCTTTTAACATAAAGATTCTGAACAAAAAACAATGTCTTTGCTGCAAAAGTTCCAAACTGCCAAAATGAATATGTACAGAATTTCTTATAACGTAGTGACTTCCTTCTGTCTTGCAGATTGTGTCAAATCTCCGCAAAATAATCTACAAGGTTTTGCTCCCAATCCATGTAAAGACTGAAAAGTTTAGGATAGGCCATATTTACATTAATCAGCAAACCTGCATCGTCGAAAGCGCCTAGATCCGCAACAACTTGTGGTTTGTACAGTTGAAACTGCGACTTTCGCATCCAAAAATGTCGCTTATTGTCTTTGTTTTGCAAAAATTAAAATTCTTTGATTCGAATGTATTCGAGAGCATACATAGCAGAAGAGCCTATGTATAACTCTGCTGAACCGAAAGGCACGACCTGAAATTTACCCTGAATTATGTCCCAGCAGAGACATCTTTTTTATTCGATAGATAATTAGGCGCATAACTAAAGAAAGTCGTCCTTGTCCCATGGTTGCTTCCAATCATCGAAGGCGATGCCTACTGTGCCTGGTAGCATCATGTAATCCACACACCATTGTAATTCAATATTAAATGCATGGGGACACCACTTCCAGAATCGTTTAGCAAATGTATGAAATCTTTCAGCACATACTTTCGACTGGTTTCGACGTGTTTACTTTGCCTGAGTAGTTACTGTGGCCAAGTCCTGAGTTTGCAACTCAGCAGCTAACTTCTGGTCTTCTAGCTGCTGCTTGAGAACTGACAACTCCTGTTCGAGCTTGTTGATCTTCGCGACTACCTCCAAATATTCTGGATGGTCAGTGACTCCCAAGTAGGCAGGCACAGCTTGAATTTGTTGCGTTAGATCATCAATGCGTAGCAAGGCCTGAAGGTATTCTTCGTGAGAGTCGGGCCCGCTTCAAGTTGGGGTGGCTTCACCAAATAGCTCCTTCAACTCAGCCAACTCTTTCTCGACAAGAGCCTTCGCATCCTCGAGCGGTTGCATAAACTCGACTCAAAAAATTTTGAGCATCTGGCTTTGGAGCTAGTTTTGTTTCGTGAGGTCTACTGTGATCGAGTCTGCATTACTACATAGAGTAAGAGCGGCTTCTGCCTTTATTCGTGTGGCTCGCTCCTCCTGCAAATGCTTCTGGAGAGCGACATTGTGTTGATTTGAAGCCAACAGTTGTTGTTTCAAAGAATCATTTTGAGTCTGAAAATTTACAGACTTGGCCTCAATCGCCTTATTGGTCTGCTTCAAAGAATCAGTTTCGTTTATTGTATTATGAAGCTATGTTTTGAGAGAACGATTTTGTTCAATCAGTTGCGTGTTGTCTTATTCGAGCGAATCGATCTTCTCATAGGACTCTTTGAGAGAGTCTTGATACTTCCTCTCTGCTTGTATCAAGTCCAAGATCGTCTTCTGATTATATCGATCAAAATCATAGATATCAGCCATTAGATTCTTGGCTTTCTCTGACATGTTGCGGAACCACTGGAGCTGGTTAGCTGGTTCATCCTCTTGGTCGTCTACTGCCCCAGTGTCACCTAATGGTGCTGCTTGTCCACTGTCTGAAGTGTTGGACTGAGTGGCATCGTCGTTCGAGGAGACTTCTTCTACTTCGGTGATGTTGAAGCAGAGACTGGCTTTGATAAATCAACAGTAGCGGCTCCATCAGTATCCATGGCCGTAGTAGCAGGTGCATCAGTCTGAGAAGCACCAGCATCAGCATCCATGGCTGGCACAACAACTGGTGTGGTAGCTATGGTTGGAACAGTCAGGAGGCTAGAAAGGTCAATGGGTTTTGGAGGCAATAGCCTTCCCATTAGCATGGTTTTCTCTTGATCGTTTAACATTCCAAAAGTTCGCATAGTCGCGAAACGTGTGCTTCGACTCCAGAAAACTTTTGGTGTCTGATCCATCTCAAAAAAGCCTTGTATGTGATAACACCGAAGCAAATAGGATTGCCAGCTAGCGCGTCCAATAGATAGCGTGTCCAATAGTTGCATCCGCATCTGTCAAAAATATGGCTTGATTTGCGTATTTAGAAAACAGCTTAAAGGTGGTATTCTTTATCATCGAGATTTTATACACAAAGCAATTGTTCAGAAAATGTGTGGCTTCATCCACTGAATCTTTGTTTGTAGAAACAAGTTTACCATCCAATGGTAATCCCAGTGCTGTGCAGAATACTTCTTTAGAGATAGTGAAAAATTTGCCTCACACATGGACTTTGAAGTCCACCTCAGAAACTGCGTGGATGGAGTTCACAAATTCAGTACTGACAAGATGACTGAATGATCCACTTTCAAATTTCCCAACCTGCATTGATCCAAATAGGATTAGATTGATGCCAGGCGGATTCCTGCGTGTGCTTTCCAAGTAATTGAGGAGCTAGATGCAGAAGCCATTGTATCGAATAATTCATGAAAGCTCTGTAGATCGCGACAGATCATAAGAGAGTGCTTGATCGCAAAAATATTGAGCGCAGGAAAGCATAAAAACACAAGAAGAAAGTGTGAGGAAGAAAAATAAAAAATAACTTATGATATGCAGTAGCGGTATGGAGTGGGTGATGAAGTGTCATGGTGACATGACATCTGTCATTTTCATTATTAAGGGCGTGCACGGCTCAGAGGTTCAAACTATGATTTGACAGATCAATCTTATGACGGAAGACCGTTTATGAAAAGAAAAGAAATAAATTAATAAGAAACAATACCCCACAAAAATTAAAACACATTTTGATTACAAATTAAGTGTCGCAAAAAATTCTCGAAAAATTTGAAGAATGATTTTGGAAGAATGCTAGAACGTGGAAGGAAATTTCACGAAAAATTTCTAGAAAAGATAGGAGAAAAGTCGTGAACAATTCCAAAAAAAATACCAGAAAAGAATAAGAATAAAAAAAAAATTCTGGTCAAAGGTAATATTTTTTTAGTCTGGACCCATTAATTTGTGTCGGTAATAGTTCACTTTCAAGTGATTGGAGTTGTACTGAACCATTCTCGAACACCTCTATGACTTTATAAGGTCCAAGCCATCTCATATGGAGTTTTTCAGGGAACTTTTGATGTCGACTATCATAAATCAGCGCAAAATCATCAGCTTTTAAATCACATTTTTCGATACGACTGTCATACTTCTTCTTCCTTTGTTCCTGGATTTCCTCCGTTAATTTTTGTGAATTCTCACGAGCTTCAACTAGTTCTTCAATATTGGTCAACCTTTCGTTAATACATTCTTCATCTGTTCGTTGAGCTTGAATACAAAAAGTTGTCACCTCAAATTCAATAGGCAAAATAGGATGCATACCATACGTAAAAAAATATGGTGTCTGCTTTGTCGTGATTTTTTCTATGTTGCGATAAGTCCAGAGAACTGATGGTAGTTTCTGATCCCAATCCGTCGCATGTGCAATAGTAATTTTGTTCAAGATCTTACATAAAATTCCATTAGCTCTCTCTGTCAACCCGTTTGCTTTTGGATTATACGGTGTAGTTTTTCTGTGTTTGATCAGAAAATATGTTTTCAGTAGCCGTACAGTGTCATTTAGAAAATGTGTACCACGGTCACTTATTAGTTCAAGTGGACAACCATATCTTGTGATTATACTTTTGAATAAGAACGCTGTGACGGTTTTTGCATCGTTTCGTTTTGTCGCCTCTGCTTCAACATTCTTTGTAGCATAATCCATTGCAACAAGAATATAACGACCCTTAGTATGTCGGGTCACAGGTTTGATTGGATCAACAAAGTCAATCCCCCACTTCTCAAATGGTGCAAGAGGCAGGATTGCTGTCAACGGCCAATTCATTACCAGATCTTTGGCATGGATCGCACGAACGAATAAAATTTGATACATCCTTAAACATGGTTGGCCACCAATATTTGGCAGTCAATATCTTATTAACAGTATTCTTCAAAGCAAAGTGTCCTCCAGCATCTTCTGAATGTAAGGCTTGAACAACCTTTTTAATATCTACTGTTTCGAGACATCTTCTGAGTTGATGATCAGCACCAAGCTTGTACAAGATATTGTTAATAATCGTATAAGGTGCTACCTTATATTGAAAAACTGTCTTTTGCTCCAAATCATAACCATCCGGATATATCTGATCCTTGAGATAAGTAATAATATTAGAATATAACGAATTTGTGGATGAAATTTCAAATAGATTTTCGTCTGAAAAATCATCATTAATTGGTTTTTCAATTTTCCCCGTGCTGAGTCACGATAGATAATCAGCATTCGTATGATATTTTTCTTGGCGAAGTTCTACTTGATAAGTGAATTTCTGCAAAAGTAGAACCCATTGAGCAATTCATCCTGATAGATTTGGTTTATTCACAAGATACTTTAGAGCATAGTGATCAACGTGAAAAATAAATACATATCCCAGCAAATAATGCCAAAATTTCTTAACAGTGAAAATCATTCCAAGTGCTTCCCTTTTTGTAGCTGAATAATTCTTCTCCGAGGCACTGAGCTGTCAACTCGCATAGTAGATGGGATGATCTTTCTTCTGATCGTCCTTCTGGCTCAGACAGACACCAATAGCAAATGTAGAAACATCAACATAACTATGAAATAAAATAGCCCAGTTGGGTGGTCTCAGAATAGGAACATTGATCAACCTTTGCTTAAGTTCTTCGAATGCTTTTTGTTATTCATTCGTCCACAAGTATTCCACTTGTTTCTTGAGTAGGTGAGTAAGAGAGGCAGCAATAGAAGCATAATTTTGGATAAATCTCCGATAATAACCGACATGTCCTAAGCAAGCTCTTAGTTCACATAGATTAGCTGGTATCAGGAGGTTCTTGATAAGCTCGACTTTATCTTTATCGACCTCTATTCCTCTATTTGATATTGTGTCCAAGTAATATTCCTTCTTTCATACCGAAAAAACATTTCTCTGGATGAAGGGATAAGCAAGTATCTCGACACCGTTGCAATGTTAGTTTCAGCTTCTATAGGTGTGTCTTTATATCACTATATACACAGAAATCATCAATAAAGATTTCAAGAAAAGTTCTTAGGAAGGCAGCAAAAATTAACATCATGATTCGTTGAAAAGTCACTGGTGTGTTGCAAAGACCAAAGGGCATTTTGTTGTAGGCATAAGTGCCCCAATCCGTGGTAAATGTGGTCTTTGAACGATCCTCCTTTCGCACTCCAACCTGATTATAACCAGAGAAACCGTCACAAAAACTGTAACGCTCTTGACCAGCAACCTGATCTAAGATAGAATCAGTGAAGGGCAGAGGATGATGATCCTTCCCTGTGGCAGCATTGAGCTTGCGGAAATCTCGGCATATTCGTATTTTGCTAGTCTTCTTCTTTGGAAAAACAACAATGGGTGAAACCCATTTATTGCTTAAGATGGGTTAAATAATACATTCCTTAAGGTGCTTGTTGAGAGTACTTTGGATTGAAACGATACTGTCTCTGTCGAACAGGTACAACATCTTCTTTAAGATCAATACGGTGCTCATCGAATTCTGCAGGTATACCTTTCAAATCGTCGAGCGACCAGACAAAAACATCTTGATCCTCCTTCAATAATTCTGTGAATTCCGCTAATTCCGATTTTCCAAGTGACTTTGAAACATGCACAAATCTGCCAGGTGCAAGTTCAATTAGTTCAGTAGAATCTGGTAAAATGATACCTTATGTCATACTGGCCTTGGTATGGCCATGAATTTCTCGCATGGTTGACTCTGTAGATGTATTCTTTTTGTCAACTTGGTTCTTGTTACCAAATTCGTGTTCAGATTCGTTACCCAAATCATCAGACTCTTTCGAGTTCGTGTCTGCAACGTTAATTTCTTCATACGAAACATCCGCTTCAGCGTTACAGGCATCGAAGTATTCTTCTTCGTCAGTATTATCATACCATTTGAAATATTACACTTTGATGTCAGATGCATTAGAAAAAATATTTAACGCATAAGAAGAATCTTCTGAGGTAAAACTGGTGTCAAACAAAGGAGTTTCACCTTCGTATTTGTCACGACTCCAGGTGATTATTTGTTCTGCTGGCTTACCTCGATTATTGGTCTCACCAGTCTGAAATCTCAACTCTCTGGATTTCCAATGAACACTTGCATTTGATTGATAAAGCCAGGGCCGTCCTATTAGCACAGAATAAGATGACAAACCGAGTGGTTTGATAATTATGAAATTCACTGTGAAAGGCTTGGCTTGAATGTAAACAGTGACATAGTTGGCACAATTGTCAACTTTGATTGGTGAACCATCAACATTTGCCCATGTCACATAGCCAAAACACTGACATCAAAAAATATTGATTTATGTTGCTACTCAAATTGAACCCCCCGCCAGTACAATTTTTTTAGCTGCTTCTGCAATATCACAACGAATTAGATGACGACTACTTCCATGACTTATTACCAAGACTATCTATTTTGTTGACATGTGAGATTAGTCATTATTCATATTTATGATAGTTTACGAGTTTAACTCAATGCATGCATATATATGTATAGATTAACAACTCAAAATGATAGTGAGTCAGAGTGTCAAATAGAGCGAGTGCATAGTTGCCATAGCTTCCACTATTGGTTGGCACTCTACATTCATCTACATGTACACTTCACATGTTTATATTGAATTCAGTTCGAGAGTCATATTGCATTCAACCATATTGTTAGCTTGAATGTGCTTATCTCTTTTTCTTCATTTTGTATAAGCTGCTAAATCAAATTTGATGATTCTTAGTGAATATTGTTATAATCTAACATTTTTCGCAAGTTGTACTCTTTGGGTTTTGTGTTTGTCTATGTAAGCAATATTTGATAAGCATAGTACATGCATCGAGGAAAATCGTTATACCCCTCCGGCTTGTGTTCCACATTTTTCCCAACACTAAGCCTCAAAACTAAACTTTAGATTTGTGAATACAGTAGTTAACACATGGAAAATAAAAACTAATACTCCACTGACAACAATGCAAGGCAAGGATGTGTAACTCAATCATTAGAGTCACCAAGTTTCATGATCACATTCTACTTTTTAATTGAGACAACAATCTGCCCACATTAGAAATCTGATTTTGATTGGTATTTTCATTCTTTGACTCTTCATTTTCTTTTCTAATAAATCACTTTTTAGAAACTACAAGTTTGTTAGGTTTTGAAAGAAAATCAAAATCCACCTTTTTTGTATGGATCAAATGATCGAAATTCACATATATGGATTGGTTGCAAAATAGAGCAACACCAGAGAGAGAGAGAGAGAGAGAGAGAGAGAGAGAGAGAGAGAGAGAGAGAGAGAGAGAGAGAGAGAGAGAGAGAGAGAGAGAGAGAGAGAGAGAGAGAGAGAGAGAGAGAGCACCCTAAACCTAACACATCCTAATATTGTTCTTTTTGAGTTTTCTCATTGTCGCCAATTGAGAGAGAATATCTATGACCAGTCCACGAAACGGTCAACCAATATCTCACAATAATGTTGAAATAACTTGGATGTTTTGAGACGCACAAGCTTCAACAAAGATAAACTGAGAGCTGCCATCTCCAATCAAAAACTTTGCATCAACTACCAAAGTATCTTGAGAAACATAAACTTCATTCCTTTTCATGCTTTGATACTCTACGATAAAAATGAATAAACTTTTTTCACGAGTTAAGTGCTTTATTTCCTTCAATTTTTATGATGCCTTGTCCCATCATCTTAGATCGCTTATAACATCATGAGGTAGGTAAAAGCTTGTTGCCATAAGGAGGAGCTTGTGAATGATTTACAAAAAAAAGAAAAAAAATTGAATCATTGTCTATAGTTGCCCAAACAAAGCCCTTTATTTATAATTTTTGCATAAGAAAATCGACAACATAGATCACTACTATCAAGTCAAGAACACAAAAATCTAGCAATCGTAGATCAATACTATTAGTTCAAGAACACAAGAATTCAGCAATCATGCAAGAAATTGATGGGTTGGAATCTATAGCACCACGAAAACGAGCTAAGAGTGCACAAATGCATTCTGTAACATTCTAAATTCTCCGTGGATCTCAGAGGAGCCCGCGACACCCTATTTCCCAAAACACTCAAAAATTTGCAAATCATGGAAAAAATGCAATTGTGAATAGAAAGACATGTAGATCTATTTTCTCAAATCCATTAGTGGTAGGCCCTTCAAAATTGTTGAATAGAAAAAATGTAATTAGAAAGAATTTTTTGTTACAAAACAAAGTGCAAGTAGGTTCAATTCAAAGCAAACACCAAGGTCCAAAAACATATGGGGATCCTAGAAAACATCGAGGCCCAAAAAGCTCATAATGGGGACACTCTCATGATTACCCCCCGGCTGGCGGCTCATAGAGGCCACCGCCCCTTGGCACTGAAACCTGACCGCCCATGCAAACAATAGCGTCCACTCCTCAGTGCTCACATGAATAACGTGAATCCGAATTATCCGCACTCCTCCACTCCATTCCACTTGGCTGCTTCCTTTTGCGGTTTTCACGTGAGTTTTGCAAATTCGCAAAATCTATGGAGAGATTCTTCTATCATCTATAATGCTCCCTGCAATTGCAAGAAGAGATTGTCAGCTCATATCCATTACTTGGATCCAGAGGGTAGAGGAGGAGGACTAGGAGTCAGGGTGAGAGGATGTAAAGCCGTTAGTGTGTGTCTCGTTGGCAGTAGTACCGATATGTATGACTGAGAATTGTTGGTTGATTGTGTGGCAATGGTTCATATGCCGAGGTTTTGAGTATCGTCAAGGCAGGCCTCTGGCATAAGAGATATGCCTGGGAATGTGTAATGGCTACGGTGGAGGGAAACCGTTGGCTGAGTTCATCTTTCTGATGTACGAAACAACGGTTTTGTGGAGTTGTAGCTCAGTGATTCAGGACATGGCGTGGGCACAGAAGCTCCAAGAAGGTAACCGTCCAAATTGTCTAGTTGCGTACTTTTTTGATTCACGATAAGTTTGAGTTCTTCAAATTTGTGTGAGAACTCTGATTAAATCACTTCGAATGGAAGTCGGTTTGAATAGCTCAGCTATAGACATGATGGCGAGTACGTCGATAAATCGTGTTGAGTTTTTTAACAATTGCATTTGAATGTATGCAATGCAAGGCTACGTAAACCTTTCGTAACTCTTGTTTTTTAACCGTTAGCTCTTTGCTCTTGAATCAGGTGCATGGGTTTCCTTTTGTGGCAGCAGTGCTTCGTCTGCACAATGTAGCTGCATCAATGGCTGCATTCCTCTCGGAAATTCCACCCAGAAAGGCGTTGCGTTTATCGCTAATGAATTAGATAAACTACCCTGCCTCCAAAATGCATCGCTTGCAGCTGTGCAAGTACTTTTCATCGTAGCGTTTCTATTGATGTTTATCTGTTGCAAGCAAAGTCTCATAAGACTCAAACCCACCCCGACGTCTTCTAGGTTCTTAGGAAACTCTTACATACGTGTGGTTCTGATATTCCTGTCCGAAGGCCTGGGGCTAACTAACTTAGCAGTAGCAGGATGGTTGTTGGGTACAAACGCCTTGCCTATGAAGGGATGGTTTCTCCTTGTAGTCCAAGGACTATCTTGGATTGTTATTGGGTTCTCTGTCAATTTGCAGTTAAAGCAGGCAAGTTACTTCAAACGCTTCACATTAGCTTGGTGGGGAATCACATCTGTGGTGACTGTGTATTTGGTCATTACATCAGTGTTTGGCTTCATACATTCCAAGTGCATAACTCTGAATGCCTTACTTTCTGTGATCACTCTACCCGTCTCCTGTCTGCTCATCTTGTTTTCTTTGAAGCTGCCTGGAAATGCTGTTCCAGATATTGGTTTAGCTGAGCCTTTTCTCAATAGCAACTCCTCTGATCATCTTCTTCGAGATAAGTCGCACACCACTCCTTTTGCTTCATCCAGCTTCTTTGATCGACTGACATTCAGGTGGCTCAACCCATTATTGAGTCAAGGCCAGAAGTCCCCACTTAAGGATACAGACATCCCTTACCTAGCAACCGAAGATCAAGCAGAAAGTGTTTACAAGCAATTTATTAGAGTATGGGATCAGCAAAACAGTGAAGATCCTTCAAAAAGGGCCTCCCTTTTCTGGGCTCTTGCAACTTGTCACTGGGGAGAACTCGTGGTAAATGGGACCTATGCTTTGATAAAATCTATTGCCTTAGGAGCTGGACCATTCCTCCTTTATAGCCTAATAAAGTACGCTTCAGGAGCTAGGACATCTCACTTTCAGGGATATCTGCTTGTAGTTGTACTCTTCATGGTCAAGATGGTGGAGTCACTTTCACAAAGGCAGTGGTATTTCGGTAGCAGACGAGTGGGTATGAATGCACGGTCCGCTCTTATAGGTGCCATATACAGAAAACAGCTTCGTCTCTCAAGTACAGGAAGACAATCTCATGCAACAGGTCAAATGCTGAACTATCTTGCAGTAGATGCCTATCAGATTGGCGAATTTCCTTACTGGCTACACCTTGCATGGGCTATCCCTTTACAGATAGTCTTGTCATTGGCAACACTGTTTTTTTCTGTGGGATGGGCTACTTTTGTTGGCCTTGCACTTATTCTTCTGACCATGGGTTTCAATTCTCCAATGGCTAAGTTACAGCAGAAATACCAGACTCTGCTAATGACTGCCCAGGATGAAAGATTAAGATCCACAAATGAAGTCCTTAGAAACATGAAAATTTTGAAGTTGCAAGCCTGGGAAGAGAAGTTCAGAGCTAAGATAGACAGTCTTCGTTTTGCTGAACACAAATGTCTTTCTACGTTGCAATATAACAAGACTTTCAACTCGTTGCTCTACTGGTTTCTCCCCATAGTTGTCTCTACTGCCACTTACACTGCGTGCTACGTTTTCGGAATCCCTCTAACACCTAGCAACGTGTTCACAGCTCTTGCCACTTTGAGGATAGTCCAGGAACCAATTCGGATACTTCCTGATCTAATTGCTGTGATAATTCAGGTGAAAGTCTCTTTCTCAAGGCTGAACAAATTTCTCCATGAAGATGAACTGCAAGCTGATGTTCAGAGGCATTATACATCAAGCTCTACTCTTGCCATAATGATGAGGGAAAGTGATCTAAGTTGGAACCAAAAGTTGGAAAAAAGAACACTGAGGAATATTAGCTTGCAAATTCAGCGTGGTGATAAAGTAGCCATTTGTGGAGAAGTAGGTTCTGGAAAGTCCTCCCTGCTACATGCAATTCTTGGAGAGATTCCTAAAACTACTGGGCAAGTAAGTCTTGCTTTTTGCAATATATCTTTCATTGCTGATTTTCTTAGTAGCTATATTCCAGTTTCGGAGCCCTTTTTTTTGTGATATAAACAGAATACACAATAATTAGAATCTTATTGGAGGTTCTTCATCTGCTTTACAGTTGAAGGTGAATGGCAGTTTGGCATATGTGGCTCAAACTGCGTGGATACAGAGTGGGACAATCAGGGACAACATTCTATTTGGTCGGCCTATGGACAAAATTAGGTATGAAGAAACTTTAAAGGCTTGTGCTTTAGACAAGGATCTGAACTCTTTTCCCTTTGGTGATTTTACTGAAATTGGTGAACGGGGTATCAACATGAGTGGAGGTCAAAAACAGAGGATACAGTTAGCACGAGCTGTGTATCAGGATGCA
Organism: Diphasiastrum complanatum; assembly: GCA_029204225.1. Lineage (NCBI taxonomy): Eukaryota > Viridiplantae > Streptophyta > Lycopodiopsida > Lycopodiales > Lycopodiaceae > Diphasiastrum > Diphasiastrum complanatum. Next base: position 40,645,596 of record CM055097.1, on the reverse strand, counting down.
GATGTTTATCTCCTAGATGATCCCTTCAGTGCTGTGGATGCACATACCGGGTCTTCTCTCTTCAAGGTGACAATCTTATATTGTGAGGAAGGATGCTTTTTATTGGTACATTAATATTTGCTCCAGACGAACACACAGATCTTTAAAAATGGAGTGCTAAAGGCTGCTACTTTTAACAAGCGTGGTAAATCATGATTCACAAGTTCTCATGTTGGCTAACTTTTGCAAAATCAATAAGTAAGAGTTTGCAAGCATTACATCTTCAAATTTGTGTGCCGTTTACAGGACTGTGTCATGGGTGCCTTGGCAAAGAAGACCGTGGTACTTGTGACACATCAAGTTGAATTTCTTCCTGCAGTTAATCAAGTACTGGTAAATAAAGCTCTGTATTTTCCTTATTTTTCAAATTCACATATATCATGTAGGCTACTCATGCCGGTCATTTTTAGAGATGCTATTAATCATTAATCTGAATCTGTTTGTAGATCATAGAGGTTATAGTGGCAGTGAAGTTCTTCATCATGGGAGAAAAAGTTTGAACATTTGTACATGTGGGTGGTTTTAGAGGCTTTTCAGTCTTTGATCAAGATGGTTATGTAGGCTACTCATGCCGGTCATTTCTAGAGATGCTATTAATCATTAATCTGAATCTGTTTGTAGATCATAGAGGTTAAAGTGGCAGTGAAGTTCTTCATCATGGGAGAAAAAGTTTGAACATTTGTACATGTGGGTGGTTTTAGAGGCTTTTCAGTCTTTGATCAAGATGGTTAGGGCATTAGGTTTAAAGAATTATGCTTGGTAAGGTTGCTAGAAGACAGTTAAGATTAGACTACTTTATTCATTATGTAATTTTAAATTAAATAGATGTTTTCCTTTTATATGGTCATTGGAGTGGACTTGATGTTTCACATGGTATGTGAGATATGCTCATGCTTTACTAATTTCAACTAAATGCAAGCAGATAGATTGTAATTCACAATATTCAATCTCACCTTATGTTTTTCATATATGGTCCCCCTCAAAGCCATGTTCTGTGAGACGACTAGATTCTACAGCTTGGAAATGACAAGAAATATGTAGCATGCGATTTCATGTTGTAGGTTATTCTTTGGTCTGACGAGATCAGAAGCGATGTGTATCAAGTAATATAATATTTTTGAATTGTTTGTGATCTATAAGTCAAATAGTCTAGAAGTTCACTTCTACTGATTAGTACTTCATGACACTTCTAGCCTCCCAACGCATTAGTGAATTGGTCAATCACTAATCTCATGCAGGCATATAGAACCGTGAAGCACATTAGGTGGCTCTATGTTGGTCATTTATGCATTTGGCAGCTTGCATGCCATTTATATTGACTTTTTTTCTAACCGAAACCCATTTTATTTCTCCAGCTCATGCACGATGGAGAGATACGACAAGCAGGTGATTATTACAAACTGTTGCAATCAGGAGAGGACTTCAAAAAGTTGGTGACTGCCCAGCAAGGGGCCATGAATGTGGTTGGAGATGTCCATGCCACCACTGCAACTAAAAGTTCTAGAGTAAACTCTATGAAGCACGAGATTCATCCTAATTCTCACTCAGATACACAGGAAATACGGGAAATGAGCAGTGCAGCTGTGGATCAGTTAACAAAACAGGAGGAAAGAGAATCTGGCAACACAGGGTTAAAAGCCTACTTTGATTATCTTAATCAGGCCAAAGGTTTCTCATATTTTGCAATAGCAACCGCATCACATATCATATTTTGTATGGGACAAATGGGCAGTAATTATTGGCTTGCTCATGAAATTGGAAATCCCAAAGATAGCACATCATATGTTCTAGAAGTTTTTGCAGCTATTGGCATGAGCACAGGCTGTTTATTGTTTGCACGTGCAACATTTGTTGTTATCATGGGTCTTTCCGCATCAAGTTCGTTTTACAGTGGATTGATGAGCTCTATATTCCATGCACCAATGTCTTTTTTTGACTCCACTCCAATGGGCAGAGTTCTAAGCCGGGTATGTTTTATTCTCAGGCCTATGCTTTTTGAATAATGCAATTTCTTTTGTAACCAGAAAATTGTCTTAAATACTTGTGCTTGCATGCTCCATAACAATTATTTTTTTGACACATCCAGTAAACATGGCTCAGAAATGTGAAGACACTTGCATTATACAAACTTGAGAAAAACTCTACAACTCCTTATGATGATCCAGAAACGATCAAAGAGATCTGTGTGGTCTTCTAATCCAAATGACATCTTCAGCTGGCTTGTGATGTCATCCGCTGGAGTGGCATTCCATATCTTCTGACTTGATTCATCTTGTTTTACAGCTTTCATCTGATCTAAGCATACTTGATGTCGAGGTTCCATTCAGCTTCAGCTACTCAATGTCAGCTACCTTAAATGCCTTGAGTGTTGTGGTCATCATTGCTATAGTGACATGGAAGGTTCTGATTTTCATTATACCAATGATCTACATTAACCACTGGTTCCAGGTACGCAATTTATTTTCCAATGCTTTTCTGCCAGGAATTATTTACCTGTGTCTTGTACTTAAGAGCAGGTCTAAAGGTTTTTAACTTTTTTATGAAGTTTAAATTTCAACTTGGGCTCCTGTAATATAGCTTCGGCTGGTAAGTGCAGCAATATTATTTGGACTCTGCTCAAGAGCTGATGAGAATTATTGGCACGACAAAATCTCCAATTGTGCACCATTTTGGTGAGGCCATATTCGGTGCTGCCACAATTCGTGCATTTAAGAGGGAAGACCAATTCATGAAGCGAAATCTTCACCTTATTGATGTCAATGCCAGCCCGTACTTTCACAGTTTTGCAGCAAGTGAATGGTTAATTCAGCGATTGGAAACTTTATCGGCATTTGTCCTTGGTCTTTCTGCCTTTCTCATGATCATGGCTCCTGCAGGAAGTATAAAACCTGGTATTTTTCTCTCTGTGAACAAACCAGAACTAATTTACGTGAAATTTGAATTGTCTTGTGATAATCAACTCTTAATGAAATGATGTTTTGAAGTACAATCCAAATTTGAACTTTGTTGTAATAATAAACTCCTTATAAGAAGATTTTTAACATACAATTCAGTTACATACGTAGCACATTTGAGTTGCTGATCCTTGAACAAGAACATATTCAAACTAGCATTGGTGTCATTTTCTTTGATTTGAACCACACCTCTTCTAGAATTTCAAGTACTTTAAAAGAAGTACTTTGACCTTAAGGTTGATCATTTTAAACCTTGGTGAAGCAAACATCTTATCAGGTTTATAAAGGTTTTTTGCACTGCAGAAGTTAAAACTGCATGACGTAGCTCATTAGCACTAAAAACGATACAAAATCCTTGCTTTTCCGTGACAACACAAAGGTTCTTTCTTTTATCTCACAGAATCTCTTATTCCTTTATATGTGCCAATATAATATGTAAAGAAACAAGAAAGTGGAAACAGGTTCTGAAAAGGTTTCAGGAGGATAAGACAATTGCTTTTAAGGATTCCTGATTCAGTTGACATTCTCCCAAATGTCTGACTGTAAAAATGAACATTTTAGATTAAGAATGAATAATCTAAGGATATGACAATTACTTAGACAAATGCTATGCGTCCCATGCGTCCCATATATCGAGACGCAACCTTGCACCAGAAAATCACACCTACTAGCAGACAGAAGTGCAGAAGTGACACTTTGCTTACCTATAAAAACTTATAGCTTTTATTTTGTTTCTCATTTGCTAAATGTGCTATGTAAATTTTATGAAATAACAAGATTTCAGAAATGAAGAGGGTCGATGAGTTTGAGTCTCATATTGGTTCCATCCGTTTGAAGATGTAATAGATTTATTTCAAATGCAGGTGGAGAATGCTAGCTTTTATGACATTGCCATACATGTTGTTGCAGGACTCATTGGGCTTGCTCTGTCGTATGGCCTTTCTTTGAACGTATCTCTTGTCTGTAGTGTGCAAAACCAGTGCATCCTAGCCAATTGGATCGTCTCTGTAGAGCGCATCAAACAATACATGCACATTCCAAGTGAGGCACCAGCAGTAATTGAAGACCACAGGCCTGCTCCAACTTGGCCCCCAAATGGAAACATTCTTCTAAACAATCTACAGGTTGTATTCTCTTGTCTCGTTTCTGTGCTTTGAGAATAGTCTATAAGGTCTTTCTGTACAAAAACTGCAGACTTGTTGTGTTCAGTTGATTAAAGTCAAAGTAGATTTCTCAGCCTGCCAGAGGTCAAAACACTGTTGTCATTCTTGGAGACACCAGTTGGATAAGGTGCAGAGAGCTTTTAAGTGATTTTTCTTGAAGAGTTTATAAAGATATCTCCATATGCTTTACAATCGACTGATGCTTAAAGGCTTCAACTCTATGTGAAAATGATTATTATAGCCATTATTACAAAAATATCTTCTCTCCTTTGCAAAAGCTGCTTCCATTGTCAGCATCTACACATTTGTTTTTTCATCTTTCTTAATTGGTAATGAGTGCTTCTCTTTCTCTTTTGAATCTCTGTACCCTTTTTTAGATTGATAAATAACCTAGAAGAGCTTAATAAACTTTAAGAAGTCTGTGTAGAGTTGTTTCGATTGTTAGCAGTATTACCGTGACAGTTTCTCTTGTCATCTTTGTGGGCTAAAATTGTTCTATACATGTGCGTGCATAGAGCATATGTGCATACTTTCAAGAACCCCTTGTTCATTGCTATCATCAAGATTTAGTGACCCCTATGATGTGCTCTTTCCCGTCAGTAACCGTTTGCAGCCTTGTTCAAGTTTGTTTTTTTTTTCTAAATGCAAAGTGTGTTATGATTTCTTCAACTGGACTCAGATTTTTGGGCAATGATCACTTTTGTCAGTCACCAAGCAAGACTGCGACTTTATGTATACTGTTTTCAAATGTGAATGAAATAGGTTTGTTTCAGCATGTAGATACTAGCAGCAAGGTTGTATCCTTTGGACTTAAAAGTCAACTCTTGCAGGTGAGGTATAGACCAGATACTCCTTTAGTCCTTAAGGGAATAACTTGCACGTTCAAGGGAGGGCAAAAGATTGGGGTTGTAGGACGAACTGGCAGTGGGAAAACGACTCTCATCAGTGCTCTCTTCCGTCTTGTGGAACCAGCGGGTGGAAGTATTATCATAGACGGCATTGACATTTCCAGTATTGGACTACATGATCTAAGATCAAGGTTAAGCATCATTCCACAGGAGCCGACTCTATTTCGAGGATCAGTTCGTTTCAACCTGGATCCTCTGGCTGAGTACCCAGACGCCATTATTTGGGAGGTAAGCAGCAGCATGTCCACTAAATCAGTTACTTGTGGTGTGACTATCCACTTTTACACCATATCAGTTAATCTTTTGCAACAAATCTTTGAACAAGCAAACCCTCTACACATCTGCTGCACATGTATCTGCATCACAAAAATCAATTTTCTCTGTTATCAAGAATTAACAAGAAAATACTCTCAGCACGACTGTGGGTTTATGCTTTGCAGGCGTTAGACAAATGCAAACTGGGGGACATTGTGCGAGAGAAGCCAGGGAAGCTTGAGGCTCTAGGTAATGCAAGAACATGCTAAGAGCTACGAAGTGTGTCATTCATCATTATTAGGATTAGTTTGTCTGGCTCCGGCTGAGCTGTATTTACTGGTATAACAAGTTTTACTCCTTATTGAACATTATCATTTTGTTTTATGGAGTGTAGTTGGTGATGATGGAGAAAACTGGAGTGTTGGGCAAAGACAGCTATTTTGTTTGGGTCGTGCCCTGCTCAAGAAAAGCCGAATTCTTGTTCTGGATGAAGCTACAGCATCCATTGATAACACTACCGACTCAATTCTGCAAAAAACAATCAAACTAGAGTTCACTTCCTGTACCGTGGTAACAGTTGCTCACAGAATACCTACGGTGATTGACAGTGACATGGTTATGGCTCTACGAGATGGTATGCCACACTAATCGCAAAGCTTCTAATCAAATGAAGCAGTTGGCTTTCATACTTGAACTAGCTATAATTTTTTATGTAAGCCCACTATTGATCTCAAGAATTTGTGCACTTGTGGATCCTGTACACATGGCATAAAGTGATATGTTTACCAGCTCATATGATGGTTTCTAGAAAGCAGATAATCTTTTCTTACGCCAACTGTTTATGCTAGCAGCCCATGGCATGTAAGAATTAATGCAAGAGGGAGTATTAGACATCAACGACATTTTCTTTATGTACTGATTTGCCTGTCCTGGAATCTATGCAGGCCATTTGGCTGAGTTTGACAGACCCACAAATCTTCTCGAACAAAGAACTTCGCTCTTCGCAAAATTAGTAGCTGAATACATGTCTCATTCTCATCATGTAGCAGAAGGCAACAACAATCAGTGACATTGGCAGTGCTCGAACTCAAATAGCCAGCTACTGGTGATGTACCAAATTGCGTTGTTTTCAAGGCGAACATTGGGAAGCTTTGCTCGTCGTCCAGCCGATAAGAAAAAACCTTTCATTAATAGTATATATGATTATCAAACCCAATGACTTGATAGTTTAGAAAAAGGATGAAGCAATTGATGATCCCTGGTAAAGGGCTCCTGGGTTTGGGTCTGTCAAGAATTTCTCTCTCATGATAACTTTACTGAAGCATTTTCAATTTGCTTTCATTCATGCACATATGGAATATCTAGATGCCTTCTGCTCGGTTGGTAGGTTTCGCAATATGAAAAACAAGAATTATTTGTAACTCTAAAATCTCGCCAAATCTGTACTGCTAACAGGACACATTAACGAGTGAGGGCAGTGCGACTGATGAGGAAGTTAATAGAGGCTAAAAGAGCAAAATAATAAAGTCTTAGACTACAACTAAATTGAAGATGAGAAAAGACTGATTGATAAAAAGTAAATAAATCCGATCCAAGGAAAGCAAGGAACAAGAACGTAGGTGAATCAAGCATGAACATAGCTGCAGAGGTGAGTCATCAGCACCCGAAATGGAGAAGAATTCAGATTGGGTGGAAACCTTCATGAGTTGAGCCACACGACTGCTGGAGCAGACTGCCAGAGGCTTTGCAAGCCTATTACTCACGTGTTAACACCTTCCAAGCACACTCTGACCACACCTCACACTTCATATATGAGGTGTATTACTCAACATGTTAACACCTTCCTCTCACCACACCTCACACTTCATATATGAGACGTATTCCTCAACATGTTAACACCTTCCAAGCACACTCTCTGCACTCTGCACTCTACATACATATTTGTAGGTCTGTGTCTCTGTTTGCATTAGAGCTAAGCATGGCATTCAGCTCCACCCGATTGTTTGAATTAGTTTCTAAACTTATCCCTCGGCATAACTACAGCTCCGGAAGTGAATATTTTGAAAACACAGCTTAACCAAAAGCTATTCTCAAGAAAGCTATTTTGGTTAACATAGCTAAACCAAAAGCTATCTAAACTCAAATTAGATAAGCTATTTATGGTTTTTATTGGGTACTTGACCATTATTGGCAATTTGGAGACCAAAGTTTGAAGTTAACTTAGAGAAACATTTCTATGTTAATAAGCTCTAAAAACAATAAGTTGATTATTTTTGGAATTTTTAGAAGGGTCTAAGGTCTGATTTGGGCCTAATGACTTTGCGTATTGAGATACATTGAATCTAGTCATTCGGAAAGTTTTACCACTACACAATGTTGCAACTATGTGGTGTGAATGTAAAATAGATGTGAATGCAACATGAATGGAAAATAGAAATAGCACAAGAGATGACTATAAATCTAGGACATTGTAAAAAAAGCACAATAGAATTTATCTCCAAATGTGAAAACTTCTCTATTGTGTTGCGTCTCCATTGTCAATGATGTTTCCATTGTGAATGCTATCTCCATTCTTTTATTTATGTATGCCAATCTAAATTACAAAGGTGCATAGTACTTTATTACATTTATCAATGAATTTTCGAGAAGAACAATTATTTATTTCATAAAACAAAAATCGGAGGCTTTCAACCTCTTTTAATAATTCAAGGAGCATGCAGGACTCGTAACTGGTAAAAGAATCAAAGCATTGAGGTCAGACAACAGCGTAGAATATATCTCAACTCACACAAAAATGCAGAGGGGACCTCATGGGCAAGGCTTGCTTCCATGGAAAAATATTGTGCAAATTTTATAAACAACAATAGAAGGCTACATCCAAGACATTTTTTCATTTTTTTGGCTAAATCTTATAAACTTTTCATATTTAGTTTGTTTGTAACTACAAGCTCAAGTACTAGATAGCCAAATCCAAAACAAGTCATGCTATGTTGATTTACCCAAGACATAACTGCATTATCATATCTAAAAGAACATTTTGCATATGAATTCTTCCATGGCTCACTATTCTTAGGTCAAGTTCACAATGGCTAGTTGTTAGAATGCATGGCTTGGTGCTGTTTCGTGGTTATCGAGTGCAAGATTGGGTAATGGCTGCTCAGATGTATGCTAATATGTATAATAGTGACTTGACGTTTAGTCAATTCCCAATTGTCATCAAAGTCTTTAATGTCTTTTATTTGCTTTTCATTTATGACAATATTTACCTTTGTTTACATAAATCAATTTATGCAAACAGTCGCTCTATGTGAACTAAAAGTGCAGAATACTTGAGCTCAAGTACTATTTTCGAAACTTTCTTATGTCTTCTCACTTGGACAATCCAATTAGCTTGAGGGTTCTATGGCAGGCACATGCATATTAGCTTGCAATTCTAACGATATATGGATCTGGCCCCGACATTCCACTAGAAGGGTGTGAGAGATCATGTCTATTTCATTTTAATGGATAATTTGCAATGACATACTGAAAGTAGTATATCAGGTTGCATAATATAGATGAACATATCTCACTATGTTTGTAATGAAGGATTCTCAAAACAAAGGAGTAGCTGATAATGCACAGCAAATTAACAAATTGGTGGAAAACAGGGAATTTTTATGAAAATCACTTGCAATATTTAGAATGATGGTTGGCCTGGTGGAGAATAGGATGCATAGACAGGAAAATTTTATGGTGATCTTACGTTTAATATTTGTTGATAATGTCATGCTATTCCAGAATTGGATCAAACAAGAAAATTTTTAGGTAATTTGAATTCAGTGTTCACAAATAATAGTGATAGTTTATACAAGAATGACGTTTTTTTCAGATAGATCTTGAGCATCCCAGTGATTTTAAAAATTGACCAATTGCAAATACAAATAATGTATTTCGAAGCACTGCCAAGGAGCTCAAAGTACAAGCTCGCTATGTGGGCTCTTTACTCAGCCGCAGCCAACCCATAAAGGGCACAATGCAAGTTTCTGGTGCTCGTGCCCTTCTTTCTTTTGCTGAAAATTCATGCTTCTTCATGGTTGACACCACGACTTAGCATATATAAAGAGTTGAACAAAGTTGACCACAAAGAACATATCCTACCTCCTTTCGGTGCGTACCTAGATGCATAATCAATTCAGAATTCAAAGGAATTTTCTTACTTGCAGACTACACAAAATCTAGGCAACTCCATCCAAATTCACAGAATTCACATGCTGACTCAGAGTTGATTCTAGGTTTATGAATGTAGATGTAACTCCATTTGAACCACTTATTTAATCTCAGGCATCTATACCATTCCAAAACAAGTAGAAAAAAACAGTCAAATAGTATTATCAATGAAGTACTCTTACAATATCTGGCAAACTACAATATGATAAAGTTGGCAAAATAAGAACCCAATCCAGATGAAATATGCTTTTTTAATCAGAATTTGCTACAAATGCCAAGATGCACCACACAATGTTATGCAGAACACTTGGATACGTTGGATATAATGTGGAGAGTTGTAAATTTATATACAAGATGGCCAATGCAGCCAACCATCTACATTTGGAAAAATTGCTAGCAATCTCTGTAGGAAGATATTTACTGCAAGTAACGGGAAATCAAGAGACGTGAGCAGCTAATCAGCTAGATAATACAAATTCTCTTGATTCTGAAGATATCTAAATGGCAATTTCCTGCATCATGGGCAATAGAACTGCCAAAATATACTTTACCGGTATAATTGAGTAGATATACTGTCCCCTTACTGTTCCACCAAATAAATCAAGACACGAATAAGATTATGTCTTGCCAGGTGCAAGTTTACCAATCATCGAAAAATGCAGATTTTGGAAGTGGGAGCGTTTCTTCTTCTACTTGCATCTCTGGCTCCAGCTCCGTTGTGGGTGATTGAAACTCTGGGGATTCCAGATCAGCCAAATTTTTAAGATCAACAATCGACAATTCACTTAGCCAGCGCACAGCTAAATCTGCAGCACTAAGTTCAAAAATGGGATGGCTACCAGCTACTCCAACACACTTCATGCAAGCATCATGAGCTGCCTCTATACTGGAATTTGAGCTTCCAAAGACAATGCACCTCTCAGGAATAAAGCCTAACTTCTCGGCTGAATAAAGGAACATTTCTGAATCAGGCTTTCCTCTGTACACATCCTCCGCAGTTACTATCACATTAAAGAAGCCTTCCATGCCCACTGCTTCAATAGCTCTTTCCAAATACTTTCGTGGACGTGTCGAAGCGACTGCAAGAGGAATATTGAACTTTTTCAAAGTAACAACAAACTCTCGAGAACCAGTTCTCATTCTGTAAATGCTGCCTTGACTTTCTTCAAATAATTCCTCTTTTCTTTGTGCAAGCCGTTTGATTTGCTTAGGGTCCCTGCTCCAGCACAAGACCTCAGAGATCGCCTGTTCACTTTTCATTCCTTGAGCTCTTTTGAGAATGAAAATAGGAGGCGACTTCTTTCCTTCTTCTTCAGCCAGTGCTCGCCATGCATTCCTTTCCAGATCCACATTATCTTCAACGATCACACCTTCCCATTCAAGCAAAACCCCCACCCAACCACATCCCATGCGCTCCTGGCGGAGCAGAGGGTTATTTAGGGAAACATCGTCGGCGGGGTTGCGAGGAGGAAGCCTCATCAGACCTGCTTCTTTAGAGTAGGAATTCTCCAGATGCTCCATTGCGCCATCCATTGGAGTATATGCTTCCTTCGTATCTTCCGTGGCAAATGCAAGAACGCTGGATTTAGCTTTCTGTAAAGGCAAATGCTTTAGTGGGAAGATTGCTGGCATCTGGCATATAATCTTGAAAAGTGCGCCAGCTTTTGGTATTGATATGACAATCTTTGACAGATTGCTGTAGCTTCTCAAGTGCTTAGAGCTGCTTGAAGGATTGAGACGAAGGCTGAATATGGCAGCCTTGGTTGGTATGAAACTTACATAATCTATAGATCTTGAAAGCGAGCATCTGCCTACAACGTTCATGTGAAAAATAGGCAGCCCAGCGGCTGCGCTCTGACCTGCCATGGGAACCGTCGCAACCGTCATGAAAGATTGCACGAACAGACCTTGCTCAAGGCAAACTGGTGATAATAATACGGAAAAGCTTTCCAAACTGAGGTTTTTCTATTCACAGCACTGTAGTCGTAGTTGACAATTCACTTTTGATAGGAAAAACCCTTGCTGAAGAAAAACTGGTAGTCAAAAATGTACGGAGAAGCTGTCCGATCTGAGATTTTTTCTGATTTACGACACTGCTATTGCAGTTGTCGGTTCATTTTTGCGTGAGATTCTGCGAAACCCTTCTAAACAAACGCCCAATTTCTTGCAACCTGTTAATCACGCTCCATAATTCCAAAACAGGTTTCCATGATTTGCCCTTTCCGACTCAAATGGATGCTCAGCATCCTTCAGCACAACTCACTCAAGTAGCAATTTTTCCAAAGCTTTCACAATCAGCCACAACCAAAACAACCATCTCAATTCCCAGAATTAAAGCCCCAGTTTCAAAGCCCTATATTTACACACAACAGAAATAAGTTGGAGCACGTTCTGTGTCCTTGTTTATGATAGTGCTATCGCAGGACAGGAAAGCAGGGATGGATGGGGCATACGGTAGTTGATGTAACCACTCCACGCGGCTATGAAAAATATAAGAGACGATGGCATATACACGCCATCTCTTTGCGCTACCCACCCACCTCTTTGGAGAGAGAGAGAGAGAGAGAGAGAATGTGGGCTGTTGTTGATAAAAACTGAATCGTGATTTGCTATTGGGCCAGGTTTGCCCTAAAACGTATCATATGGGGAGTTCAAAGTAATTTGAAGTGTAGTGAATGTCAGACACGTTCTTTTTAGGAACTTGCGAGATAGAAACTTCCGAGAACATAAATTTCGAAAGAAACTCTAGCCATGGATGGATCTAGAGAGAATGTGAGCATTGATGGAAAAAACAAGTTTTTGACCATTTGATTGGGCCACGCTTGCCCTAAACTTTATTTGAAGGGCATTTGAAGTGCAATTGAAATGCTTGAAAATGACATTTGACTTTAGAAATGAATATAGAGAGAACAGGTGACTTTAGAAATTTTTAGAGAGAGAACATGTGACTTTAAAAATTCATAGAAAGAGTTTTTAGAAAGAGAGAAAAGTATAAAAGGACAAGAGATAGGAGAGGCGTGCATAGGAGAGAGAGAGAGAGAGAGAGGCGTTGTTTTTTAATCTTTTAGAGTTTCTTTAGGGTGTTTTAGGTTTTCCAAGGAAAAATAGCAATAATGTGAGTTGAGAGAAAGAATGAATGTGGGCAATGATAGACAAAAAGGGTTTTGTCTATTCTCATTGGTCCACATTTGCCCTAAAGTTTATAAGGGCATTTGAAATGCTTGAAAATGACATGTGCATTTGAAAAATTTTAGAGAGAGAACATGTGACCTTAGAAATTCATAGAAAGAGAAGTTTCTAGAAAGAGAAAAAGGTATAAAAGGGCAAGAGAGAGAAGGAGAGGCGTGCATAGTAAAAGAGAGGCCCTGTTTTTAATCTTTTAGGGTTTTTTTTAGGGTTTTTTTAGGTTTCATAGAAAAAATAGCAATAATAATGTAAGTTGAGAGAGAGAGAGACACCAAAGGATCTTGTGCAAAATGAAAAGAAAGGAAAAGGCCAATGGTGAGATAGGGGTTTTTTTGGCAAAAAAAAGATTCACAAGGAGGGGCCATGGAGAAAATACTCGCCACATATTGGAGACAAGATGCCGTGTTTTGCTTTTAGATGCTATTGAGAGCTTATGCCATGTGGCACTTTTAGTTCCAAGGTCCCCCCCCCCCCTCCCCCCCTCCAAATCTCTTGGAGTCCAACGGAGAAGCATATACTAGTCTCTCTGCAATAGTAGGCTGCTCTCTCTCTCATCCAAGGTTGTTGAGGTCAAACCTCCCCAAGTCTAGTGGAGGAGCATATTCTGCAATGGTTTGCTACTCTTGGCCACCCTCATCCAATATTGATGGAGATCTCTTGGAAGACAGACACCTTTGGATGACGCCAAGAACTAGCATGCCATTGCTTGTGGCTAAGAATACGCTCCTTATCAAGTCAACAACAGTTTTATATCACTCAAGGTAAGTGGTCCCCTAACAATGTCATTACCGTCCAATGGCACATACCATGGTACCCCAATGGTATCCAAGGGTGATAGAGGCATTGAGAGCTCTCAATCATCAACTCTCCACCATGCTTAGATAAATAAGGGCCCAAGCTCATTTTGCTATGCAAGTGGGAATACACTCTATTTAAACACCATCCCACTATGTTGTAAAGCCCGACTCGGGTGCGACGTGCATGCCCTGAAAGACTCAAAGCAAGTCTAGCGAATCAAGACTAGGCCTCTTACTTGTGGTGAATAAATAAAGTAGTCGTAAGTCATGAGCTAGCTCTGGAGATCGAGTTTGGACTAAGAAAATTCTTGGGACCCAAATCCCCCGGAGTTGCGATGATTTTGCCAAACCTTAATGTCTTGAAAATAATCTAAGTCTTGAAAAGCAAGTTGTTTCAAATAGGACTATGTCCTATGACAAAAGGGAGGCATGCAATTATAACAAAACTATAGAAGAGGTCATGCAGATAGAAACTTTGAAGCTCGAATCCAATGCTAGGTCTCAGCTCCCCTGACCAGGCCAGATACTATGCCTAGCTTGTGTTGATAGCCCAGAGGCCACCCATCCATCCATAATGAATGTGACCTCTTTGTGAATAAATAAAGGTGCTCATTGGGGATGACTACCATTGTGGTTTCACCTCCAAAAAAAGTCCAAAAAGAGGGACCCTTACTTCGATCTATTTGCTTAGCCAATGTCCAAGAGTCCAATCGACCGTTACTATGCCAATTTAGCTAGTTTGAAAACCATCGTGCCTTCATATTTCTACAAAATGACTTGTCTTTTGCTTTGTTACCTTTGGAATAGATTTCTAATTGGCTTTTGGATTTGGTTAGGATTCCTTTCATAATGTAATGGATGGTTGGACTTGTTAGTTTATTGATGTTGGCTTTCATACGAATCGAACTTGTGTTGGATGGAATGCATAGACTTAAGTGTGTCTTAGAGAAACCACAACACCACCCACCGTGATTTGCGACGTGTTTTGCGACGTGAATCGCGGGTTTAATTTTTTTTAATTCGTTGCGGACGTCGGAAACACGTCACTATAAGGTCGTCGGAATTTGACGACTTCAAAATACGTCGTAGTCCGACAGGCACGACGTGCCGGACACCACAGAACCAAATTCCAGTGACGTGAACAGGTGTTGACGTGGACGTCACATTGCGACATCTGACGTGGACGTCGCAATGCGACGTCCTACGTGGACAGGCTTTTGGCATGCTGACGTCTGTGCCCATTCAGGCCCGGATAGATTCCGTGGACATGCTTTTGGCATGCTGACGTGGACGTCGGAATCCGACGCACATCGGATTCCAACGTCCACGTCGGATTACACGTATTTTTGTTTTAAAAAAATGTGTGACAGGTCATATCCATGTCTGCAAGTCGGAATCCGACATGTCGGACTCCGACGTGCCTTTGAAACATTGGTTGCCGCCCATATTTCCCGATCATCGGACTGTGAATTTCGGATTTTTTACTGGGACATCGGACCTCGACATGTCGGATTGCGACGGATTATGAAATTTTTGATTATACGGCGGACGCGGACGTCGGAATTTGCGCGACATGTTATTGTGAACTGCTCAAATTCTGGTGCCCTTTGAGGCATTGACGCTAAATATGGTATTAAAGCAGACTAGCTAGTCTGCTACATGAATCACATGGAAACCATCACTATCGTGAAACTCATTACAAGAATTGTTGTGCAAGGAGCTACCTATGAAATGGAAAGCATGTGTAGGCTCATGGTTATGGTGGTTGGCAGGATGAAGGCAAACTGATGTGACAAGATGTTGTACATTGGGTGTTTGCATGGTCAAACCTCACATTGTTGTATGGATGCATATAGATGAGGCGTCAAGCCTTAAGGTGAAAATTGCGAAGGAAGGGCCAGATGCAGATAAGACTTAACATTCTTGTACAAATATGGAAAACTGAATTTAGCTTTTTGATTATGAATATGGAGGCATTTGATGTATTGTTGGCACTCACTTGGTAAAACGAACATTGCATTGCAGTTCTATGAAAAAACTCAAACTTGGTTCTCTTGGATTACAAACTAAACATTTTTGTGACCAAAGTTGCACTAGGAGGATTCACAAAAGCATTGATATTTAGTAGAATTTGCTTGTTGTGTCAATGATGGGGAGAACAACAAGGGCAAATTTTTTTTTTTTATGTTTGTCAAGAGATTAAAAACTTAAGAGAAAAAGGGGCAACTTGATATTGCCACCAAAACTTACAAATCTAATAGAAGAATTTAGCATTGTATTTCTACTGGAGATTCCAACTGTAGTGGGCTATTTTCTATCCTAGCCTCAACCCTAGATCCAAGCTCACAAGCATCAAGGAGACAAGGTTAGTTGTCGCGCGGGGGTTCGTTCCCATGAGAGCGATAGCATAATCCAAAATCCAGCATGTGCATACTAACATTAAGATCCATTAACACTAAGCATTAACACTACAACCATTAACCCTATTCCACAATGATAACTCTCCCCTTTCTCTCCTCTTCTCTCTCATCAAAAGCCTAAGAACATTCAATCCCAATAAACATCAAATCCAAAAGCATGAGAGATGGAGGAAAGAGATAGAAAGTAAGTGTGAAAAGATGGCAAAAATCTAGCTTGGCAATTTTATGTCCTTTATATTTGAAAATACATTTCACATGTTTGGAGCATATTGTTCCCATGTGTGTAAAATAGTTTATCATAGCTTTAGGGGTCTTCTAAGTTATTAGGACAAGCTTTTTTGTGTAGAGTTATGATAGGGCCAAAAATTGGCACAAATGGCAAATTGGCAATGTCCACATGTAATGCCTCTATTGAGCCAAAAGTGAATCATGATGTAATCTCGAGCTAGGTAGGCATATGAATAGGGTCTTGACACTTGTGACAATGTAATTTGATGAGTGATGGAGTCAAAAGTCAGTTTTGACCAAGGGGTCCAATAGGATTAAGGAGGTGATCTTAGAGGTCCAATAGAATTAAGGAGGCTATGATTAGGGGTCCAATAGAATGCAAGAAGCTATGATTAGGGGTCCAATAGAGTTGAAGAGGTTATGATTAGGGGTCCAATAGCATGCAAGGAGGGATCTCCACAAACTCTATATGTACTTCTCCTTATGATCATTATGTGAGTTGAGATTTTGAGTCAAACTGTTGGTGAGATTTGCTTGTATGATCTCTCTACACGAGTTTCAATTAGCTCTATTCTCTCTCTACCCAAGGAGAGGAGCTTAATTTTCCTTTGTATTCTCAAAAAGCTTTTCCTTTCATGTTTTTGAACTTTGGTTATCAACAATTGCATCCATCTTTGCCTCTATGCCTTGCTTTTTGATCTAAATCTTGGAAATCAATCTAGGACACATTGGCAACTGCACAAGCTTGCTTAGGAGATCAATTACACACTTAGAACATTCCCACATGTGTGAAATTTTAAATGGTATCAGAGCCTACCTAAGTGTTTGATGCTTGTTTCATCCAAAGTTTCAAAATCTTTTTGAAAATCTAGATCTAGAGAGACTAGTTTGCATCTCCCATGCTATCTCAGACATCTATTGATCAAAATGGTTCATTATCATAAGGATTGAAACAATTCTGACATTGTATGGATTTTCCTGCTCAGACACGTGTGAAGGACAGCCAAATTCAGTCCTTTAGTTCACTTCCATGTGTGAGCCAAATTTGGTGCTTGATAGCTAGTTTGGAAGCTATTTGAGTCTAGTTTGTGTAGCAATTGACTTCATAGTGATTGGATCTCCCAATCAAAAGTTATAGTCAATTGAATCAAGGTGGCTAGGGCACCCAACCTGGTTGGACACTTTTATTTATGACTCTCTTATGCTTGTTTGATCAAAAATCTCACTTCTAGGCTTGCCAATCACACTTTCTTGAGATCTAGGTATCAATTTGAGGTCATATCCACATTATTTCATCCCATGTGCCAAAGATGTCTTGACCCAAACTTAGCTCATACTTCATCAATTGATGTGAGATTGATCTAGATTAAGAGAGATTATAAAAGCTAGTGAGGTCCATATCTCACTTTCTTGCAAGATCTTGCATAGGAGTTGGTAGTACACCTTTGAAGAATCCTATAGTGAGAGAGAAGCAATGTTTTAGTGTCTCATTACAAGGAGTCTTTTCTATTACATGGCATATATGGGTTTCTACCTATTGGAATCTAGTGAAAGTCTATCTACCTCCAACTATTCTATTTGGAAGGTTAGAATGGAGTCAATCTTGATACTCCAAGATGTGATGGACATTGTACTTGGGATTGAGGAGGAGTCTCAAGTCCTTCAAGAAGTAAAAAAGTACAAGAAGAGAGCTAGGATGGCTCTCTACTTTATCAAGATGAATGTCTCTAATGAGATTTTGAGAGAGATTGGTGATTGCAACTCGGCCAAGCAAGCTTGGGATACTCTCAAAGCTATTTACAAAGCCAAAAATACCTCTAGGCTCCTCACTCTTAGAAATCAAATCTTCCAAACTTCTCAAAAGAGTGATGAGAGTGCCGTAATTATGTGTTGAGAGTGAAAGATACTCATAGGGAGCTTGCTTGTATTGGAGAATCCTTAAATCAAAGTGAGCTAGTCTAAGACATTCTTAATGGCTTGAGAGATGAGTATGAGAACCTTGTCCAATCCTATGCCATCAAGGAGGAGCTACCTACTTTGGAGGCTTTGCAAGGAGTGCTAATGGCTGAAGAATCAAGGCAAGAGAACAAGCTATTAAGGATGGACAAATTGTCACTCAATCATAATGGTGAAGATAAAGTTTTATTTGCCAAGCACAAAGAGAGGAGCAAAACGCAACACCAATACTTCTCTAAGGACAAAGCAAAAGACCAAGATGAAGAGGATGATGATTCCTCTCAATATTCTACTTCAAAGAAGAAGAAAAAATTTGTTAAGTGCTGCTTTTGTGGCAAGAAAGACCACTAGGCCACCGATTGCTTCAAGAAGAAGAATCAATTCAAGCAAGCCAACATCTCTTATGAGAAAGAAGAGCTTATTGCAAGTGATGGAGAATGCTTACTTATGGCATCAAAATTCTCCTCTTCCACCTTCAAGATGGATGACTCTTGGTATATTGATAGTGGAGCATCTTCACATATGTGTAGCTCCAAGGATTCCTTTTCAACTATTATAACTTATGGAGGAGTCAAGAAGTCCATATATATTGCAAGTGATCAAGAGTGCATAATTGAGGAGTAAGGACCGTTCCCTTGAAGATTGCATTATCAAAACTTCTATCTCTTCAAGAGGTTCTTTTTGTTCCCAAAATTAAAAAGAATCTTATAAGTGTTGGAAAATTACTTGATGGTGGTCTTGATGTCAATTTTCATATTGACAATTGTGTGATCAAGAAGGATGGTGAGATCCTTGCATGTGGATCTAGACATGAAGGCATCTACAAATTGAACACAAGAGAGAGGGCAAAATCTCTTGATGTTGCTTATTTATCCAAGTCTTCAAAAGAGGATGATCACACAAGATGCACATTTCTTCTTTCTTCAAGGTTTATGGTGCATGATTATTTCCAATTATTCAAAGCATATGTTGAGATGGAGTTCTCATTGAAGATCAAAGCTTTGAGGAGTATTAAAGCTCTTGGAAGAAATACACCATATGAAATATTCTTATTGAAGCCTAAGGTTGATTACCTTAGTGTCTTTGGAGGTTTTTGCTTTGCACATATTCCCTTGGAAACAAGGAGGAAGGATGATCCAAGCTCCACAAACTCAATTGTGTCTTAAATATCTGATTCCACAGGATCTGAGATTTCAGAGAGAGTGAAAGCCATTTAGAAGATAGACATAGTTGGGGACTTCCTATCCCTTTTGTCACCTACAAAATCCAAGTCACTAAAGGCATGCAAATCAATGACATCTCCTCTATAATCTATAACTAGCTAAGTAAGATCACTGCACACAGTGCACCATTACTATGAACCATTCTTGGATACAAGATTGTGATCTGATCGTTGTACTCACAACTGCTTAATTCAGATATTCTATTCTTTTTATGTGTATTGCACTACAAATGCTCTCTGATAGTTTTCTTTCTCTATTGAGACACACTCATTTCGGAATGTCTAATCTCGAAGGTAGCATGGTTGTCTTAGACGCCTAATTGTTCGCTTCTTCATGGTTTTCTTTGACAGCTACAAGACATTCCGATGTTCAATCTAAGTTAATGCTGATGTTGTAGTTTTGGTAAAGATCTTGTAAACTTCTCTATATTGGAGCTATGTCTCTTCTTCCGCACCTAATTTACTCGAGAGCACCCCCAACAGAGTGGTGGGCTAAAGCTATTTCAGTAGCCTGCTATCTACAGAACTATGCGAGTACCAAAACAATCGACTCAAAGACTCCCTTCAAAGCTTTCTATGGCTACAAACCAAGTCTACGACACCTTCGAGTGTTTGGCTGTCTTTGCTATGTGCACATCCTCTCTGACCTAAGAAAGAAGCTTCACCTTGTTAGCTGCAGGAGTATCTTCATTGGATACTCAACATCACACAAGGCATATAGAATTTTTGATGTTGAATCGAGCCGAATCTTAGTTAGTCAAGATGTTGTCTTCCTCGAAGATAAATTTTTTGACTTCAAGTAGAAGCAGCCAATGCAAGAGTTCATCCCAACAACTCCCATCACCATCGACAGGCCTTAACCAGCGACTGTTCCGACAAACGTCGAAGATATGCCTGTCGCACAACAAGGAGAATCATCATCTCAGCAACCGACTGTTGTTTAAAGATCTGCAAGACATCAACAAGAACCTGATCGTTTCGTCCCTCAGACGTTCATCAGCAATGAGAACTCACTTCAGTAACAGAAGCATTGTCAAGTTTGAATGCAGACAACTGGCGTTTTGCCATGCATGCTGAGTACGATTCATTGATGCAGAACAAGACGTGGCATCTTGTTGAAGCTCCTGTAGATGCAAAGATCATCGACCAAGTGGATCTTCAAGCTGAAGCTCAATCCAGATGGTCCGAAAGGCGGAGGATCTTCACGCTTCAAGATACAAAGAATGTACAGAAGAAATCAAAGAAAGTACAAGGAGGAGTACCACCTCCACGGACGATGACGACAACAAATTTGGATATTGTTAGGACATGCTTAATCAACCATCCTTGTAATCTCAGATCGGATTAAACCTTCTTCTCTCTATCTATATAAACAGATTAAACACAAGAGAATAGGTTGGATTGTCAATTGGTTGAGTATCAACCTGATCTAAGCACAGTACTGCTAGCCGATGTCCCAGAAGTCCGCTAGTAAGCGAGACAAGTTCATTTGCGAAAGACATAGATTCTTTCTCGTCGTGCTGTGTGGGTCTATCACGCAGCACTCTCTCTAAGATAGAGATCATTGATGATATAGTGGCTTTAATGCACATGTTGTGTGATCTCGAACGCTTTGGTGTCTGATTGTTGCATGTTCGTTAGGAGCTGTTTACTCTTTATTCCGCATACTGGTTTTATCTTGTTGAATGCTAAAATAAATTATAACGTAGGTCAGTAGTGTCTGTCTACGCTTTGGAGGATTGTAGATGTGTTCCAACAGCCAGTGGTCCAGTAGACAGGATCGAATTCCATCCGATGGGCTTCAAGCAAGCAATTTTCTCAACAATATATACATACACAAACATACAATACACATACACACACATACACATACATACACACACACACACACATACATACACATACACAAACATACACGCACATACACATGCATATACACACATACGTACATACACATGTGCAAACACACATACACATGCACATGCACATGCACACCTACACACACATACATAGGCATATAGATATACATACATACACACACATACACATACATACACATACACATGCACACACATATACATGCACGTGCACACACATACACATGCACATACACATGCTCATGCACATACAAACACATACACATACACACACATACACATATATACTTACATACGCATATCCACACATATACATATACATACAAATACACATATTCATACACATATACATACATATACATATGCATACACATACATATACACATACATATACATACACACATATATACACATATACATACATATATATACACACACACATACATGTACATATAGACATAGACATAGACATATACATATACATACACATACACATACACATACACATACACATACACATATACATATAGACATACACATACATGCAAACATACACATGCACATATACACACATATACATACACATACACATATATGTATAGATACACACACATATACATGCACACATACACATATACATATACATACATATTAACATAAACATATACATACACGAACACATCTGCATAGACTTACAAAGACATACACATCATTCGTTGCCCATCATCGACGTGCACACTATACTTGTGTGTGTGTGTGTGTGTGTGTGTGTGTACTAGTAAAGAGTGCCCGTCGTTGACGGGCAATGGCGGCCAATCTAGGTGACGCCGATGATTTGAAAATTCAGTATGTCATTGATGGGCGATGATTTTCCGACCTAGCTTTTGGCCGATGATCTAGTGGGTATGCCCGTCGTTGACGAGCGGCTGCCGACGATCTGGATGACGGCCGATTATTTGGATGGCCGATGGTTTAGGAGGAAAGTTGATGGTCGTTGACAGATGGCGGACGAAGTCGAATGCGGCCGCATCTTTACACTGGCCAATATTGGTTACAAACAATATTGAGTTTCGACCAAATTTTTGGGTTGCGACTAATAGTCTATGTGGCGGCCGATTCACATGGGTCGGGACGCATGTTGGGGGTGGAGTATGGGTGTGCATTATCACTCTCACCTGTCCGATCAAGAGAGAGACGCCTGAGAGAGAGAGAGAGAGAGAGAGAGAGAGAGAGAGAGGGGGGGGGGGGGGGGGGGGGGGGGGGGGGGGGGGGGGGGGGGGGGGGGGGGGGGGGGGGGGGGGGGGGGGGGGGGGGGGGGGGGGGGGGGGGGGGGGGGGGGGGGGGGGGGGGGGGGG
>CM055097.1:40502919-40613027 GCA_029204225.1 Diphasiastrum complanatum | reverse complement strand
GTGTCAATGGAAAGCCAAAGGTACAAGAATTGTTTGCGGGAAATTCGAGAGCGAGCGAACGATGTAGTTGACGAGCAGACTGGAGTGCACATAAAACGGGAGGATTGGTTGAAGTTAAAACTTCACATTGTCTCAGAGAATAACTTTCCAACTGCAGCAGGGTTGGCCTCATCAGCTGCTGGCTTTGCATGCTTAGGTGCGTCTCAGTCTTATACAGCTGCATAATATGTTTTCATCAATGCACTCTTTATGATATTTCATATTTAACAGGTAAATATTCATTTATTTAGGCTTGTAGCTTTTAGATTCTTTTGGACATTTATGTACTGCCCATATTAGAATGATGCAACCAGTTTAATTTGCTTGGATTTTCTCTGTCTTGGCACTGCAGTTTACACGCTTGCCCAGCTAATGGGAGTTAATGAAAGATACCAAGGCGAGCTTTCAGCAATTGCTAGGCAAGTATTGATTGCACATAAGCACAAATCATCCTTATGTAAATCCGGAACATGGGAGTTATTCATGGGGATCCAGAAACTAGAACCGCCAGTGCATTAATAAAACTCATCATGTTTGTCATGAATAAGTATAGGAAAGAAAAATGCCCTTCTTGCTCAGAACACCTAATATATGAGTCTTCTAAGAGCTGCCCAAATTTGCTACAAGGAAAAAGTGCATACCTAAGTAGTCAAATGGTATATTGCTAAAGTTTGATTGACATCTTGTAAGGTTTAGATTGTAGAAATGTTGTGTTGAATATGTTCGGCTGGTATGCTAGGTTGTCTGTAGAAACTTTTTAGCCTCCCTATAACAGTTAACATGAAACTAAAGAGATTTGGGTTTATTGTACATCTTTATCATATGTTACTTCTAGAAGGTTATTGATCTCTTCAAGAATTATTTGGGTTTAATCTGCATTGTGTCCTTTGTTCTTAGCCTTTTCAAGAAGATTTAGCATGTTGTAAACTCAAAAATTGTTATGAGCTAAGTTTTCCCCTGTTCTTGTAGGTTCCTTTATTTTGCTACCATAATTTATACTATCAACATGAGCTCATTTGTTCATAGTGGTCTAAATTTTCAGCACCATTATTGATGGTTTGGTTTGATAATCAATCCACTATTTTTTCTGTAGATATCTTGTTAAGGCTGTTCACTTGAGTGTTGATTCGGTTCATATCATGGTAAAAAATAATTTTGGGTATAATCTTTCCTTTCTTGTCATATTAGAAATTAAACTTGAGATAGTGAAACTAGAGATGTCCCTTTGACTATATGCTTCCAATGGTTGTTCTTGTGACCTTTTTATTTTTCCTCATTGTTGGGTCAGTACTAGTCATATGCAAATTGGTGCTTTTGTTTTCTTATTGAGACTATATGGTTATAGTGTAGGCTTGGCTCAGGAAGTGCTTGTCGAAGTCTTGATGGTGGTTTTGTGAAGTGGGACATGGGTCAGGTAATTTCTCTTCATTTTGACATGAATTTGGTTTTCATCTTTTAGTAACTAATTGGGCTTCACCTATTAAGACCATGCGATTTCACATGATATATTGTCCATTTGAGGTAAATTATGCTAATTGCTTCATGTACAAAAAATTGTACTAAATTGGATTCGAACTTTTGATTTTTGGATTTGCTTTAAGTGTATGTTTATTAGTTGTCTCTTAACTATATGATGAGACGTCTTATACTTTGGAGCATTTTGCCCACTAATTATGTCTTTTAATTAGGTTTTGAGCAAGTTGAATCGATAAAATGGGTTTTTTATTAAAAACATTTCCAAGTAGGCACTGTATTCAATTAGCTTTGTTTTTTAGTGCTAGCCCTCATCTTAACCACAATTGCTGTTCACCTCTCATGAAGTGATAATAGCTTAGTAATCTGGTCTTTGTCCAAATGTTTGAAAGATAATGTGGACATATGTTCATGCATGCGACCTACACCTACTCTTGGGCATTGAATAAGTCAGTAGGGGTGTCGTAGTATTTGGTCTGCTCTATGATCATATGATCTTGTGGGTACTCTCACTCATGCATAGTGGGTCCATCACAACACTCTTTGTTTCTCACGTTTCTAACCCATTTAAAGTTTCCTTCCTATTTGGAATTGGTCAAATTGGCCTATTCGACCTGTTCGAATCGGTCCTACGGTTTTCGAATTAGTGAAACAATTTTAGTATTTCAAGATTCAAATTTTTAGAAAAGCCAAAAACATAACTGCATAATGCATTGATGATAATAGATATCATGATTGAATTATAAGCATTAAAGATTTCAAATTCCATAATTCAACGAATAACCATTTAAACTCTACCCAATACGTGTTTAATGTTACCCGACACCTCGACCTGTATTATGTATACTTTTAGGATTTGAACTTTAAAATAGTAAACCTAAAAGCGATGTCAAATCATAGATGAATCATGAAACAAATTACAATTAATTTATAAAGATGTGAACTCAAAACATTCAAATTCAACAATCAACAATCTAGATTTTAATTTGAACTTTACATGATTCATAAAAGTGTAGTAATTCATAAGCAATCCAAACTTCAAAAGCTTAAACTTCAATGTTCTTGGTAGCTATAATTTCTACTATCTAATCTCTATAATCTATCGCCACCTCCTAATCCTACTCCAACGTTCTAACTAAGGGGTGGGTGCCTCTTGCTCTTCTTCTTCCTCTTCCTCCTCCTCATCTTCTTCTTCCTCTGCCTCCTCTTCCTCCTCTTCCTCACTGCTCTCGTCACTTGATGAAGCCCTCTTCCTCTTCTCCCATCCCAATTCCTTGATGTTGAGAAGTCGCACTTTCCCTAGTAACAGGTCCTACATAGTGCATACAATATATTTCGACTTGTTAGTAACTTACTAAGTTTTAACTTCTAAGCATATTTGTCTTCAATATAAGGCTCAAAAGTCATGACTCACTAGTTAGAACTTAGTAGTGACACATATTGGTCACTAGTATTAAGTAAGTTGTAACTACATACCTGCATGTGTCATGGCCTCTTGGAATAGGAAGGCATAGACATCTTCTTCCTCCTCATCCCGTGCAGGAAGGTTAGGGACCTTTGTCACATCAATGTCATTAGGGTTCACCTATGCATTGTGAACTTTTAAGAATCAAGAGTTAGGAATCAATCAAAATCATTTTTCCAGTGGCCTCAAAAATTTCAATGATCGATAATCAATCATCACTCACCATTGCATTGTTGAATGTTCAAATTTGAAACTTGAAAGTTGAATCCTAAAATTTGAAACTTAAGTACCAATTTACAATTCAATAGTTTACCTATAAGGCCTCTCCAACACCTCTCATCTCGTCCAATAGGCGTAGATTGTAGTGGACAAAAACGAGGCGTTGTAATTGTGCAGCGGAGAGTCTATTTCTGTTTCTCATGTGGATAAGAGAAAAGACACTTCAGTTCCTCTCACAAGCTGCTGCAGTGCAATCTTGTGAGAGGACACGCAATGCAAGCTCACGCTGCCTGGGGGTACATCCCCCGTACTCCCACCAAGAGATTGGCTTCAACATGCCAGTTGTCTGTTGAGAAATTGCTTCCCAAAAGTGAGACCACTGTAGGAAATCATAAACCAAACAGCAAAGCATTCAACATAATGAATCTTAAACACACATAAAGGAGGAGATGGCTGGTCACCCCCGTTAGAGACTCGTGGCACTATGGCTCTATACTTGCATACATGAATAATGAAGCAGTGACATACTTTATAGCTGACCTAACATTAGGGCAATGTCTAAATAACCTAACTTCTTCTACAAGCTTCATTAGGTCTAACCTAACTTCACCAACAAGTTAATAAAAACTGGCAAGCTCCTACTTTTAAGGTAGGGTCTTTTATTAATCAAGGCCATTTGGACCCATGAGTTTCTAGATGGGGGCCCAATACTATCTTAACTTGGCCAATAGACAAATAACCAACGGTTACACATATCTCGACCTTGTGGGTCAAAGTAACCTAAAGGTTTTTAATTAACAAAGCATATCCATTAACATATTCTAACACCCTCCTTTAATGGAAATGTGAGAAAAACAAATATACACAATATCATCCAATTAAGGACAATATGAGAGATGAAAAATCTCCAACATGAAGTAGCTCTTGATTCTTGAACCAAAAGAGAGAATGCAACCTGCTGCCCGAACTCCATGCTACCAAATACTTCGAGCTATGAACACGCCAAAGTATGAACACTCCAAAGTAGCCGAAAAAAGATCTCTACACAAATAGAGCACCAACATCACACACATTAGGTATAGTAGGGCGCCCTCTTGCCACCAAACAAATCTGAAAATCTCAGCCAAAAAACGTGTTGTTTGGACACCAAAATTTGATGTAGATGGGCACCCTCCTGCAAGCATGTAAATATGAAAATTTCAGGCTGAAAAATGTGTCAATCGAACACACAAAATGGATGTAGATGGATGATCTGAATTTTTCAGTCAAAAATGTGTAATAGGGCACATGTTGCCCTCCTGACAACACACAAATCTGAAAAATAGGTCAATACTGCATGTGATGTTCGGACATAAAGAGGGCTGAAGATGGGCACCCCCCTGTAGACCTTCCGAAATGCTGTAGCGCCTTCCAAACATCCACCAAAACTTCTATTAGGCTGGAGATCAAGTCTCCACTTGTAAAAATCAGATTAGAGCTGATTCTTCAGGACGAAAGGGGAGAGATATAGCATTTTGATGGGCATTGGGCAGTAGGCCACAAAAGGCTCTGATACCATGTAGGAAATCATAAACCAAACAACAAGGCATTCAACATAACAAATCTCAAACACACATGGAGGAGATGGCTGGTCACCCCCCCTTAGAGACTCGTGGCACTCCAGGAAGAATGGCTCTATACTTGCTTACATAAATAATGAAGGAGTGACATACATTTATAGCTGACCCAACATTAGGGCAATGTCCAAATAACCTAACTTCTTCTATAAGCTTCATTAGGTCTAACCTAACTTCACCAACAAGTTACTTAATAATAATCGGCAAACCCCTACTTCTAAGCTAGGGTCTTTTAAATTATCAAGGCCATTTGGACCCATGAGTTTCTACATGGGGGCCCAATACTATCTTAACTTGGCCAATAGAGAAATAACCAATGGTTACACATATCTCGACCTTTTGGGTCAAAGTAACATACAAGTTTTTTATTAACATAGCATATCCATTAACATATTCTAACAATCACAAGTAACATATATTAAGCTCATCTCCCAATTCCTGCTGCGTGTCGACATCCGGATAGATCCTTTGAATGTAATCATACCAACTGCCCTCTAGCTCAATATCTGATTGCCAGTCCACCCTCCTCTAGAGGGGATGCAAGATGTGGGCAACAACATGTAGTGGCTTGTGGAACCATTGCCATTTTCT
Source organism: Diphasiastrum complanatum (assembly GCA_029204225.1). Lineage (NCBI taxonomy): Eukaryota > Viridiplantae > Streptophyta > Lycopodiopsida > Lycopodiales > Lycopodiaceae > Diphasiastrum > Diphasiastrum complanatum. Next base: position 40,607,624 of record CM055097.1, on the reverse strand, counting down.
TTTATCTCTTCGAGCCTGTGTGAGCCAAAATGTAAAGTTTTAGAACAACAGACATGTGAATCGTGATTGTATTAGAGGTAACACAATTCAAATTACAAGTAGAGCCTAGGAGTCAAGATTCAAGATTATGGATTACTTATCGAGGCTCAATATGGTGCAACTATGCAACTGCTCACCCATCTTCTCCATGATCTCACAGAGAAGGCCCAAAGTGGACCCTTCTTTGTCTGTGAGGTGCAAGACGATGTGTAACACTTGTAGCTAGATAGCAATGGACTTGGCCTCCTCCCAAACGTGACTAGAGAGTATGATCCTCTCAAACCTCAAGGACTTGGCCTCTGTGGACCTGTGGTTCTGCTCCACTTTGCCTAATGGTTGGAAACCTCAAATCACGATTCACAAAGAATTAAGATGAATGCAAACTGCAATTTGCAAACCTGGTGGGGGCGCGCTTGAGGATCTCTGGGGCTTTGAATTCCCTATAGATGGAGAGGACCTTCGGTCGCTTGGTGACAAACCTGACCAAGAATCGAGCAATGTCCACTACCGTTCCTCCACAAAGTGAAACACTTGCATGAACGTAGGAACTTTTTGAGAAATGCGTAACAAAGCCTCTCGGTACTTGTTTGCATCATCCTGGATGCCCAAATTACCCTGTTTCAATTAAGTCCATAATTGCATGGCCTTTTTCTTCTCATCCATAAGCACCCAATTTTGTGTAACCATTTGCTAAAATGCCTCCCATGTGATTGGAACTATGTCATGTTTCTCCACCTTCACCACCTCTATGCTGATTCTTGAAGACGATATGCGGCTTTAAGAATTATCTCAGTTTCACCATCAATGCCACATGTATAAATTGTTTTTGCAACCAATTCTCAGAGGCATCTGTGGTCCTCATAGACACTGCTTCAATGAACTTCGAAGGTTTTAGATCCTTGATAGTAGGTAGCTTCCGCTTTCGAAACCCCAACTCAGCTTCATGGCCCGTTGACAATGTTCTCTTTGCTTCCATAGTCGTACCACACTGATTCTCTCAAGAGCACTAGTCCCTTTACCTTTGAGTTGCTCCAAAATCAATCCACCTTGGAACATACTGCATCTAATCTCTTAGCATCATGGCTAGACTCTCCATATTGAGACATGTGTGATCTGAGTAGGAAACAACAAAGTTCAACTAGAAAAAATAGGATTTACCACGCTTTAACAGGTTTAAATTTTCGAAATCAGCCTTTTGCAAGGCGCGGTTGATGTAGGATAGTCTTTGTAAACTTCCACAGTAGAAGGCATTTTTACATGTACTTAATTCCTTTGCCTGATGTAAATTGTAAATTGTAATTATTAAATTGTAAATGGCTAAGTCATCGGCTTGTGGAGACAATTGTGATCAATTTTAGTGACTAATTCCAAGATGGCCAAGGAGATACTGGGTCCCATGAGACTCTGCTGGATTGACCTTCTAAAAGTAGGAAGGGTTGACGGTCAACGTGATACGTATCGTATGCTCACTGGGACACTTGGTCCAGTGCATGAGAGACACTTGTCAGGTGGCCAACAAACGGGTCTACAAGATATGTTTCATATGCTCATTGGGACACTTCGTCCAATGTATGAGTGACACATGTCAGACAATCTACCTACTAGCTTGCCTATGTGTTAGGGTACTGCCAAGTGGCGAGTGTCGACTGTGTATGGAGTTTTCCATGTGTCACAAGCCAATCTCTCCAAGCTCATGAATCCTAGGAGCCGGTGTGTAGAATGAACCTCCCAACCATAGGCGCTCCCTCCTTGAGTCCTTCTACCTGCTATTCCCATCAACTGGCACATGGCATCCACCTGTGGGTGATCAGTCCACTTGGCATGCCTGGCCCCTGTGACCTGTGAACACTACGAGACTCATAGGGTACCACCCCCGTGCCCTGCCAAAGACCTGTGACCCTCTTGGTCACCCCGACTACTTGCCAGCTAGCATCTCGTCACTGATGGCTAGGGTCCCAACGGTCAAGACACACCGCGTCTCTGACAGCTTGCCAGGCGGTCACACCAGGTCACTGCTCGTGACGCACCAGTCCCAACTTGGGACAGATGTTCTCGTCGGTCACCGACCTTGGCCGATACTAGGCCTCAGGCCCTTTGGGTAACCGACCATGCCGAGATCATGGTAGAGTCGTAACTGGACTCTAACAATCCTTCCCTCCTCTGGGAAGTCATCGGTCCTCGATGACAAACTCTGGGTAAGACTTCTGCAACGCCTGTCGCGTCTCCCAGGTAGCATCTGACGACGGATGCCCTTTCCAAGTTACTAGATACTCTTGAAGGAGACGATTCCACAATCGTCGCTCCATTCTTTCTGGTCCATAACCTGCGGTGTCTTTCTCCTCAAGAGACACTAGACCTTCCACCAAGCTATCGCCATCGTGCAAACATTTCTTCAGTTTGCTAACATGGAATACTGGATGCACCTTGCATCCTACAGGTAGCTGTAGCTTATAAGCTACTTGGCTCACCTTCTTAATAATCAACCATGGTGCACAATACCTAGGAGATAACTTGGCGCACTTTCCTGTGCATAGCACCTTCGACTTCGAAGGGACTAAAAAATACACCCAATCTCCATTCTCAAATTCCTGATAGGTACGATTCTAGGTGGAGACTTTCCGCAGAGCTCTCATGTTTGCTTGTTGATCTATGTACGTTTGCTTGAGATTAATAAAGTGACGAATTTGCTAGGTAATTTTGTGTATTTTCTTAGGGTTTTGTGAGCTTGTGTGCAACAGCAGGCTGTAAAAATGTCAAACTTTTGCAAAAACCAACCAACTGAACCCCAATAGAGACTGCGACTGGCTGTGGGACAATGCTCAACTATTCACAGTAGGATAATGAAATCAATGCAGCAGCTAGCTGAAAAAAGTGCACTGGACATCAAACAAGAACAACAAACTCCTACAGGCCTCCAAGAGCTGTAAAATAGGGCAGCAATCAAGTTCAAAAAGTCATTTTACGCTGAAACATATATATAAGTTTGACCAAATATCTCTAATGTCTTATAGTGGTCCCAAAGTTTATGCTTCAAAGAGCAATCATTCATAGAAGTTTCTCAAGCAGAATCATGCACACCTATTAATTGCTAGCTGTCAGATCTTTATGTTTACATCAGTTTTAAACCTATTCCTTGCTACAATAAATAGGAGGGAAATAAAAGGGAATCGACCAACTTTTCTCATAGACAGCTTTCAAACCCTTTACTAGCAAATATACTCTGATGATCTCTTTTCACAATGATGTTAAATATGATTCATGCTACTTTGAAGACAATATTACTGTGAAACTTTTAGATACTTTTTCCTTCACAGCCTATCTCCTTTTTCATAAATTTGACCTTGTTGAAGAATTTTTATTACATTTTGAGCCTATGAAAAAGAAGCTTTTTTGATGTATTTGGGATGAAAAATGAGAGAGAGAGCGAGCGAGCGAGAGAGAGAGAGAGAGAGAGAGAGAGAGAGAGAGAGAGAGAGAGAGAGAGAGAGATTCAATGTTTGTTTTTTGTTTTTTGGAAGGTAGAAGGAGGATGGAGCAGATAGTATTGCAGTCCAAATTGCAAATGAAACTCATTGGAAGGATCTTGTAATCTTTATTGCTGTTGTAAGTTTATCCATTCTTGATGCTTTAGCACATTCAAATTCTCTCTCTCTCTCTCAATCAAGAGATTCATGCAAATTTGCTAATGCAAGGGCTAGTTAGGTGGACTGAAGCAATGATTTTGGCCTTATGATTATTGAGAACGCAACATTTGGTTGCATTTAGAGATAATGCTGTCAATCAGGTAATGAAAATGGTAGCATCTCGATGAGTTGGTTGTGACCCACATTTACAATCAGGTAATGAAAATGGTAGCATCTCCGTGATGGGGCTGTGACCCACCTTCATAGCATAGCATTAAAGATCTAATCGAAGAAATTTTCAAATGAATGACGATTTCTGAACAAAGGGCACAGAACAAAAGATAGTTGTGTTTGGAAGAACCTTGTAGTCTTTGCAGCTGTGGTAAATATATCCATGCTTGCTCCTGTAGCACATTTCTGCTCTCTCTCTCTCTCTCTCTCTCTCTCTCTCTCAAGAATCTGATGCAATGCTAATGTTTTGTGGACCTTTTCGCAACGTGTTTGAAACGGGAATGCGAATTTGCTAATACAAGGGAGAATTAGGTTGCTGAAGTACTATTGTGCAGCTTTATGGTCGATGACAAGGTTTTTGGTGCTATAGAGACAACAACAACATTCACGTGAATTGGAAATGGTAAAGTTAACATATCCTTGAGGAGTTATGAACCACACTCACAAAATAATATAAGGATATAGCAGAGCTAACTGTCAAATGAATGATAAATTCCTAGCAAAGAAGACAGGATCAGTGACATTGGCTTGCAGGCCTAGAAAGTAGCTCAATTCTATTACTCCCAACAAAGTACTAAACATGCACAAGCACAGAGATGGAAAATGACCCAACAAAGGGCATTTGTATTTAAATGGCTGGGGCCCTGTCCTTAGCCCTACATTTCAAACAAAGAAAATGATTGGCTTTATTGATTGTCAATCTGTGATAGTCTTCGAATGGATAAAAGTTTCAAATAGTTGAGCCCTGATCATATAGCATAGATCATATAACACATGAAGATTCTCCCATGTGGCCTTTTCAGTAGGCTGTCCCTTCTGCTGAATGGACTGGACTTGATTTTCTGTCAACTTATCTGAAGCTGTACTTGAAGAAGAAAGGTCCCAAGCATCTCATTATCACAGGACTTATCTTGCCCAATGACAGCCCATGGCACTTTCAAATAAGAAGATTGACATACTTGTGTGGAGGATGGTAGCCTTCATACCATGATGAATTCTCCATAGAGGATTAAGGAACATACCAGTGCAGAGCTAGCAATTTTGTGTGTCGTCCTTTGATAAACTTGTGGCAAGAAAGCAACAGTGGTTATACCTTGTTTCTCCTTCTTGACATCCACATACATATGGTCATTGGTGCTTATCTGTTGTATCTATGCATTATTTTTCTCATAGTATATTCTAGCTTTGTGAATCTGTGTTATCAGTCAAGTGACAATTTTAATAGATACCTAATTAGTCTCAATGAGTTAACTGGTAGTGCTTGGGAATAGCCTTAGACACAAGTGAATACGCATGCTTGTGGAACTATTATAGCTATAATATGCCAAGCATAGATTCTGGTCCTTGTTTCTCCCCTATGGGAATATGAAGTAAACCAAATTCTCGTTTGACATATGATGAAAAACTTCTACTTGGCCATCAACCATTGAATGATAATGAGTGCCCGGACAGCAGTATTAACGTCAAGAATGTACATCAAATCAGCTCCAATTTTGATGTCAATTGAAATTCTTCTGCAGTACTCCACAACACCATCCAACGTTTATGTACATTCACCTGCATCCACATCTTGTGGATCAAGCAAGTAAATCTTGATGATTGTGGTTGGGTTCTAATCATGTGCTTGAAGATGAGGATTCTTATGCTTAACCAGCTTGGCTAGAGCCTGAGTATGCAGGTCGCACAAAGCAAGTTGTAGAAAAGGATTCTGACTGGCCCAAACTACTGTAGTAGGTATTGTAACACTTCTAGAATATCTGCTTCCAAGCTTAACAACTTGAACCTGATAATCAACATACTTATGCTTCAAGTAGAAGCCAGAGACATAGTTAGAAAGAATGTACTAGCTTTTAAGCAAAAATATCACGACCTAAATGTCTAGATGATTTTTAGCATACCTTGCCACAACCACATCTGAAGTCACATATGGAGATACATTTTAGAGCTCTAGGAATATCTTGCATTAAGCTTGCTTCAAACTTGAAAACTTGTCTCAGTCCCATTTACCCATTATAGATGATCCAATCATGGGCCCTCTCTGAAATGCTTTTGTAAGCACTCTCAAAAACTTGTGTATATCCTAGTCTTATAAGAAGTGTATATATGTCCACTGAGTTTGGCCCTCTTGGTCCATGTAAATAGATGCTCGCTAAATCCGAACAGTGGCCCTGTATGTCTCAAAATATTTGACCAATTGAGCAAACCGGCTCTTCAAATGATTAAAGATAAAATGAAAAACCCTGAAAAATACCTCAGAAGACCATCAAATGGAAGAATGTTTGGGCTGCATATCTTCCCAGAATGTCTAAAAAGTTGAAGTTTGAATCACTGCCTTGATAGGAGTTTAGTGCAACAAAATTTGTTGCAAACAGATTAGGACAGAGAAAGTGAGATCAGAAAAGAGTGAGCTATTTTGCATTTGTGCGCTAGTGGTAACCAGGTTCTCTAGGTTGGGGTAGGGAGGGGAAACAAGTATCCCTACAAAAAAAAGGGGGAAACGGCATTTCCAAAAATTATGACCTCTAGCCTTGGCGACTTGGTCGACTATGGAACAATAACAATAAAAATTCCATTTAATGATGGGGCCTCATAGCCTCATGGCCCCAAGTCACAAAGATCATGATAAATGTTTGAAAATAACAGCATGTGCCCAGATACTAAAATACCCTACTTATCTGGGAAACATTAATTTTCTGGCCGCCACCATTTTCCCAATGGCAGGAAATGCACCCAAGAAACGATCGTTTCCCATTTGGGGAAACTTATCTCCTACAACTTGGGCTGGTGGGACACGAGACTTAGAAACAAGAAAACAGTAAAAGTTGCACTGCAGCCGGGATCACAGATCAGGCAACTGTGGCCTGAAAACGGCCAACCAGCCAGAACCCTGCTAGAGTCGTCCACAGCCCTTCCCCAATCCCTCGTTTCCCCATCATGGGAAATGGCTTGGGAAAACGTCATTTTGCCACATTGGAATTGCATTAAAGCTGATCATTTCCCAGATCATAAAGCACAATAGAAAAGCCAAAAAATCTACATGTTCCCTAATGGGGAAATTTCTGCTCAACAGTTTCCCACGGGCCCGTGGTGGAAGTGCGCTATACCCTATTGTTTCCCAAAACATATAGCAAAACAGAAAACCTAAAAAAGCTACATGTTGGAAACAAGTACCCCTAATGGGGAAACTTCTGTTCAACAGTTTCTCACTGGCCCAAGGGCCACGTGGGAAACTTGTACTAAAAGACCATTGGGGCTGAGGCCCTCACGACAAACTGTTCACTCTATGCCAGCCTCCTTATTAATCATCTGTTTTTGACCATCTTACAAGTATCTAATGGATAAAATCTATTGAGATTTTAATAACTTCGTCAAATGGTTAACTTTGGCAAACTCTCACCACAATGTCATTGATGTGTCATTTCCCGTTTCCCGTATCTTGTTTCTCGTTTCCTGTTTCCCAGGGGTTTGCATTTCCTGGATGGAAATATTTCCCAAAACTATGCGCATACTTCAATGTAGATCAGTGTAGTCAGGATGTTAGCTAGCATCTATTAGTTTCCAATGAGAAATTGCTCGACTCACATCATTGCTGTGATTGGATATCAGTTTGTCAGTGTTTTACAGTTCATCTTGCATTCTTTTGCTCACACTGTTTTTATACGCGGCCCTAGTTGGGAAAGATGTTTCCTGCCAGTGAAACATAATGACAGATCCCAAAACTATGCTTGCAATGAAGTCATTTAAGCTTTCACATCACTATCAGGTTCACTTTGCTTTGTATTTGACCATGCTATGAGATGAGCTGGAGTTGCAAAGATTGATCAAGCATCAGGTTATCATGGAAACAAATTTGGTAAACCACTTCAACTTATGCATGAAATTGGCAGAGCTGTGATAACTCAGGTAATGAAGAAATAAAGTCCTATATCTGCCTCTGAACTTGCCAAAAAACTGGTAGCTCTAATATTAAGGCTAAATATGATCCCTGGTGGCCCAAATTCTTTGAGATTCAACACTGATAAAGAGCAGAGAAATGAAAAAACTTCTAAACATATGTCACATAGGCTTGTTTCTGGTGGAGGAATATTGTACCTCTTGTGGAGATGGTGCTGTGTTGGGTCTTTCTGTATGCCAAACTAAGTAGGGTTTTCTGGTTCATAAGTTCACTATCAATCTTAACTGTCATGCGGTTTTCCTCAAAACCAATCTAATGATAGAAGCAAAGTCAATCAACCATTCCCATAGTTACACTGTATTCTTGCAACGCTTCTCAGAAAAACAATCTGTTTTTCTGTCACCTATTCATGAAAGGTGGAAGGTAGTGAATACATCATTGTGCATGATAGCTTTCTAAGTAGCCACTCTGACTCAACTATGTAGAGAAACTTGATCTGTAACCAGAGCTACATGTGGGATCTTACTGGTGATGAACTTATAGGTGATGCTTGTATCATTTAAAGCTACTAGCGTCCTTGCGTCCAAGGGAACTTGCCTTTTGGATGTAATGAACGATGTGCAAACAATTCAAGGGCGATGATGATCTCTTTACCATTCAAATATGTAGAGAAGCTGAATCTAGAACTGCTTGTATGATCTTGGTGGTGATAGACCTAAAGGTGATGCTTTTATTAACCAAAGGCACAAAAGCTTTCACAAAGAAGGGAACATGTGTTCCAGAGCATTGGAGTGAGAACTTTAACACAAGTAGTTCTGACTTAATCGCATAAGCTGAGGAGTACATGACCAAAAGATTTGAATGGAAGAATGAATCCCCAACTGAATTTGAAGTGCCATGACTAAAGAATTGGCATTTGCCAAGAACAACACTGTTTTGATAGATTGCCTTAGTATCTTTACATCACAAAGCTAATATTTAGTCATTAGATCTGAGAACGAAAGGGCTACAAGTTAAGAAAGTTATTAGGAAATCTCAACTCTAGCAGCAGCTTGACATTATCTAGAGAATAAGCCAGTCAGATAACATGTTAAAGATTAAATAGCTAGTAACTCATAGATATTGATAGGAGAGGGTTTTTCAATCCAGTAACAGCATAAATTAACTTTTGTGCATGAAAATTTCGAGATTACTATGTGATACTGGAAAGTGAACTCCAAGTCTGTGTAAACACTTGGTCTACTACTGCAAGCCCTTTGAGCAATGTGCTATTTAACCTTCAATTTTTTGCTCATACTGGACAGTTGCATTTGAATGCATTAAATATTCAATTATCTTGGACCTTGCCATGTGAAAGTTTTGAGATGTCCCATTCAAACGTCTTTTGAACGTTGCTGTTTGAAACACATTATATAGAAGATGAAATTCATGAAAGTCAGTAGCTCATGAGATCCTGCTCTTGTGAGTAAATAGTCATTCATTGCTGATGTCACAAATGATCCGGGGCTTTTCATACTATGTATTGCTGATTTCACTTCTAAGTTTTCTACTTATTCAGGTAAGCTCAAGGCAAAAAGAAGTTAGCAGTACTTCTGGCATGCAAGAAACTGTTCAGACAAGTCCATTTCTGCACTTCCGAGCTAAGGTTCCTCAAATACGCTATTTTTATCTATTTCACTAGGGATATTTAGAGTCCTGAAGGCTGCAGCTTAAGTTCAGTAGCTCAACTCTCACTCATCGAAACTCACTAGTTGCAAACTCTCAATCAGCAAAATCAGATTCCTTAGCATGCATCAGAGAGTCTTCTTTGTTATAGTCAGTTTCTCATATGACCTATGATTTGTAGCATAACTTATTTTACTGTTCCTTAGACACCACATGTACTAATGAGCAATGCCTATTCAGGACGTTGTACCAAAACGTATCAAGGAAATGGAGGATGCTGTGGCACGTCATGATTTTTCTTCCTTTGCAAGGATCACATGTGCTGACAGTAACCAGTTCCATGCGACATGCCTTGATACTTCACCTCCAATATTCTACCTAAATGATACTTCTAAAAGGTCGGTGCTCATTGACAAGTCTGTTTTTGCATCTGCTGAGTGTGACCACATGTGCTTTCAAATAGTGCTACATTAAACAGATTTCCATCAGAATGTTGAGAAACGGTCGAAATTGAAATTCTTGAATTGATTTTCTCCTCGCACTGATGTTTTGTTATTTGAGTTTATTCTGGCCTTTTAATTGTAGGAACTAAGTCAGTTCTTCTTCTACAGGCTTATAGGTCTTGTTGAACGATGGAATACCCAAGAGGGTAGTCCACAGGTCTGTTGACTTTTCTCTTTTCAAGTTCTTTCAAGTTTAGTCCTGTAACCTAATGTTTCAAATAGCAAATTTGTCTGCTGTCACTTCCCTTGGTTGTATGTGACTCTTGGAGCATTGCCATTCAGGTTTTCGTCAAGAAGCAATCTAAAGAGATCTTGACTCATCTTTTCACTTCCAGCATCTTTCATAGCCACCTTATGCTTTATTGAAGTGCATGAGAAAAGCACAAGGGAGTACAATATGGCAGTCCAAATCTGTGCTGATCTGCAAATCCTTTTGGTGCTGTGCAGGCTGCATATACATTTGATGCTGGGCCTAATGCTGTGCTTTTCACGACTGAAAGCAATTCGAGTTTATTATTGCAACGTTTGTTATTCCAGTTTCCTCCTGCACCTGGTGTTGTGCTTTCAAGGTGTGTGAGATCTGAGTGTGTATGTTTACCTTTCTCTTTTCATCAGATGTCTACAAGAGCATATAGGTATGAGACAGTTTTGCAAGAACTCAGGTTTTAAGGTAAACATCACAATGTGGATGATGATGGTCAGCTGCAAAAACGGAGTACAATAACCTGTATTCTTAATGCAATGGCACACATCTAGATAAGGACCTTGATGTAGTAATTGCATACAACATGTGGTCAAATGAAACTAGTACAGTAACTCTTTATGGACTCAAGAACTCTTGAAGCAATGCTCTTGAAAACTAGTGATGCCAGTCATCTTATGCGTATAATCTGTCTGTTGCCTGTATCACTTCAATGAATGGGCTAGAATGCAAAGATTAGTAGTACCTATTAAGATCAAGAAAACTCCTATGATGCTAGCAAATGACAAATTTTGCACTCTTCCTTCTGGTTTAGTAAGCAGGTTATGGATAGAAGTCATTATTCTGTATCAATAGGTTGTCTATGCAAGAAAAGGTTCAAGCATATCACTGAGGAGACCATAAAAAATTGAATAAGAGATGATCATGCCAAAAAACATATAAGATCTTATGGGAGAAGTATGGATAAGTGAATGGGGCATAGAGTAGGTAGATATGCTCTACACAAACGAAAAACTTAGGCACTCCTAGCATGTTCTATTGGTGTAGTGGAAGTTACGGTCAATCTAGTTTAAGAAGCTAGCTAAAAGTATCTCTGCCTTGCAGTTCCTCAGATGTTCAATTCTCCTCTAGGGAGTACCAAGGTCATCATTCTAAATGCCAGTCTGGCATCTAAAGGTTTCTTGTTTGTGCATTGCAGTTACGTAGTTGGTGATTTGAAGACCTTGGAGCTGGCAGGAATCAAGTCTCTCAAAGATCTAGCTTCTTTGGAACCCCCAAAAGAGCTTGCTGAGCCTAAAATTCCATTGAGAACGCCAGGTGAACTTGCCTACATTATCTGCACCCGGCCTGGACGGGGTGCGTTTCTGTTAAAGGACCTAGGGTCCTCCCTTATAGATTCCACATCTGGTCTTCCTTTCAGCAAGTGATTACACCGGGATAAGAAAAATTTCTGCATATGAGAATGATGCGAGTTCTGCCTTTGAATCTCATATGTTACATGCCTGTGCAATAACGCCTTTTTATTTCATATTTGAGGCAGGATATTGCATTACTATAATCCACAAGCGTGTGGTTGTTGTCCTACCAATCTTGAAATGGTTCAGTAGTAGAATCTAGTGTTTTTGGCAAGGATGACCTGTTCTGTCATCAAGCATCTTTAGTGTTTATGTGGTTTCTGGCACCCTAAGCCCTTGGATGATTTCATGGACTATGTCGTATGTAAGTTAGTTGGAGTAGTTGTGATTTTGAATGTGGAAGAACCACTCCAAAGTCCACAACGAAGATAAGATTCCATGAGGAGAAATAGGTATCTCAGTATTAAGATGTTGCAATGTATCTAAAGTCTCTGGTGCATGCAGAAAAAAATTGTAACTGAAAAAGTGTCAAAAATGTGTTGGGTCACCCCATCTTAAGTGATCCGGCTTCATTATAGCATATTTTGACAATGTCTCTGTGCTTAACATTTATAAGGACCTCTGTTATTGCAGTTTATCAACTCTAATATTTGTCAATATTGTATTCTACATACCAGAAACACATCAATGTAAGTAATTCATCAAAATGAATCTTTGTTATTATGATCGAGTTAATCCAAATTTGAGTTTCTTTCGATATTGAGTGGGTGATGTTACTAGCATACATCTCCTAAGGATCCATTTACAACAAGAACAAGGTTCATTGGATTCCCGAATATTATTTTCCATGCAAATTTTAACGACCTTTTTGCGTGCAAATATAAAGAGACTTAGCTCTAATTAATTATCACACTATTTGATGCTAATAGAAGGCATACATCAATGTACAGAGGGAGTAACAATAGATGAAAATACTAAAAGAGGTTAAAGTGAATTGCACCAGGTTTTACACCTAATTCAAATGTAAAGAGAGGATGCATGAAAGAAATTATTGCGAGTCAAAGGCCAAACCAACTTGAAAAAGAAAGAAAATACTTTCTATGCACAATTTTGTAAAGAGGGGTAAGTTTTTCATAGAAGAAAACAAAAACAGGTTCAATGGGTAGAAATGTTGGCATTCCAATTTTTTGATTTTGGTGCATGAAGTTAATATGTTCATTGGAGATATTCATAGCATAAGAGAATGAAACATAATATTCTCTTCTCCGAATGAGAGTTACATAACATACTACAATATCAATAAAACTTTTTTCTAGGTTGTAACAAAAAGAAAATCTAACAAATATGTTCTTCCTTATTTGATATGAGTTGGGGCATATTGATAATATCAAATCTATCGTGTCTTGCATGTAATTAGCCCATGAGCTCAATAAGTTTTGCTAGAATATGACTAGATTACTAAAATAGTTTTTAAATAGAGGTCTTGCTAATTTGGAGGCTATTTTACATGTGTTTAGTTTTACTTTCTATGTGTCTTGGAGATTTTCTTTTAGAGCTTTTTTGGAGATCTTGGTTCATGTGCCTACCATCACATCAAAGCTTGATCATGCTCTAGTTTGAGGATTGATGATGGAGATTTCTATGTTACTTTGTTAAATTTGGTGAAGGTTTTTTTTACTCTTGCTTTGTTTTTTGATTTTTTGGTCTCGTTTTTTTATTGTTTTGTTTTCACCATGCTAATTTTGTTGAATTTCAAAGTTCAAGTGGAAATCCACTTTTTAATGAGAATCCTGAAACTGTAAAATACTTGAAAATTTTGAAGACTGCAATTATGAAGATAAGATCGAAATTGAAAATCAAAATTTATTTTGCCCCTAGGAACCAAAATTGAAATCGATCCGTAGCCTAGGTCGACAGGTCAAATTGAATCTGAATAAATTTTTATGGCAACTATTTCGACTTTGGTCTGGGATGACAGGTCAAATCGAATCTGAATAATTTTGATCATGGCAACTATTTCGAACACACCCATGGTCTATTTTCCACCCAAGGTCTATTTTGACTTGTGTCTGTTTTGACTCAGGTCACGATCCGATTTCGATCCAAGGATGATGTTGACAGTTTTCTACTCTATACATACAAGTTTAGGATCTATAATAACCTCTATCTATTGTAGGACGAATTAGACAACATACCAAAACATTTGTAATCATTCTCAATACCTTATGACTAGTGGATTTTTGCTATAAATAAACAAGCAATGCTCCTGAGTCTTTAGTTACTGTACTGCTCCGATCTTTCTAAAGATCAAATTTTCAATGAGAAGTATTTTTAGCTTTTGGCTTCAATTTCTGATTATCTTACATACTGTTTATTCAGTCATATTGTTTCTATTTCATTTATTGTCTAAGTATTGTATTACAAAATTTAATTGACATAGTTTGTCTTTCGTTGCTACTATTTATTTGGACCTTGTTTGAATCCACTATGCTAAATTTTCAATTTTTCCACCATAATATCAGAGCAAGTTGTTGATTTTGCTCTCAGAGCAGAATTATTTCTAGTCTTGTTTTTACCAAGACTTCATATGTGTTAAAATTGTCAAAATCCTAGCTTTGATCTATGATGATTTGTGTATAACTTGATCCCACACGTGTGCAGTTTGTTCCCACGTGTGGATGTTAGGCCTAAATGAGTTCATTTTCAGTTAGATAGAAAAAGTCTTGATTGACACATGTGTGAACTAGTGAAAAGCTAGTCAAGTTGAAAATTGCCATTTGACACTCTATTACTAGTTGATCAAGCATTCCCATGTGAATAATGGAGGTTTTCCACGTGTGAGAGACTGTTTCCACATGTGTCCATATCTCAAAAATATCAGTAGATGATCATAGGACTTGATTATGTAAGTTCCTAGAAGTTAGGGAAATCACCTCAAATCAAGGAAAATCATGGTGAGGCAATGGCATCAATCTAGGAATCAAAGAGGTGGGTGCTTATCTAGCATTGATTGGTGGATCTGAAGTGATGTGGCATTTCCATATGTGCCAGGCCTGTTGAGTTAGCATATCATGTCAAAATGTACTTGATCTACATATAGATCATCATTGTGAATATCAAGTATGAGTGATCTTGCTTTTGAGGCAAATCCATGTTGTTTTCACCATTTGTGTGTGATTTTAGGCATTGAATGCTATCAATAGTTAGTGTACTTTACTCTCTGTCCAGTGTCCATATCGTGATAGGTTTTCACACGTGTGAGGTTGCTCATCCACTAAATTGATCAAATTACATGTTTTTTCTTGCTAGTTAAGTGCATATTTTTGATCTAGATCAAGATCTAATCATTAGATTTGTGGAAGATCAATCTAACTAGCATCTCCCAACACCTCTTGTGGATCGATTGTAGATCCATTTATGGTCCACAAATAACAAATTTAAACATGGTATTCAGAGCCAAGTACAAGAGGCTATGTATTTGATCAATGAACACACCCAAAATTAGTAACTTTTGAGTTTTTGGTCTAGTTTTGAGAGGCGAGCTAGAAGTGAGTGGGAGCTTCATAATTTTTGGATCGAATTCGATTGTTGGCTGCAGGTGTACGGTTCACACATGTGGGGGCCGTGCTATGCCTATCTTTAATTTTCAAAGTTTGAATTGATCCCATAATTTGCACATGGCATCATTTTTTGAAATTTTTTGATGCATTGTCTATATCAAGCTTCATAGTTTCTAAATCAATGATTAGATCTTGAATTGGATCATTGATGTGAATGTTTGCAATCTTGAAAGTCAGACTTCAAAAAGTGTTTTTTTTTTCAGATCTTGATAGGGAGTGGTGAGAACTAGGGAGTTGATTGCCAAAAATCAAAAGTCTAGGGAGTGATTTGCTAGATTTGTGAATTGATCTCATTGTACCATCATCCAACCTTTGTGCTAGATTGATTGGGCCGAGACTAGAAGCATTTTGAGTGCTAGAAGTCTACCTTGAATCATTCCAAAAAGTGAAATCTTTGTGAATTTCAAGAGCTAAATCATTCATAATGGCATCTATGGGTGAACTCTTGCTAGAAGCCAATGAGAGACTTACATCCACAAACTATGCCATATGGAAAGTGAGAATGTAGTAACTTTTGGTGCTCCATGATCTCTATGACATTGTCCAAGAAGAGGAGGATGAACCTCTTGGTGGGCAAGAACACGTTAGATACAAGAAAAAGGCTAGATTGGCCTTACATTGCATTAAGATGAATGTGAGCAATGACCTCTTGGAAGAGGTGTCATATTGTATCTCGGCCAAGGAGGCTTGGGATTCATTAAAAGGAAATCTATGAATCCAACAACACTTCAAGGATTCTCATGATTAGAAACCAAGTACTTCAAAGCATGAAGAAAAGTGGTGAGAGTGATGTGCTTAGAATAAAATCTTTGAACAAAGAATTGACTTCCATTGGAGATAAGTATCCAAGATAATGAACTTGTGCAAGTCATTCTCAATGGACTAAGGTGATGATTACACTAATCTAGTCCAAAGTTTTGTCATCCAAGACCATCTACCTACTATTGACAAGATCCATAATGTGCTTGTGGCCGAGGAGAGTAGGATGTAACATCTCAAGGAAAGGATGGGATCTTTGTCCTTTCAAGGTGGAGATGAGAAGGCCAACTTCTCATTCAAAGGCAAGAAGAAGACTAATCGATCCAAGAAAAACCAAGGCAAGGAGGCCGAGGACAAGGATGGTGGATCAAGCTCCAAAGGCAAGAGCAAGAAGGACAAATCAAAGCTCAAATTTTTCTTTTATGTCAAAAAAGGACATTTTGCTTCCGAGTGCTTCAAGAAGAAGAATGCTCAAGAGAAGGACAAGCAAGGCAACCTAGTGCTTGAGGAGGAGGAGGAGGATGAATGCAACTCATACTTGATGGCATCTACAACACCAACATCAAGCACAGACTCATATGGTGGTTTGACAGTGGGGCTAAACCCACATGTCTCATCAAAAGAAATTACTCTTATATAATGACTCTAAAAAGTTCATATTCACTACAAGTGACCGAGAGTGTAAGATAGATGGCATATGATCTATTCCACTATGTCTTGGATCTTCAAAAAGAATAGATCTTGATAATGCTTTCTATGTACCATCCATCACAATTTTTTGGAGTGTTGGACAATGGATTAGATGTACACTTCAAGCATGGTATTTGTTCCATAATGGAGAATGATAAGTGCATTGCTAATGGTATTAAGCAAGGAAGATTATTCAAGTTGGATGCTAATGTTGTCATTGGAAGTGCGAACATGGCAAGGGAGGAGCTTTCTCAAGTGGAGTTGTGGCACAAAAGGTTAGGCCATCCTAACTATCAAGCTATGGAGTCCATGATTTTCAAGGAGCTAGCCTTCGGGCTTCCCAAATCTATATCCAAGTGTGGCAAGCTTTGATAAGCTTGTGGTCTATCCAAGACACATAAGCAACCATTGAAGATATCTATGAATAGATCTTCCTCTTCTCTTGATCTTATACACCCGGATGTACACTCATTTTCACATGTATCTAATGGTGTAGCTTATATGTATGTAACCTTCATAGATGATTGTTCAAGATACACATGGATCTATCTTTTGTCTAAGAAAATCTTAGTGTATGATTTCTTTGTAAAGTTCAAATCTCTTGTGGAAAAGCAATTTAATGTTAGCATCAAAGTGTTGAGATGTGATAATGGAGGAGATTACATCTCCAATAGCATGAGAGACTTTTGTGAGGTTAATGGCATTAAGAGAGAATTCACATGTACTTACGCCCCCCAACAAAGATGGGGTGGCCGAGAGAAAGAATATATCATTATGTGAATGTGCTAAAATATTAAGATTAGATGCCTCTCTTCCTATTCCATTTTGGGGAGAAGCCATTACTTGTGCCATTTATTTGTGTAATAGGCTTCCTAATAGTGCCATTGGTGGAATCAAACCCTTTGAAGCTTTGTATGGCAAAAAGCCAAATCTAAACAATTTGAAAGTTTTTGGATGTATTTGTTCTGTCCACGTTTTTTTAGAAGGAAGAAGGAAGATGCCACTTCATTTAAAGGCATTTTTGTTGGCTACAGTAAATGTAGCAAGGGATATAGGATTGATGATCCTATCTTTAAGAAAGCTAAAGTAAGTAGAGATGTTCTCTTTTAATCTCACAATGCTAAAGTAAATGAGATCTCATATAAATCTCACATTGTCAAAGATCTTACAAAGGCCGAGGAGGAGCTTCAAGAAGATGAAGACCTTGAGGATCTATCTCAAGATCCAAGAGGGCCAAGAAGATCTACAACACAAGGCCGAGCCATCAAGTTTTTAAATTGAAGTACATTCAACATGGATCCATTAATAAGTACAAAGCTAGGCTTGTAGCAATAGGTTTCTTGCAAACTAAAGGCATAGATTATGATGAAACTTTTGCTCTTGTTGCTAAGCTTGTCACCATAAGATTGATCATTTGTCTTGCTACTTCTTTCAAATGGGAGCTTTTCCAACTTGATGTGACTAATGCTTTCCTAAATGGATTCTTGGAGGAAGAAATCTACATATGGCAACCCAAGGGCTTCATAAGGAAGGAGATGAAGACAAAGTTTGCCTCTTGAAGAAGAGTCTTTATGGACTCAAGAAAGCACCTAGAGCTTGTGAAAAAATGCCTAAATTGGCAAATCTAGATGTGCTAAACATGTGAATATGTACATTAGTGGGTCCCACACGTGTGAGGCCAAAAGTACCACATGGGAATCTAGAGTAGGTTAGATCAAGTCTAAAAAGTTGGTCAAGTTTGTTTGGTAGTGGTTCCTACATTATAGGACCAAATTCCTAGATTTATGGAGTAGGTTGATCAATCTGTTGAAAAGGTAAACTCTTGCAACCATTCCCCGACATTCCTTGAGAGCGAAGTGCCCGAAGTTGAAGTCGAAGTCATCGAAGTGCCCCCGACATTTGCCCCTGCGACCAAACCCTGAAGTGTCTGAACTCGACTCAACCAAAATTCCAAACAGACCCGAAGTGAGAGCACCACTCAGTCTAAAAAGACTTAGAGTATGTTTTTGCCTACAGTTGGGATTTTTGCATTTCTCCAAAAAATGCGACACAAATGACTAAGAACACACTTTCAGTTGACCTTTGGCAGTTTCGCCATTTTGAAAATGCAATAGTCCATGCTGCACGCTCCTTCGCAACATGAAGCCTGGACATAGAGATATAAGGTGGCTGATGAAAATGACAGCCAACCGTAATCAATAGGAATTAGCTTAATGCACTTCTTTTAATTAATATAGTTTGTATTGATCATGTCTCATGATTCCTATATACAAGATTAACGCAGACAGACCAAAAAGAGATGAATCAAGCAGAACAAGTGTTATGCATGAGAGTCTGCCAATGAGCAGAACATAGCAATTTTGTAAGAGGAGCGTTAGGCCATCGACGTGCGAGACACTGAACGACTCACTCAAAAACAAAACAAAATACAAAGGCTTCTAGTTCTATCCATCTATGATTTTCGTGCTACACTTGTTTGATTGACTGCTCCAAGGTATGTGATCTGTAGTCTAGAGTCTAGGTCTTGCAAACTCCGCATAAACAAAACAATAGAGCTTCCCAGATCCATAAAATCTACATGGTATCAGAGCAGGTTCTTTAGATGCACAATATGGCTACAACGATTCAAACCAGAATTGCAATCAACCTTGATGGCACGAACTATTGAGCTTGGAAGCACAAAATCAAAACACTCTTGAAGGGTGAAGGGATCTGGTCAGTGACTGATCTCATAGAAGAACAGCCTCCAAAAGGAGATCCAAGAAGTGTTGAATGGATTAGAAGGGATGAACGTGCAATGGGTATCATCGTTTCATCCATAAATGAAAAAATTATCATGCAGATTGAAGATTGTGAAAACAGCCATGAAGCGTGGGAAAAGCCAAAGCAGAAGTACGAGGTGAGGACTGCTGCATCAGTGATTCACCCTCACAATCAGCTACAAGGCATGTGATGGGATGACAGCCAACTGGATCAACACGTTGAGAGAATCAAAACGATCTTTGCTCAACGTTTTCGAGAATACCCCCAACAGGACCCACGGCCTGAAGTAGTGCCGGTCCCTCTTCACTCTGTCGGTTTAGTAAAGAGTCTTCTTAGCCCACCTCTGGTGGATCAGGTAGCCCGTGACGTCTTCTATGAAGTTGATGCGGTCCAGTTTCTTCAAGTCCTTGGGCGTGTGAAGGGACTTGTGGACTCCTGTCAGCCAGTCTTGGTTGACCACGCTTGGAATCTGCGCATCCAGGGATCACCAAGGAAGGCAGCTCGGTAATAGACACGAGCGACTGGCAGCTAATCTTTGACTTTGTTGGAAGCTAGCTCCTTATTAGGATCAAAGAATATGGGGGGGAGAAAATTGTCCCATTTAGTTTCAATTCCCATTAAATGCTCTAAGTCCCGGGCGTAAGTGGCTGCCGCGCAGACTATTGAATCAAGGCAGTTGAAATATTTACTGGCAAATATGGTGAGAGCCCTTCGGGTGTCTACATCCGTATCCCAACCATGCTTTGATGGAATCCTTGGCCAGTTGAAATTCTGAATTGTGATCTTGTCCAGAGGGGTGTCGCATCCCGCCCATATAGGGTCAAATTTGGCATAGATGGCAAATTATCCATTTCCACTTGTAATGCCACTATTGAGCCAAAATAGAGTAGGAGGCCAAACTTGTGCCAATTAGAGTGTAGACAAGTGTAATGCTTTTGTTTGATGAAGTTTAAGAGGTCCAATAGGATTTAGAGGTGGAACCATGTGTGGTCCAATAGGAATTTGAGGTGTGCTTGAATATAGTCCAATAGAATTAGGAGGTGCATGGATCAATGGTCCAATAGGATTAAGAGGTGGCAAAGTGTGATCCAATCATAGTTAAGCATAGTGGTAGCTCATGAATCTATTAGTATCATTGTACTCCTCATTTTGGATTTAATTGATTTTGAGATTGAGTGGATTTTGAGTGTCATTGGATTTCTAGCTTTCTCTCTCTACCCGAGAGCTCATGATGGTTTTTCTCTCTCTACCCGAGGAGAGCAGCTTGTTCTTACTTAGAATATTTTTGGAACACTTCCCACACGTGTGAGTGAGAGTTGGAAGTGAATGAATGCATGTAGTAGTGTGTTTTTGCCATAGAATCAAAGATAGATCTTGAATCTCAATCTAATCTTGATCTTGGTGCATCTACACACCTTAGGAGATCACAAGTACATGTTGTGGATAGTCCACACGTGTGAAATTCAACATGGTATCAGAGCCTACCTAAGGTTACCATGCATTTTGATCCATTTGAGTGAAAACTATTCATCAATCTTGAGCTACAAATTGTCAAGGCCCATTTTCCTAGCTATCTACAAACTCTTGAGGATGGACAAACTATCACTCAATCATGATGATGGCAAAGTTCTATTTGCCAAGCACAAAGAGAGGAGTAAGAAGCAACACCATCACTTCTCTAATGACAAAGCTAAAGACCAAGATGGAGAGGAGGAGGAGGATACCTCTCATGCTTCTACTTCAAATCTCAAGAAGAAGAAGATCAAGTGCTTTTATTGTGGCAAGAAAGGCCATTATGCCACCAATTGCTTCAAGAAGAAGAATCAACTCAATCAAGCCAACATCACCAATGAGAAAGAAGACTATATTGCAAGTGATGGAGAAGGCTCTCTTATGGCATCAAGCTTCTCCTCTTCCACCTTCAACAAGGATGACTCATGGTATATTGATAGTGGAGCATCTTCACATGTGTGTGGCTCCAAGCACTCTTTTTTCATCTATTATGCCTTATGATAGAGTCAAGAAGACTATATACTTTGCAAGTAAGCATGAGTGCAATATTGAAGGAGTAGGGATTATTCCCTTGAAGCTTGCATCTTCTAAAGATCTCTTTCTCAACAATGTTCTTTTTGTCCCAAAGCTTACAAAGAACATCTTAAGTGTTGGCCAACTTCTTGATAGTGGCTTCGATGTCAATTTCAATATTGACAATTGTGTGATTAAGAAGGATGGTGAGATCCTTGCATATGGATCAAGATTTGAAGGCATCTACAAATTGGATCCAAGTGAGAGTGCAAACTCTCTTGATGTTTCTTATATGTCCAATATCTCAAAGGAGGATGATCACACAAGATGCACATATCTTCTCTCTTCAAGTATTATGGTGTATGATTATTCCTTATTATTCAAAGCATATGTTGAGAAGAAATTCTCATTGAAGGAAGAATGATCCAAGCTCATGGATCATGATTGGATACTCATCCATCAAGGAGGCCTTTAGTGTCTTTACACTCTCTATTTCAAAAGTGATTGTGAATAGAGATGTCACATTCCATGAAGATTCAATCTTGGAAGTGGCCGAGATCAAGGCTTCTCAAGAAGCATTACAAGTTATCCTTTTTGAAGGTATTCAAGTTATGATGGGGCCAATGTGTGAGGAGGAGTTTCTTCTTCATATGATTTCAAGAAGATCTTCAAGATGCATGGCCGAGTCTTTATGGCTCACCTTACATGGCAAAGAGGGGCATCTTTCATGTTGTATCTACTACAACACATTCATATATGCTTCTCTTCCTTTGCTTGAAATGCTATCTTGCTTCATTGAATTTTTTGGATCTCAAAGTTCAAGAAAAGCTATACTAGTTTTGTATGATGCTTATGGTATGGACATGTTTCTTGTCATTATTGACTTAGATGTGTTTCCAATACTTTTTGAAAGCAAGATATTGCATTGTCAAAAGTATGCTCTTGGTTCTAGTAAGAACAAGATTGAGCTTGGTACTCACTTTTTTGAAAATCATGTTTTCACATGTCTTGAGGCAAATTGTAAACTCCTCTTGAGATTAAGTGAAGCATCCAAAGTGGACACTTACATCCTTGAGAGAGTAACTAGCCTAAAAAAGATCAAGATAGTCTTTGATATCAAGATTAGATCCATCATGGATATAGTTCATTGTATGTGGACTAGTCAAGCTAGAAAGCATAATCTTGATAATCATCATTGTTTCACATCTTATGATCTTGATCTCCATGATCCTTATGAGGCTTGGAAGCCTCAGATTTCTCTATTTATGGTGCATCCATCATGCAAGTGGAACTTTCAAGGCAAAGATCATCATCAAGCATGGAGGAAGCCCATGATAATAGTGGCATATTGGTGGAGCACTCTTCAAAGGCATTGGCAAGAGATCTCTACCAAAGAGATCTTATCATGGATGTGGTGAGGGTGCTACTATGATGGATCCCTTGGCTGATCTTCACTTCTTATGCATACCAAAGGACCCACTCAAAAAGATTTACAAACTTCTCAAGTGATCTAGTACCTTTCCAAGCTATTTTTTGAGGAGGAGTGTGAGAAATTGGCAAAAATCTAGCTTGGTATTTTTTATGATAGAAGTTTGTAAGTGAATCTCACATGTGTGGAGGATGTTCCCACATGTGGAGCATTGTAAAGTAAATCAAAATGTTTGATATAGGGGTCTCATAGAATCTCATAGTCAAGCATTTAGGTGTAGGATGTTGATAGGCTCAAATTTGGCATAGATGGCAAATTATCCATTTCCACTTGTAATGCCACTATTGAGACAAAATAGAGTAGGAGGCCAAACTTGTGCCAATTAGAGTGTAGACAAGTGTAATGCTTTTGTTTGATGAAGTTTAAGAGGTCCAATAGGATTTAGAGGTGGAACCATGTGTGGTCCAATAGGAATTTGAGGTGTGCTTGAATATAGTCCAATAGAATTAGGAGGTGCATGGATCAATGGTCCAATAGGATTAAGAGGTGGCAAAGTGTGATCCAATCATAGTTAAGCATAGTGGTAGCTCATGAATCTATTAGTATCATTGTACTCCTCATTTTGGATTTAATTGATTTTGAGATTGAGTGGATTTTGAGTGTCATTGGATTTCTAGCTTTCTCTCTCTACCCGAGAGCTCATGATGGTTTTTCTCTCTCTACCCGAGGAGAGCAGCTTGTTCTTACTTAGAATATTTTTGGAACACTTCCCACACGTGTGAGTGAGAGTTGGAAGTGAATGAATGCATGTAGTAGTGTGTTTTTGCCATAGAATCAAAGATAGATCTTGAATCTCAATCTAATCTTGATCTTGGTGCATCTACACACCTTAGGAGATCACAAGTACATGTTGTGGACAGTCCACACGTGTGAAATTCAACACAAATCCTATATACAAGACATGGACATAACATTCTTCTCTCTTTGAATAGGTTTTGTCCTCGTAACATGAAAGAAAATCATAAACTATTTTAATTTTCAATAGTTAGATATAAAACAATTATCCTTAGTTTGATTTCAAACATCCAACAAGTACTCAGAGATAGAATGATTCTTCCATTTTTTTATCTCTACTCTAGAGTACAATCTCAGGTTTAAAAAATACATCAATCTATAAATTTCCCAAATAGGTTTGATTCTCTCCAAATTGGTAACATTGCCTTCATGTAAATTGGTAACATTGGGTTAACTATTATCTAACACTAGAGATCAAAGTTGAAAAGTTAAAGAACTAACAATTATAGTCTAAAACTATTTACAATTTCTTGTAGACAATTCATAAATGCGTCTTGGTACAAATATTCTTAAAACATCCAAAATTCTAAGGGATAACAGTTCATCCAACTAGAATCTCTAGGAGATCCATCAAGATAAAAATGATTATAACTCAAATCTAAGTATCCTAGATACTCTCTTGAGCCAAGTTAAAAACATTTTTATCTTGAAAGGAGAAGCACCAAGATCTTGCTTACAAGACACACACAAAGGAATAACAATGGGGCAAAACCACCCAACCAATTTGAAGCTATTGATCAATATCCAATAGCATCGTTTCTAGCCATAACATAGGATGAGAGAGAGAGAGAGAGAGAGAGAGAGAGAGAGAGAGAGAGAGAGAGAGAGAGAGAGAGAGAGAGAGAGAGAGAGAGAGAGAGAGAGAGAGAGAGAGAGAGAGAGAGAGAGAGAGAGAGAGAGAGAGAGAGAGATAGAGAGAGAGAGAGAGAGAGAGAGAGAGAGAGAGAGAGAGAGAGAGAGAGAGAGAGAGAGAGAGAGAGAGAAGGGGGGGGAGATCTGACAATGAAATCTCATAACAAGAATATGAGTAGGGTGAGTTCCTCGTAGAGTAAATAGCCCCTACCTTATATGTGCATTTGTCCATGCAAGCAAGCATACAATGTTCTCGTACATGCAAGTCATTAGTATTGATACTTTACACCATGCCAATAGCGATCCTAACCCATGCAGTATCTCCACATGTCATTAGATGTGTGATTGGGTCCTCACAAGGTTATTAATTACATTTTTGGCCTAGTTTGAAATAATGAGGTAATCTTGATTATTGGAGTACAATGTATCCAAATCTAAAATTATGTCCAATCCTATATATAGGACATGAACACTCAAAGAAAAAGACAATTTTGACAAAGTAGTTGTTGTGATTCATAAAAATATGAACTCAATGTGAATTAGATATTCATTTCAAACCAAGAGTGGAAATTTAATCCCCAGTTTGTGAAAAAAAATTCCCCATTGAGTACTTTTTACATGACACTCCATAGTTGAAATCAGAGCAAAAGTGGTCAAAGATTAATTTAATGTGTAGTATGAGGATAAGGTGCTTCACATTGAGAGTTATGGCTCCAACCTTGAGGGTGCTACATACAATGTGACAATCGATAAAAATCTCCCCTGGACATGTGAGGACTTCAACTTGACAAAATAAAAAGAAGAAATTCTAGCTTGTAGTTTTTGTATATTATAGTAATGAGGCTCGAGATTGATGCAAATATGTTCATATATCAAGCACATCTTTTAGTAAATGAGCTCTTTTTAATACTTAGTTAAAAATGATGCTCTCATTTTGTGATTCTGTATTGAAGATGATGTACTTAGATGTGGTATTACAACAACATAGCCCTTCGTTGACTTGGCCTATGCTAGATTTTTTCTTTTGCATGTAAGTTTGTGGAATTTCGTCTTTGAGAGAGATGTGAAATTGTCTTGTAGTCAAGCCTTATCACAAAAAAAATTTGTATATGAGGATGTGATCTTTGCATCAAAGTTATTTCTCCATATTGAATTCAGAAATTGATATTTTTTTTAAAACAATTTTTGAATTTTCTATTGAAAAATATTTTGGCTGGTGTATCCCATTGACGTGAACAATGTATGTTGGTCTACGCTTAAATTATAACATCAAAATAATGTTTTTTTAATCTTTGCCCATTTTATTTTTATTAAAAAAATGATTTTTTTTTGTGCCCAAGGTACTGTTAAAGTACAGTACTAAGGAATATAAATGAGCCTACAAAAAACTCCAAGAATGATTGATTGATTGATACACCAATCTATCACAAACTAGTCATGAATTTCTTGATCTAGATTAGCAATTTAGGATCTCACAATCAAGAGCAATCAAATACAATGAACCAACATGGAAATCCAACTCCACACGTGTGTGGTATGGCCTCCAGTATGGCTTGCTATTAGAGAATGAATGTATAAAAGTTTAGTTTACTTTGGAATCACAAGACAAATGTAGAAAAAGCTTGAGATTGCCAATTTGCTCTCAAATCTCTATATGATAGATTCAAAGTACAACGAGGCTCTTCTCCTTGGATGTTAGTTGGAAATACAACATGTTTTAAGGAGCCTAATAGAAATTTATACCCTTATATGTCAATCTTATCTAACCCTAGAGTTATGCCAATCGATGGTTAGGTTACTCATCTACCTCCATGATTTGAGGAGTTTGCTCCTAAATTGTAGGAAACTTGACCAAACAACCTAACTAACTCCTATGATTGGGTCCTAACTACCCTAAGCCTATTCTCACACATGAACTATGTGTTTATCAAGCTTAATATTTGCAAATTCGCACAGGTACAACAAAAAAATCAAGCCAAAGATTTTTCTTGTCTACACTTTACTCTAGATTGACACTTTTAAAAAATAATATCAAATATGCTGAATAAGGCCACACGGTACTATTCTATGGTTCAACAATTTTATAGAACTTGTAGAAACCTACTCCTTGAGTGTCGATTCTCAAAAAAGAGACAATTCAAGGCATGTTTGGAAATATTAACAATTTCAAATGGAAAAAATGTTCACTCGTAATTAAAAAGTTCAATAAAAACATCAAACAAATGAAATGATTGCCTAGCAATAAAAAAACATAATTTGATCATATTTATATTGAAATTGATATAATATAATATAATATCCTCCAAAAATAAACAACAAGCTCTACAAATCTAAGAAGAAAAAAACAAAAAAGATTGAAATGGAAGATCAAATAGATCAAAAAAGTGAAAATGACAAAAAAAAAAAATTCACAAAATTTACTAATCTTTGTAAAATACATACATATTCTTGATGTTTAACAGATAAAATGTTATAATATCACAAATGTCAAGTGGCTCACCCAATATTATAGCGATCATTATTGAATTATGTGTGAGAAAACATAGAACAATCATGATGATGATACAAATTATACAATAACATCACAATAGCAATGTAATTCCACTCATATAAATAGAAAACCATGAAATTTCATCAATTGCATCACATCGACTTTGCGTACATGTGGATTGAGAACATGAGACTTGGCATCGGGCATCCCTATACAAGAAGAATGGAGATTCTCCAAAATTCTTATATGCAACTGAGCCAAAAGATCCATTCAATCATGGCAATATAAACAGATACAAATTTGACTAAACCTAATGGCTATCAGTCTTATACTTAGCAAATTGCCTTGAAGCATCTAAAGAGAACGGTTTACAAAAGTTACGAGATCCTCTTGAGCCAACCAAGGCTATAAGCATTATTTAATAGATGAATGTATGGGGACTTAATAATTTGATAAACACTCAAGGAAATAGGGTATGTATTGAGGCTATATAATAGAAATTTGGCATTTGTTGACATATTCTATTTACTAAGACTTGAACTATGGAGTGAGCTTGTAGATCATCCAATCTTTGGTAAAGGATCTCTATAGTGGGATGGGCTATGGCAGTATTGGGATGTCATAGTTAATGAGCAAACTCAAGGGAGAGCTTGGATTAAGCACCATGGCTGGTTGATGATTCACATGTTTAGTTCCTTAGTGTTTTAGTATGTACTTTGGATCCAAATGAGGTTAGATCTTGTGAAATTGTGGAGCACTTTTTAGAAGAGTATATTTGTTAGATTCTTATTTAACTTGAGATGTTATGTACTCTTATTCTTAGCATTAAAACAAGAGGAAAAAGTATATTTAGTATGGCATTGTAATGGACATCACTTAAACGTAAATGTACGTTTATGTTTTTCTAGTATCTTAAGTCCAAAATTAGAAGCATGCCTTTGTTTTCTATCTTTTTCTTTGTCCTTGCAAACGAGAAAAAGAATTTACAATCTATATTACAATATATGGCATTAGAAACTGGGTAGTTTGATACTGCCAATCGTAATTAGAAATCATATACTATATATGCATATTTATATACTATATGTGCATTTTTTTTTACTTTGGAATATTATACTATATAGGCATTTATATACTATATACATTATATTATATATGCATTTTTTTTTTTGACTTTGGAATATTACAAGAACCATGAAAATAGTTTTGATGTCAATAAACACATCTACAAATATTATATTTGAAGACAAAAGTCATCTCGCTTTTTAATTATGAATATATTCCACTAGATTTAGGGAGTATTATTGCACTTGAGATTTGTCATGGATCGTACCATGCTTATGATGCTAAAAGTGGACAATATGCAATTAAAATTTGAACATCAGAATGTTTCAAGTTCCAACACGTAGCCATGTGCTACTACATTGTACCATTTCATATGGTTCCACCTTATACATCACAAACACAAAAGCATCAAGATATGGGAAGTAATATGGTGTCATGCATGTGATGAAATTTTGGTTGATGCTTTCTTTAGAAAGTGAATTTCCATGCATTATAAAATTTTTGTTTCGACTTCAAAGTAATCTTGCTTGTTATTCAATAATAGTAAGGACTTCAAATTTACAAAAAGAAAAAGAAAAAAAGATAATATGATAGATAAGGATATGTGAACCTGTATAATGTACTTGCTCAATGCACAAGAGCCTGACATGCATCCAACATGCATTGTACTCATGCAACTTCCAGACTGCATGTTGTTGTTCTTGTCAATAGAACCTAACTTTGTAGATCTTTTGGATCTAAGGAGTGTGGCATCACACCAGCAGCATCCTGCCACCGGTCATGCTATCAAGCATACACTAGTGAGAGCCCAATAGGTATACTTCTTTTTGCTTATGAGATTCTCTTTATTCTTTTTGCTTTAACATGGATTATTGTGTGTGTGTGTGTGTGTGTGTGTGTGTGTGTGTGTGGGGGGGGGGGGGGGGGGGGGGGGGGGTGGAGGGTGGGCGATGGGGTAGGGGGGGAGGGGACACTTTTATCTTAGAGCCAAAAATAGGAAAAAGAGTTTGTCAAATTTGTAGCAAGATGAAATTTCAAATACATTTTTTGCCTAAATGTAATCCTAGTCAAAGACATTATGGTTGCAACAACTAGACAAGAAAACTATTGTAAATCTATGACATAAGTAACAAATCTGGCACCTTCTATCTGTCTTTAGGAAACAACTTAATTTTGAGCTATAGTTGACCATCATCTTATTGGTTGTGGCTTGGGGGTCCACTTGGAGCTCTTGATGAACTTTGTTCACACTTGTGTGCTGAATGTTTTTATTTTGCACACATCATGGTAGACGCTTGCTCTTGCTTTGTGTATTAGAAATCTCTCTCTCTCTCTCTCTCTCTCTCTCTCTCTCTCTCTCTCTCTCTCTCTCTCTCTCTCTCTCTCTCTCTCTCTCTCTCTCTCTCTCTCTCTCTCTCTCTCAGACACACACACACACACACACACACACACATTCAAGCTTTGATTATATGGATATGACACATAATTTTAATTTCCTTCATGCAAAGAAATCAGTCAAGCATAACCAATAACATTTGTTTTAAAAAGGGGCTACTCCATTTTCCAAGATAATATTTGGTTTTAATTGGGATAATGAATTTTTTTTGTCAAATTGTATGAAATCTATAAACTAATGAGTGCATGTGCAATAGCATTATATGCATTTTTCAAAGGGAGGGATGCAACTTGAGTTTCTCTACTTACTTTGTAAAGTTAGGTGAATTTTCAACATGTGATAAGGAAGTTACCTTGGCTTTCTTGCCCTAATTTGCCATTCTAGAATCATTCCTAGAGTCATGCCAAGTAGGTGGCTAGTTGGTCATTTTCCTCCACAAATCTAGGATTTAGGTCCTATGAACTAGGAATCACTAACAAATTGACTTGACCTACTCTTTAGACTTGATCTAACCTACACTAGGACAAGTTTTCCATGTGGCTCCATGGCCTCACACGTGTGGTGCCCACTTATGTACATAATTCACATATTTGACATAGCTAGATTTGCCAACATAGGCAAATTTTCACACCTTGATTACATGAAGCGCCTCCAAAAGTCTCTTGAGCCCATAGGATCTCCTTGGTGATTGATGTCAATGCCTTATACTCAGCTTCACAAGAGGATAGAGAGATGGTATCGTGCTTTGTTGAAAGCCAAGATATGACTCCTCCACATAAGAATGTACCAAAAGCACTTATGGATTTTCTATTCTTTGGTATTGGGATTAAGATAATGGATAGCTTGTTGTGGAGCAGATTGGTTAACGACAAACTGTTGGCGTGGTTGGTACTGATTTGGTGCAGTTGGTCGTGGTTGATACACCCTTGGTCGTGGAGTGGGTTATTGTGGAGAGTAGGGGCGGTATGCTCGGTACATGGGTCTAGGTGCTAATGGAGAATGATTTTGTAGTTGAGGGCATTCATTAGCAATGTGATGTTGTGAGTAGATCAGACACTAGACAATTTCTCTCGCTAGAAAAGATTTCTTTGCAATCTGTTTTATGGCAATTTGAAAATCAGCAGTGAGTTTATCCATATGAATTTGTTGAGCTTTCTGCTAGATTTCCATTTGATGCAGGAGTTCAGATGATTGTGCAGTATTTTCATGCTTCGTGTGGTTAAGACATTCAGGGTTCTTATATCTGTTTTCACGATTATCAAAGTCGTCATCAGAACCTTCATCTTCTTCACAAATAGCATCAATCATGACGTCTTTAAGTTGATCATAAAGATCAACTGGTTTTAGTTCACGGCGGATGCTTTTAGGTAGTCCAAGCAAGAACAATTTGATGGCCATACGTTCGATAATATTTTCGTCAACACATTCTACTTTGAGATGTTTAAAATGCTCAATGTAGTTTCGAACAGACTCGTCGCGACACATCTTAATATGGGTGATTTGGATGAATGGGCTCTGAGTAAGCTTGGATGGTTTGAAATGCTTGATGAGGGTGTCCTTGAGGGTGGTCCAAGAAGCAAGATCAAGAGCTTCGAGGTTGAGATACCACTCTTTGGCTGTTCCATAGAGTACCATGGAAAATAGATAGAGCTTTTTTAGTTTCAGAGGTATCTCCATAGAAACGGCATGCATTATTAAAGTCTTGGAGAAATCAGACTGGGTTAGATTCTCCATCATTGTACTTTGGTGCATCTGTACTTGGAATTCTGCATTCTAGTCATGGAGGAGCCGGATTGGAAGATTCAACATAGTCTCGAGACATGATGCAGTATGCGAGGTAGAGTAACAGTACAGGTGATCAGGGTAGTATTGTACTTGGCCAAAAAGTCAAAAAGGATAGTTTCTTGCAGAATGGAGAAGTTTGGATAAGAACTGAACTCTTGTGCAATAATAAAATTTGTGGACAGGCCTAGAAATCGTGGACAGTCAGATAAAGCCAATTGTAGTACTTGCGAATTCTGACAGGGGGGGCTTTCTGTCAAAATACTAATGTTTGGTATTTTTTTGAAATTTTTTTTAAGGATAGAATTCGTAGAGGGTACAGAGAAATCATGCTCACCGTGGGCAATTTCGTGGTATGACTGGCGATTTCTGATACTGAGGTTTGACTGACAAACAAGGGAATAGTGAAAAAGGTGAGTTTCTAACAGAATACAAGCAAAATCTCAGAGAGAGAATTCACGAAGCTGCTGGAGGACTGATCTTTGATAGATCTAGCCTCAATGAAGCCTGCGAATTCTAAGACCAAGATTTGGGTGGAAAACAATGGATTTTGACAGTATATCAAAGTGTTTTCAGAGAATCTGAACAGGGTCAAAATTTGTGGAGGCCATAGAATGCAAGATCAGTGTCTGTTATGGCTGCAGACAGACCAGCGAATTCTGATATACCTATTTGGTCAAAAAAAATGTCACTTGGATCACTTCTTTCAAAGAAAATGCCCAAGTTGACACTTTTGTTGCCAATGTTGAAAGTTTTTCTAGTTATGCGATGGCTAGATCTACTCACGGTGTGGTGTAGTATAGAGAGGATTGTCCACCTTTTAAGAATCAAAGCTTCAAACGGAAATAGAAAACAAAGATTAAAACACTAAGGCTTTCCCAACTAGTGCCCGAAATTAAAATAATATTAACTAAGATAACAAGCAATAAAATCCTTGCTAAGGCTTACCCAACTAGCAAGTTCACTAAGCTAGATCCTACTTTAACACCCAAAGGGAAATAGAAATAATTGATTGCAGCTAATACTAAACAATAAACAATTAGAAGCATGCCACAATAAAACCAATGAAAGGAGGCAAGAGGAGGCCCGAGCACCTTCCCTCAAGCTATGCACCTTCCAATGGGAACACAAATGAAATGGTAAGATAATTCTCCAAATAGAGAGCAAGATAGCTTAATCTCAAAAGTGTTGTATACATGGCAAATACCTCTCCTTTTATAGCATCCATAAGTATCCACTAACTTATGGGATTAGTTTAAAACTAGCCATTCTAGAAGTTCTAATTTAGGACCTAGAACTTAAAAAGTTTCTAACTTGAAACTTAAGATAACTTAAGACAAAATATTTCTAAGCTTAAATTTCTTAAGTTTAAGTTCTAATCCTAAGTTTAAGTTATTTTATTATTTTAAGCTTCTACTCATGGACTTACGAAACACATGCCATGTTGGAAGTTTATTGAGAATTACTCATACGTGGAATGCAGAATTAAAATGTCTTCCATGTGCTTCCATTATCAAATTGAAAAACAAATGTTGAGCTTGTGCTTCCATTATCAAAGATGGAAAAAAAATAAAGGTAATGGGTGCCAGTCGATCAAGACTTGGAAGCCAGTGGACATTCAAAACGAAAAAATATTGAAATTATATACAATGATGTCGTTTTGACATGTGTTGAGGTGGAAGAAGATTGGAGTCTAAACTACATCCGGCGGGAACTATTGCTCTTATAAGATGATGTATTTTCAGACTTCAGATTCATTTTCAATGGTAAACTCGTAAGTAACTGTAAACACTCGATCTTTTATGAATAGTTTCAATCAAAACTTTCTAATACAAACTCTGTACTAATTCTAACTAACTTTGTATTAATTTTATGCAGGTACGTAAAAGACATGAGCTCAAGATCAAATGCAGAGATATTGGTGAAACAATCCAACTTATGAAAGAACATTGAGATTCACTATCAACAAATACATGCCAATGTCTTTTTATCATTATAGAAAAATTGCATTCCATTATTGGAGTTTTCTGATCTCTCTCAGCCAGACTTGCTTCCTGCCACGCCTACGGCCAGTACCAAGGGGAACACGGGAATGGGATGGCTGTACAGTGGCGATGGCATGGGCGGTGCATTTGGACCTGGCCATCATTCTTGGAATAAGAAAATTAACAAAAAGAAGTTTGAACAAAACAAAAGTGGATCAAAACAAAAAAATTTGCGATGAAAGGGCGCTTGAGATCGATACCAGCACTGAATATCGGTTTTGAGCGCAAGATCTACAGAGATTATTTGCAGAAAAGAGATGCGTGCTCGAAAGCGATATTGCACAGCAGGCGGTATCGGACTCGAGCGCACTGTGAGAGGGCGAAAGCTTGAAAGATGAAAGAGCGCGCTTGAGAGCGATATCGGGAGCTAAAAGCGAAAATTTTGCGAAAAAAAATGAAAATATATATGAAATTTTTGCACGTGTGAAAAGACGGTCGAGACACGTGTCGTTAGATGATTAGACCATGTGGGATGTCCGTACTGACAATGATGAGCCAATTATGAGGCCACGTGGGCTGACACATGTACGAATCCCTAATCGACACATGTCATTCTCGCACATGACAGATGTCAGATCAATCATACTAGGTACGACACATTTAATTTGGCTAATCACAAGTCGACACATGTTCCTTCGCCAGTCCTCCACACGTGTGAATTTTTTTTTATAAATATGTCTTTTTGGGCTCAAATTTTCACGCAAATTCATGATTGCTTTGCCGAATATCGATTTCAAGCGCGCCGCTTGCTCTCATTATATTTTGTTGGCTAATATGCGCCTGGATCTGATACTGCATCATCCGGTATCGCATTCGAGCACGTCTCGCAATCCTTTTCTTTTCTGCTCATTTTCCGTGTGCTCAGATCCGATATTCCAACTTCAAATATCTCTCTCGAGCGCACGTTGATTTGACGTGCTTGTCGGACCTGGGGTTTGCGCCTGAGAGCGATATTTGGAACTTCAGTTTTGTTATTTTTATCTAAAATGTCTAATTTTGAATCCAGTTTGATTTCTTTTTTTAATGAATTTTTGCAAATTTTTGCACGTGTGAAAAGATGGCCGAGACACGTGTCGTCAGATGACTAGACCACGTGGAAATTTCGTATTGATAATGATGACCCAATTATGGGGACACGTGGGCTGAGACACGTGCGCAAATCTCTTATCGACGCGTGTCATTCTTGCACGTGACAGATGTCAGATCAATCATTCAAGGTACAACACATTTATTTTGGCCAATCACATGTCAACACGTGTTCCTTCACCACTCCTCCACACGTGCAAATTTTTTAATATAATTAGGTCTTTTTCGGCTCGGATTTTCATGCAAATTTATGATTGTTTTGCCAGATATTGATTTCAAGCGCGCCGCTTTCTCTCATTACGTCTCGTTGAGTATTATGCACCTGGATCCGATACTGCATCCTCCTGTATTGCATCCCTTTTCTTTCCTGCTCGTATCCCTTTTCTTTCCTGCTCGTTGTTCTTGTGCTCGGATCCGATACTCCAACTTCCAATATCTCTCTCGAGTGCACGTTGCCTTGACGTGCTTGGTCTGACCTGGGGTTTGCGCTTGAGAGCAATATTTGGAACTTCAGTTATATTATTTTTGTTTAAAATGTCTAATTTTGAATCCAATTTTTTTTCTTTTTTTAATGAATATGGTATTACTGATAGGTTGGACTATTTGAAATCCCTTTTTTCTTCTTTTCTTTTTATTCTACCTTCTATAACTGAGGGCCTTGGTGTGGAGGCATTTTCTGGGATATATCTCAGATTTAAGTCCCTGCTCAGTACTCCGTTCTTCAGGTCTCAAAATAAAGACATGATTCATTATCAGGACCTGGTGGCACTCGACAAGTATATCTACAAAGCTAAGCTTGACAGAATGTCTACCAAGTTACATAATGATTTCAAGTCTGTAGATGAGTGCCCAATTCACAATAAAAAATGTAGATGTGTTGATTTTCAGTCTGTTTTTGTTTTCTTCCTTTTGTTAAATATTTCTGACGAATCGGACTCTATGCCCTCCACTTCTGAAGCAGCTTCTTCTAGTGGTACAAAGTCTGAAAAGTCAAAGATTGTAGATATAGATACCTTTTTTTATTGACACGAGTGTTCATTTAGATGATTGTTCTGATTTTGATCCTGCTTGAAATAGGGATACTTTTATAGGCCCTAGAACACCCACTACCCTTTCTCCTTCTGATAAATCTTTGATCACTTTGCCTACTTATATTATAGATAATAATTCTTTTTTGACAATATCGGATATATCGGATCTTTTTGACTTCACTGAAGCTGAGACTCTTTGCATTTTGAACAAAGAGCCTGATGAATTTTCGGATATAGTTGATTTTGATGCTGATGATCTTCTCCCTGGTGTTGACGATGTACATAATGATAAGTTTTATTCAGGGAAAGATTGCTTGAAAATGGTTGTGGAGGAAATGCGCAACAAAGAAGATGATCTACCTTCTGAGGAGGAGTTTCTTAGAATCCAAAGTCAACTTGGTTTTCCACAGCCAACTGTCAATTCACCAACAATATTGACATCGAAAGGTGGACATAATATTGATGGAGAGACAGTAATTAGAGAAGACAAAGCCGAATGCATAAGTTTTTGTCTCTTATCAAGTACTAGTAGATTTGTTCTGTCAGATTATATGCTGGAGCTTACTTTGTTTTTTATCATTTAAGGAAACAATTTTCCTTAATGATTTCGCAATTCGTCGAGGAGGGCAGAGATCTTATGCGGGAGAATTTTCAAGAGATCATGCACTCGGGCACTATCTAAAGTCCTTCAAGAATAATGAGATAAGTGTTGCCCATTCAAAGTTTCATCAATATGGTGAAATTTTGATTATGGCAATCAAGGCACTGTCTCATTTTCTTGGAGGACATAATTTTAATAAGGTGCATAGAATAATTTTTGTAAAGAAAACTATTGCGGTTAAAATTTTGGGATATGGACCAGTGAATTCCATGCTCAGATCATCTCATTTTGCAATGTAAGTTGCAACTTTCATTGGAAAAAATATCGGAAGTAGATTAGATACTACTGAATTGTACTTTGTAGATATTTTTATTTAATATACAAAATTTTACTGTGTGTCTATAGTCTACTGGCTTGTATAAATTTGCATGCTTTTTGAAATTTTTTATAATCCATCGATTTTGTATTATGACGAATTTTGATTCTTCTGTAAAGCCATTGGAAAAGTTGCAGTATATAGCTGTTTTTTGTGCTAGTCCCATCATGTTATGTATTTTTATGAAATGCCGCTCTTGCTTGAGATTTTTCCATTCCTTGCGATGACCATATGCTAAGACTTCTACTATTTCTTGCAAAGAATGTCGAATGATATCGTAATATGTGCTGCATGTCATAAAAACATAATCTAAATTAGTACCAAAAGTATCTAATTTAATTACACATATTTGTCTATCGTAGTGTAAAATCAAAATCTTACCATATAATGTGTTATATGATCAACACCCCATGCACTCTGAATTGCATCCACAAATTCATTGGTTGTTAAATTTATCTTTTCGCAGGTATTTCACGATGTTGTCTAACTTTTTCCAAACTTCTACTTTGTCTATACGAGTAGAACCTTCTTCTTCAAAATCTTGAGTTGCTGCAATAATTTCTTTCCAAACCGTGTATTGAACCTTAGATTGTTTGCCAGAATAATTTGATAAAAATCTTCGGGCTTTAGATCCTCCAATGCTCGGCTTGCATGGAATATTTCCTATTTTACCTGATAACTTGTCATCTTTTTTTATTTTAACGTGGCCTTTATGTAAGCCTGCTTTGGACAACACATCCTCTAATCTGGAAATAGCTTCCTTTGCAGAGGCCTCTTGCTCGGAATTCCATGCAAACAAAATGTGAAGATATATTATTTTTTCTATAATACACACCTCCGCATGCAATGTACAGATATGAACATTTCGTAGAGGAATCGGTAGTATAGGATATGATGTTCTATTAAATATTCATGAGAGAATGTTATGGTCTTCTTTCAGCGCCTATAAGAGAATACAAAAATGTGATTAGCCTCATAATATTAACACAGAGAAGATTTTAGATATGAAATCCATATTCAAATGATTATCCCTATTTATTATGCAAAGGAACTGCTATATCTGAAATGCTGCCAACCACCAAATATCATTTTCTGATTGAACACTGAAATTGAGGCCTTCCGAGTCTTCTGAATTTGAAAGTGCTCCATTCATGATTGTGAGACTGACTCTTTCCATTTTTTGTCCTTTTATAATTTCAGACTCATCTAACTTGAGAACAACTGGCAGCTTGTTATTGACATTCTCATTTGTAATACCGTAAAAATTTATGATGAATGTTAATAACTGATTAATGTCAATAAATAAATTGTTGGAATTGTTATATGCTAGACTTTCTGATTTCGAGCAATACACTTCATTGATATGAGATGGACTACCAACTATTGTCTACATACCATGGTTTAACATGTCTCTTTTTTTAAAAAGATGAAATGGTCGTGGGATTGGAAACTTTTTAATATTTACCTGTGCAAATGCCTCCTTTATCATCTTAAACATTGTTGCATATGCTTTCCTACTGATGCTAGAAAAGTCACATGCCCCCTGAAGCAATGTAGTGTCTAATATGTTTCCAACTTCATCCATAATGCTATCAGTAACTGAAGCCTTAATCTTTTTCATTTTGTTATTATTTAACATTGATTTCATAGATTTAGAAGTCAAGATAGAGCCTAGTGAGTTTCCAATTGAAATCTCATCGGCCAAATGGTCTTCAACAACCAATGCTGATCTGCATTGCAAACATAATGTTCATGAAAATGTCAGTAGAAATTACACTCATAGTATTCACATCAGTATATAATAATGAATAAAAAAAAAATTAGTGATTATGAATAAATCAAAAAGTTCAAGCAATTTTCAGTACCAAATAAGCTATAACTTACTTGAATGCATGGATTCGTCTTTTCTATGACCTCCTCTGGATGATAGATCACATATATTCTTGTTTACCAGTCTTTTCCTCTTGTTCCTTCGGACCTTTCTGTTGAGCACATCCATATCTTTAACAAGAGACAAATATGAGATACACATGGATTGAAATGCAATTTTTATCTCATCATTACTAGTTTTATAATGATGCAAAGAAGATTTCAACCTTTGGATCTCCTCCTTGAGCATCTCATTTTCATCCAAACAAGTTTTTCATCTTTGTAGATTTTTCTTCGCACTCCTTTGATATTTTCCTTGATTCCTCTTCCAAATAATGTATTCTTTGCATTGAATGTGCATTCCCATAGAGCATCAAATTCTCACAGTAACCCAAAAGGCCATTTTTACCATGACATATATAGATTATTAACTGACTCACCGAATGAAAATCTGGATGCTGCAATGAACATGGATCAATAGGATACATTGTTCCTGATGACCATAAATCTACATGTTTTAGCTTTTCCTCCCTGTATCGGACCATATCAGAAGTTGACAATTTCGGTTGCTTTGAATTTCTCGTCCTGAGCGGAGCATATTTGGGTGACAGATTCACATGAAGATGATCAAGCTTTGTCATCAGTACAGTAGTATAGTAACAAACAACACAATGACAATAACGACTCTGCTGGAGATAGAGATGGCGTAGGCTTTTTTCAGAAATGTCACTCCTAATTCAAATTTTTGAGTGTTCCCAACTATTGGGAGGGAATATTTTAGCATTTTGAAAAATTATATTTTAACTGTGGTTAAACACCAGTGAAGTTTGATGTGACTAATCTAAGGTGCATTCATTTACATGGAAAGTAGTGCGGACAGATGCGTAAAGAAGTTAGAAAATGATATTATAATTACTTTATAGTTTTTTTTCTCTCTCCTACATGGGATTTCTTATAGGGCCCTCTTTGGGCCCATATTTTCTCTAATGTCCACAAATCTGTTATCAGTAAGTAGAATTACAGATTTAGGTCATAAGGTGGAGTTTGAGTCTGATCAATGCAAAATTATCGATAGGAATAATAAGATCCTTGCACTCGGCAAGAGGCATGGATACTTATATAGATTGGCACATTGTTATTCTGATTCTAGTCAAGTCTTGGAAATCTCTGTTCTTTTCAATAAAACATTATTATGACATCATCGCTCAGGACACTTGAATTATGCATATGTTTTGAACATGTCCAGACAATCCCTAGCACTTGATTTTGCCTATCCTTCTAGCAAAGTCGATCTCCCTGTCTGCCATAGCTGCATCCTTGGAAAGCAGACTAGGATTCCTTTTAGATCGAGTCATAGGCATGCAGCAAAAAGTCTGGTAGATGTTGTTCATTCAAATATATGTGGACCTATGCAAACTCCATCATTACTAGATGCAAAGTATTTTATTACCTTTATTGACGAATTCTTCAAAAGAATAGTTGTTTACTTCATTAAGTAGAAATTAGAGACTTTCATCAAGTTCAGACAATTCAAAGAGCATGTAGAAAATCAAACTGGCAAACGAATCAAAGCATTGAGGTCTGACAATGGGAGAAAATACATCTCCACCAAATTCAAGGAGTCTTGCCTTAACAACAACAATACATTACTTCCTATTCGCCTCAATCAAATGGTCTTGCTGAGAGAAAAGAATAGAACCTTAGTCGAATCGGCAAAGGCATGTTATCACATGCGTCACTTCCAAAGCCCTTCTGGGCTGAAGATATTTCAACAGCAACCTATAGAACGGATGTCCTACTAAAGGTCTCTAAGACAAAACACCATTCGAAGTTTGGACAAGTACCAAACCTTCTTTATCAAACTTACGAGTGTTTGGATGTATTGCTTATGCACAGATTTCTCATGATCTCAGGAAGAAGCTCGACTTCCAGAGTATCAAATGTATTTTCATCAGCTACATTACTTCAGATCAAGCCTACAAGTTGTTCGATGCTATTGAGTCGAAGATATTCGTTAGCCAGGATGTCATCTTCATCGAAGATCAGTTTATCGACCTCAAGGGAAAAGGCAAAGCCCATATAGCCGACTTGTCTGACTCATCCGACATATTGAACTTCGAGGTTCCTTAGTCGACTATTCCCATTGAAGATCCAAGCTCATCTACTTTTGATGAACAACACATCAATAGCGAATCCGAAGATGATGATGTTGTAGTTCAACAACTACAGTATGATGAAATTGATCAACTTACTCTATTCCCCAGAATATCATCAAGAACTAGCAGACCACCCATTAGGTATATCAATGAGTCTGCAGCCTACCTTGTTCATGAGCCGACGACTGTCGAAGAGTACTCAGTCAACCTGATTTCGATCTTTGGAAAGAAGCTATGGATAAAGAGTATTTATCTCTTATCAAGAACCAAACAAGGACGATTGTCGAATTACCTGCTACCAGAAACGTAGTTGATTGCAAATGGAATTTCAAAGTCAAGTACAAAACAAATGGAAGCATCAATAGAAGAAAAGCCCGACTTGTCACCAGAGGATTTTCTCAAGTATACAACGTCGATTATACTGAGACCTTTAGTACAGTAGTCAAGCATTCTTCTATTCGACTTTTATTATCGTTTGTCGTTGCAGCAGACTTAGAAATACATCAAATGGATGTACAGACAACATATCTTAATGGAGTTATCGAAGAAGACATTTATATGGTGCAACCTAAAGGTTATATTATCGAAGGTAACACAATCATGTGTGTAAACTCCATAAAGGCTTGAAGCAATCTGCTCGAGCATGGTTTCAAAGGCTCAACACTTTTCTTATTGATCACGGCTACATACTAAGCTCTTCAGATTCGAATATTTACTTCAAGACAGTGCATCAGTCTTTTATCATTATCACCCTATATGTGGACGACACATTGCTTTTCGGCAACATTATCGATTTGATAAAAGAAGCTAAGACAATGCTATCTTCCAAATTCGACATGACCAATCTGGTTGGAGCTCATTTCTGCCTTGGTATTCAAATCCACGGAGACAGAAATCGAAAGTTGATCTACATTACTCAAAAAAGATACATTTACAATATGTTAGCAAGATATAATTTGGTTAATTGCAAGTTAGCTCTCTCACCAATTGTCAAAGGACCAGTGTCCAATCGAATAGAAAGAGCAGATGCATGAGTATCCTTATTATTCGATAATAGGATCTCTTATGTATGCAATGATCTATACCAGGCCAGACATAGCCTTTGCAATCAGCTCCCTAAGTCAGTTTATGACTAACCCTGGTACGACACATTGAAAGGCTCTTATCAAAGTCATGAGATATCTTCGAGCTACTATGGACTTTTGCATTTGTTATGGAGCAGTTGACAACGACAAACTCAATTTACTCAGTGGTTATACAGATGCAAGTTGGGTAAGAGATGTAGACACTCGTAAATCCACTTATGGATTTACATTCTTCCTCAACAATGGTCCAATTTCCTGGAGCAGTCGCAAACAGTCTTCGATAGCTCTATCCTCTAGAGTATATTGTAGTCTCACAAGCTACAAAGGAAGCAATTTGGTTGAGAAACTTACTTTCAGATATCAGTCTGAATCAATATGCTCTGACATTATTATTTTGTGATAATCAAAGTGCCATCGCTTTGTGAGCCAACCCTAGATTTCATTCTAGGAGTAAGCACATTGAACTCAAATATCACTATGTCAGAAGCAAAGTTCTTGACAAAGAGATCAGATTGCAGTATTGTTGAACGCAAGATATGACAGCAAATATTTCTACCAAAGCATTAAGCTTGGATACACGTAGAAAATTCTGTGCAGAACTAAGTTTAAAGGTCAAGGCATTCATGGATTCAGATTAAGGGAGAGTGTTAGATTATTCTCCTACTAATCGACTAATCGACATTTTAATCTTCGTCCAACTTTTATCCATATCTGCAGTTTTTTTTGTGTTTCTACAGTCTGCATAACTACTCAGAAATGGCTCACAGTGTCGGCATTTTTAGGATTTTTGTCTTTTGAGATTTTCTCTCACTTTGGTTTTTTCGCAAAATGTCAAATCCTCAAATGTTAAGAAAATGATGTTGGTGAAGACCTTCGTATTTTTCGCATGATAGTTTATGTTCATTTCTACAGAGTTACGGTTTAAGTTCAAATCTACAAACAGACTGTTTACGACCAAAGCCACTTACTTGCAATAATTCATCAACAAGTAATTTTGAGAAGTCCTAACTGGATGGATGCCAGCACATTACAGCCAACTGGATGACACATTTGACGACCTAATTGCTTAGTATAAATGATTGTTCATATTCCTACATCACAAGCATTGAAGCATGAAGATC
Source organism: Diphasiastrum complanatum (assembly GCA_029204225.1). Classification (NCBI taxonomy): domain Eukaryota; kingdom Viridiplantae; phylum Streptophyta; class Lycopodiopsida; order Lycopodiales; family Lycopodiaceae; genus Diphasiastrum; species Diphasiastrum complanatum. The sequence goes on along the minus strand of CM055097.1, from coordinate 40,565,014 downwards.
AATCATCAAGTATTGAAGCCATATCCAAGATCTTTTATCAAGAATTCACATCCTTTGGAGTTGTTGCACTCGGATGTGCATTTCTCATCATGCAAAAGCAAGGGAGGAGCCACTTGTTTTGTCACCTTTATTGATGACTACACAATATTTACATGGTTGTATCTTCTATCTTCAAAATACGTGGTCCTCAAGCTCAAAGTTTATGTTGAGAAGCATGCATTGCCGATCTTCTCACCAAGCCATTGATCAAGAGTTCTTTTATCAAGCTTAGATCCAACCTTGGCTTGATTCCAAGATCTATGCTTAATTAGAATACATAACTTTTAAGGAGGAGTGTGAAGAATTGTAAAATTAATCTATGTTCAGTCTAGGGGTTTAATAAATTTTTCTATGTCCATCTATGTGTGAGTAGGTGATAGGGCCAATTTTGGCTTAGGAGGCAACTCGAGTGAGTACACTTGTAATTCCATGATTAGGCCAAAAGTAACATTTGATGTGGCTCGAGCTAGCTTAGGCTTGCTACAAGTGTCAAGATTAGGTTGGATATGTGACTCATCCCTATGTGTTGGCATGAGATCTAGGGACCAATCAAAAGAGATATTTTTACCAATTTGGTCCAATCAAGTTTGAGGACTCATAAGTCACTCAACCAATCATATTTAGAGGAGGAAAAAAGAAGTCCAATGAAATTCAAGCACTCCCTACCTTGATTTCCTATTAGAGGATGTGATAGGTTCATTTGTACTTGAGTTTTTTGGAGTTAATGAGACTTACTACATTTTAAGTCATATTAGCTCTCTCTCTACGCAAACATTGATTGTTGGATTCTCTCTCTACCCCCGAGCAAGGCTTTTCCACGCTTAGTTCCTTCATCCACAAGTCTCCACACGTGTGAATGTACTTTGATGTTTGATATATGCATGATACATAGTGATCTTGGCTTAGTTTTTTTTAGATAGATCTTGGATTTCAATCTATGCTTGATCTTTGTGCAATCACCAAGTCTTAGAAGATCATAGTCACACCTTTGGGCCCTCCCACACGTGTGAAATTCAACAAATTGAATGGTTTGGAGTGATCTAGTGCATTGAGTAAGGTTCTTAGAGACATGAGCCACTTCAATATACTAGTTTCTGAACTCCGTTGGCCGCACACATTCTTCGCGCACCAATTTTCTCTCTCCCTTGTATTCTTCTTGGCTATGGTGGAAGTGATTGGCCACCCTTACTTCTCTAATCTCATGTTCTATATTATACGGCCCGGTATGGCCTTTGCAAACAAATTCACTATGGTAGAGTGCACTGGGATATGCTTTTACCATCTGGATAGGAGCACCAGGTCCCAGCACCACAACACTTGATGTACTTCATGAAGCCCCTACCTACATCCTATCAGCCATTGAGAATGCTCATCTTGAGCTTGTCAGACATGATGTTTTAATGTGCTGTCAGTCTTGTTGAAGCCTAGATTGGACAAGACTAAATTGAAGTCATCGATAAGAGGAAACAATGCTAAAACTAGTTGAAGAGGGAGTGTGAGAAATTGTCAACTAATTTGATATTTTGGTCATATTTGTTTAATTGGCAGTTGAGGCCACTTTGTATATTAGACTTAGAGTTTGACTTTTCAAAGATATTTTAGTCTAAAGTTATTTGAGTTACCACTTTTAGAAAGTTAGGGAAAGTAGAAAGTCGAGTTTGTACACATTCAATTTTGAATGTTAGATACATTGAATCTAGTTCATATTGTAGTAAGGTTTTTGATCTAAAAGTTTCTATGGAGGGAAACCAAGCTCATTAATGAGGCATGGACCTATTATAAATAGATGTAAACTTGTGGGAGAAATGATTCTTCTCTCTCTCATCTCATTTCATGCTTATACATGAGTTCTCTTGGGTTCATCTATCCATTGGTGTACTATACTGATGATATCTTGCAATCTTGTGTGTAGAATGCATTGTTTAGTTGATATTTGGATCCAGACGTGTGAAATACAATAAGTTACTATTTTTGTATAGACCGCAACTTCATCTTATCATAATTTTGATGTTTGATCAATATGTTGTTGAGTTTGCGTCTCTTTCATTAAGTAGATGTTGATTTTCTATATTGCAAATGGTGTAAATTGTGTTGTCTGTCTATACCAAAGATCATAGATGATTTTGGATCTTAGTGATTCACAAAATCTTCACATAGAGCCATAAAATATGATGCATGAGTAGGGCAAAAAATCTGGCAATGAATCACATAACAAGAATAGGAGTAAGGGGGGGGGGGGGTCCTCACAAGGTTATTAATTACATTTCTGGCCTAGTCTAGAAAAACAAATTGTAATCAATAATCTTGAGTCCTAGAACACTGTGTATCCAAGTCCGAATTGTGAGAAATTGGCAAAAATCTAGCTTGGTATTTTTTATGATAGAAGTTTGTAAGTGAATCTCACATGTGTGGAGGATGTTCCCACGTGTGGAGAATTGTAAAGTAAATCAAAATGTTTGATATAGGGGTCTCAGAGAATTTCATAGTCAAGAATTTAGGTGTAGTGATTCAAACTTATATTTAGTCGTTCAGAGATAACTTAAAGTACGCGGCTTTGATCCACAACTTGTTGTACTCATTTACATCTGTTTCATTTTCATATTGAATCAATACTATCTTCTTATTGCATTCAGGTTTGTCTTAGAATGTATGCGTTTCTATAGTTCTTCGCGATTGATTATTTGTCTGATAGAGTCAATGCTTTAATGTTTGGCTACGTAATCACTGTAGTACTAATGATTTCAAAGCTAGTTACTATAGGATTGAACATGATTTCTATCTCTATTGTTTTGTTCGAAATTGATAATTGTAGTCATGCCTAGAGAAAGAGGAAGATAGTTTATTTCACTACGCATGATAAGTTTTAATTCTTGTCATTCGAATTCTTTTTATTCGATTTTATTCGACCTATTTCTTTTCACACCTCTTTTCAACATCTTTGTGAACAATGAAAAGATTGTAGAGCACAAGACATGCTACAACCACATGAGGGATAAACCGAAGTCTCAAGTCAAGTCTGATGACAAAAACGCGAGCGCAAAAAGCAATTCAGATGGATTTCAGATATGATTGCTAGTCACTGCCAGCTATATCATTCCTACAATCCCTAGAATGTAGACAAGCACTGCTGATCTACGTTTTACATTAACACTGCATTCAACAAAATTCAACTAGTGTGCGGAATTGATAAAATGAATGAATGAGATACACAAACAATAGTGAACAACAATACATTCAAGATCAGACAAGATAAGAGAGATATGTGCGCAACGACTACAAAATCATCTATTGATTTTTCTGATTCTTCAAGCACTACATGCAGATCCACGCAGTGCGTTGCGTGAGAGAAATACAATTCTCTCACAAATTCGTGTCTCTCTTACTAACCGACTTGTGGATCTACAGATCCTATGCAAAAAATTGTCTCGCACGCAGGCGGACTCGTATTTAGTATTTTCGTCTTCTTGCTTACTAGCATTAGACTTCTACATAGTATATCATGCATCAACCAGAAGGTATATAGTCGTGTCGTGTAACTTCTAGATTAGAGTGATTAAACATCTACAACTAATCACGAATCACAAGAGTGGCAGATTAGCCACGACCTAGAGTGTATCTGCTGTGCATAATCTTGCTGGTCCTTTTTGGAGCGTGAGGGCAGAAAAAGGTGTTGTGACAATTTTCGTGTCGCTTGTCATTTGACTTTCGCGTCTGACTTTCTCCTGCTGTATCGTGAAAAATTCTCTTTCGCAAATCTTTCGCGTTCGTGTCTTCTCGTTAGGGTATTCGCGAAAAGTTGAATTAATAAAAGAATCAACAACCATCGTGCAATTCGTCCTATTTTGCATGGTTTATTCAAGAGATAAAGAAGAGTATGATATTTTACTTTTCAGCTTTATGTTAAAACCCTTGTTGGAATATAAATAAAGGCTTCAAAGGGTTTAGTCTTGCTTTGTCAAGAGGAACTATGTGTAACTCTCTCTCTCTCTCTCTCTCTCTCTCTCTCTCTCTCTCTCTCTCTCTCTCTCTCTCTCTCTCTCTCTCTCTCTCTCTCTCTCTCTCTCTCTCTCTCTCAATATTTCAAACCACATGGACTTCTTATATTAGTTCACTTTTTAACTTTTCAAGTATAAAAAATGTATTTAAATTATCTGGCGAGTAAAAAATGTGTTCTTATATTGCTTTTTTCTCATTTGCTTTTCATTCATTTTTTTAATCTTAACGTTTTAGAGTTTTTGAGAGACTACATCATTAAAATGCAATAAAATTGTTTGGTAGCCAACAATGTAACCATATTTTTTTCTCTTTTCTAAAATCATCAAAAATAATTGTGGTCTTTTTAGTCTCCTGTATTGGTGGGTCATTTGAGAAGTTACAACGAGCATGTCAAGGCAAGACATAAGTTCAAAATCACTCAAACCATGACAAACGTATCTAGAAAGACCATCTTCTTATGTAAAGGATGAGCAATTTTTTTTACATTGATAAAGACCCTTATGGATATTTAGATTGATTACTTCAGATTTTAATGGCTTGTTGAGCATGCACATAAAATTTTACTTTGAAACTAAGTGTAAAAAGTTCAAATAAATGATGAATAATAATAGCTTGTCTTATGTACAAATAGACAAGGAAACACAGAATCTAACCTGGGTTCACACAATTCCAAACATGTCAAGAAAGTAGTGGGCGGAGTTCAAGAACCTACCTCAGATCACAAAGCTCCAAACATGGAAAGTTTGAAAACCTAACTTGGGATCACAAAGCTCCAAACATATGAATGAAGCAGCTGGCGAAGTTTGAGAACTTATCTGGGGAGCACAAAACTCCAAACGTATAAGCAACACATATAAGAACTAAAGTTGTGAGAACAAAACTCTTATCTGGGGAGCACAAAACTCCAAACATATAAGCAACACATTTAAGAACCCAAGTTGTGAGAACAAAACGCCAAACATATACGCAACACATTTGAGAACCCAAGCCAGCGAGCATAAAACTCCAAACATGAAGGGGCATTCAAGAATTTCCTTTGTCACAAGTTCTCCTTGACTTGGTTGTGAATTCTAAGGAGACGACTTTTGTCCATCAAAGTGGGGTGCATGGATAAAGTTGTTGCCTGCCCAGAAAGTTGGAGGCTCGAATCTAGACCACTTGTCTAGTGACATCTAAAGAGCTCAGTTCCAAAAATGCTTCTTGGTTTCCAAGGGGAGGCTCGAACCTGGGACCAAAGAAACTTTGGATGCCAAGCAAACCAACTGAGCCAACCCCGTTGGTTAGCTCTAAAAATGGCTTGGTGAGGTTGTATATCTGTTGCATAGAATAGCACCTAGTTGCTTAATAATGTATGCAAAAAGAAAGGAAAAGGAGAGGACTTTTCCAAGGAAGAATTGATTAAAGCGTTACTTGGAGTCACGGGTTACATGGTGTCACTTGATTTTTCATGTGAGCTCACATTTTGTTATATTTCTTCAAACGAACCCTAACCCTTATTCACTACGTGGCCCCACCTTTCCTGAGAGTTCCCTCTTTTTCTCCTCCACTGCGAGTCCGTTTCTTCTCTCTCTTTTGCTGCTATTTCTTTCTCATCGCACGAGCTAGCTACCGATGCAGCAGCAGGTAGGTGGGTGATCGTAGCAATCATCACTGTTTGCTGATAGATCAGCATCTCTTGCCATTCCTGTGTTTTGGGTAGCTAGCGGATCAAAAGAAATTTTTTCAGAGGTTGGTAGGCCATATATTTTCCCCGAGGATTTAATGCTCTCCGCCTCATATTGCAGTATGGGGTTATTTTTCCTCTTCTTGACTTGATTACGCAGATTGCATGATGGGTAATGTTATGGAAGGATCTTTAGGAGGATGCACTGGGTTTTGGAATGTTAGCTGCAAGAAAATGTAGGTTCATATTCCATTGTTCGAGGATTTTTGCCATAAACTCAAACGTTTTGATGTATCCTCATTGCATTTCGCTCTCCGAGTTCATGGAACCAACAGATGCATAATATTCAGTAGTAAGCGCCTTGTAAGATTGGAATGATGATGTCGAGTTCTTGGCCAAGGATGGCATGAAAGGGAAGTACATTGTCTAGATTTTTGTGTATCGGATCTGTCTATGCTACGATGTTGTTCCGGATAGCAGCTCTTCTTAGTATTGCCATTCTATTAAAACAGTATTCTCATGTCGTTTGTCAAACCGTTTGGCAACCAAAGGACCAGTTCCGCCTGAATTGTGGCACAACAATGAATGCTACAGTGTATGGGCAAGTATGGATGGAAGATATAGAGGGACACTTCATTACAGATGGAATACCTGCCTCTACGAGCAATCAAAACTCGCTGCTCCCAGCAAATGGTGATTTTTTGTACTCAGCTCGGATCTTCACCACGCCTTCGGAATATACATTCTCTGTAACACCTGGAAGGCACTGGATCCGAATGTATTTCTATCCTTTCTCATTTCAAAATTTTGATCCTAATTGGTCGCTGTTCTCGGTGCTGGCGGATGGCTACGTGCTGCTCTCCAATGTTTCTATTGTAGGCGAGCTTAAAACTACTAGTCAAGCTTATCTGACGATGGAGTACAGCATCAATATCGCCTCGAGTTCTTTTTCCTTATATTTTGTTCCAGCAAATGCATCGAATTCGTATGCTTTTATCAATGCTCTGGAAATAGAATCCATGCCCGACGATAGTCTTGCAGATGACGCCATTCTTGTTGGCCATGGGGAGCCTTCGCAGTTCGGTTTGCCTGGGATTGCCTTGCAAACAATGTACAGAGTAAATGTGGGAGGTCAAACGGTGAGTCCAGCCAATGATTCTGGCGAAGCCAGAACGTGGATACCTGACAGCAGCTTCATCTTGGGAGCAGCGACCGGAGTGATACCACCCTATAATTTCAATATCCAATATCCTTCCACTGTGCCAACCTACATCGCTCCTGTGAGCGTCTATGGCACTGCGCGGACGATGGGCGGGTCTAATATTATCAACAGCCATTTCAATCTCACATGGATCTTTCCCGTAGATTTGCACTTTGCTTACTACGTTCGGCTTCACTTTTGCGAAATCGTGTACACTTCTCTCTACCAAAGGATCTTCAATGTCTATATTAACAATCAAACGGCTCTCAGTGGACTTGACATCCTTGCAAAAGTAACAGCCGCGAACATGCCCTACTACGCTGATTTTGTTGCTCCTATGCTCCAGGGAGACAACAGGCTGTGGCTGCAGATTGGACCGACTCCCAACTCAGGAGCTCAGTTCAAAGAAGCTATTTTGAACGGCTTAGAAATTTTTAAGATCAACAATTCTGAAGGAAGCCTTGCTGCAGTGCCTTTACCACCCGGATTTCCTCCTATTGCATCCTTCCAGCCCCATTCTGGAAGCCAAAGAAGCTCCGTTGTGGTGTACATCGGTGCCTCTGTTGGAATATTTGCTGCAGTGGCTGCGCTCTTAGCAAGCTTGTACTTCCTCCTGTTTAAGAGGACCAAAGGAGGAAAGGTGATGTCGCCTGCGTGGCGGTCTCTCCCACTCCTCAGCGGCAGCTCAGGAAGCATCGGAAGCAAATTGTCAAAAGCATCTCTAAAAAGTGGAACCGGAAGCTTTGTCTCATCCGCTCCATCTAATATGGGAGGCAGATTCATCGGCTTTGCAGAGCTCTTGGAGGCAACCAACAACTTCGATGAGTCACTTGTCCTGGGGATCGGAGGTTTCGGCAAGGTTTACAAAGGGGAGCTGTTTGATGGCACCCAGGTGGCCGTGAAGAGAGGCAACCCGAGATCAGAACAGGGTTTTACAGAATTTCAGACAGAGATTGAGCTCCTTTCGAAGCTGCGCCATCGCCATCTTGTTTCTCTCATTGGTTATTGTGAGGAACATTCTGAGATGATCCTCGTTTACGATTACATGGCCAACGGCCCTTTACGAGGACATCTTTATGGCACTGATTTGCCCTCACTCAATTGGAAGCAGAGGTTGGAAATCTGCATTGGTTCAGCAAGAGGGCTGCATTATCTTCACACAGGAGCAGCACAGGGAATCATTCATCGAGATGTGAAGACAACAAACATTCTACTGGATGAAAATCTGGAGGCGAAAGTGTCAGATTTTGGGCTATCTAAAACAGGACCGTCGCTGGATCGTACACATGTGAGCACGGCAGTGAAGGGCAGCTTCGGATACCTCGATCCCGAGTATTTCCGGCGCCAGCAGCTGACAGAGAAGTCGGATGTCTATTCCTTCGGAGTTGTCCTCATGGAGATACTGTGCGCACGTCCTGCTATCAACCCTACTCTCCCAAGAGATCAGTGCAATTTGGCTGATTGGGCATTGTATTGGCAGAAAATGGGAAAGTTGGAGGAGATTATTGATCCAAGATTGGTAGGCCAAATCAACAAAGATTCACTTCGCAAATTTGGGGAAACCGCAGAGAAATGTTTGGCAGAGCAAAGCATCGATCGACCAGCAATGGGAGATGTCCTTTGGAATCTAGAATATGCACTGCAGTTACAAGAGACGTCCTCTGAGAGGGAAAGCAGTGCAGTAAACTTGGATGCTTGCAATCCGCAATTGATAGAGCTTCCCGTGGATCAACCTATGACGGATGATTCAGAAACCAATGGCCCTGTGACACATGCTGTGGAGAGCGAGGAGCATGCAGACGATACAAGTACAGTATTTTCTGATGATGCGAGTATAAGTACAGTGTTTTCTCAGCTTGTCAATACTCAGGGAAGATGAGCTACAATGAAAGGAGTGGCCTTGAATGTCAATGAGTTGCCTTTTATGAATTTAAGAGGATCTCTAGGATGTTATGGCTATACATACTTGTTGATAATGGTCACAGATATGATGAAAAACAAGAGATTCCTTTTGTTGCTATTTAACTTTGCTGCTTCGTCTCAAGCAGGCTATTGCTGCTTGTTGATAATGGTCACGGATATGATGAAAAACAAGAGATTCCTCTTGTTGCTATTTAACTTTGCTGCTTCGTCTGAAGCAGGCTATTGCTGCTTGTGAAAATGTGGGAACATGGCTCTACAAAAAGTATTGCTCTTGTACTCCACGCGATTGATTAGTTCACATTTCTACTGAATTCGTTTTAGGCTATGCTCGCTAACAACTGGTTTGTCGTAAGGTTCCTTTAATACGCTCTAACCAGGTTATGGGTTGGTCCATACTTCTGTGGGTCTTAATACCTGTACGCAAATTTCAAATGCTTTGCATATGCTGGAATCCAGTAGTGAAGATTAGGTACAGATTGTGGGGTGTGAGTAAGCTTGTAACTCAGCTTATGCAACCTCTTTAACGTAGCTACAAATACTCTTGGTGAGCTGATGAGTAATAACTAGTTTATTTGCTTGCAAGGAGAATAGAATTACAAATTGTTATATTTATTTTGAAATGAAATACTAGAGCCAACAATGATCAAAGTGAATTATGTCATAGCAATGTTATGTACATGTTCATTCATTTCTTTGTCTCTAATTCTTGCACCTTAGCTATGTCACAATTGGTACGCCGCCCTAGAAGCAAGCTCTTACATGATTTTGTTCATGTCATGACTGGTTCGTTTCCAATTTCCCTATTTGATGCTGCAACTACCATATTTGACAAAAGGTAAACTTTGAAATTTTAATGTTCTCAAAGCAAACAGCAGAAATAGACATTTGAAGCACCCTGAAGCATAGTCACTTTTGAAGCCCAAGCCATATACTCTGTACAAGTTCAAGTGCCTTTCAAGAAATCTCTGTGTGGGCATCACACAATACAGTGTTTTCAAACAAGAACATAGAATTTTTCCTAATTGGTAGTGCCGTAAAAGATGGAAGTTCGCAGTCTTTTTTTCTTTTTCTCAACCTAGCTAGCTTATGTTATTACATTTGATTGGAAAATCTGTTCTACGGTACTTGGAATTTGGACTGATTAAAAGTGAAATTGCATAGCTATTTAAATGAATATTCCATCTTCCCTTGTTGCCTGATGCCTTTACGCTTCTATAAATCTTCAAAGCCTTGGTGTTCATGAAGGCCATTGCATACTTAAAAATCCAAGCGACACAGCATCAATCGAATATCTTCCTATTGGTAACCTCGTATGGAGACTTCGGTTTCGGCTAGCATTTGAGCTTTATCGTACGGAGACTTGGATTCAGCTACCATTTGAGCTATATCATATGGAGACTTGGATTCAGCTACCATTTGAGCTATCTCATCCAATCCAATGTATTGGTCTTTAGGAGACAAGCACCAATAGATATACGTGAAAATGTTTTATGATTTTTACTAGATACCATTGAACATCTCTTGACAAAATGGAGTGGTTGGTATAACTTCCCAATTATTTTTTTCAGGCAAGCGGATACTGTGTTGGTGTTTAGGCCTAAAATCAAAGGTATGACCTAGTGTACATAACGTTATTCTAAGGATTTTTGGTGTTGAAATGTATCTGATTTGCAAGTCCCTCTTTGGGTCGATTTGCCTCTTTGCGCTTCTGGATTTGACTTGTGCTACAGAACTGCTTTGAGTCCCGTGGTGCCCATTCTGTCCTACAATGCTAAGAAAGTCTATCAACCCACGGACATGCATTCAAAAGAAATCATTAGAAACGCCTTCGGTTTTTGTGGAAACAGAACGGGAAAATAGGGATTGACAGCCAGTTAACATTAGATGATCAACTAACTCTTCCGTTAGGTGCAGAAACACAAACAGTACAATCCAATCTCGCTTTGACCTCCATCATGTTACAGAGAGAATATAAGGAAAGACGGTAACCCATCTCGATTCTAAGAACATCAAAGGGCTTAAATTAACTGCCCACTTAGAAAGAGTGTTTTGAGACTTACCAAATCTTATTCCATTTATCGGTTTTTCAAGCCATAACACAACCACATATCCATGTTAGTGGTACAAAATTAGGAGTGTTTACTGTAATTATAAACATTAAGCAATCATAACATCGGTCCTATATGCTCCAATGAGAGAAGAGTTTGAGTTCCCAACTGTATGTTCCAAACCCTAAGTGAGAAAGGAATGAGGTTTGGAGATTTGGTGTTACTCGTAACTTCAAAAAGCTTATTGCTTTAGGAGATTTCAGCTAATATACATACATCTCCCATGGACCTCAGCCTCAGGGTACGGATTTCAGGACATGAAACTCTACGTGGACAAGCTCTAAGTGGCTGAAGTAAAAAACTCTCAAAAATATCAATCACACTTGGACCAATGTCAAGATTGAAGAACAACCCACATTGACAGGATTAGCGCTATTCTTGTGAGCATTTCTTTAGTTTGTTTGATTCAAACCAAGAAACTCACAAATATACAAGCTCAATGCTTCTCTCTTAAGAAATAAAGATTGCCTTCTTGAATTTTAGCTCAGTAGTAATTCCCGATATCTATAGCTAGTAGATGTTATTAATGAGAAAAAGACCAAAATAATTAATCGATTGAGAATTTTCCAATTGTGCAAGGACATTGTAGCTTTGCATATGTGTACCCTCCTACATAATCAATCATATATGATCAACTCACGGACAAAGAAATAGCTATTGAGTGCCATGTATGCAAAGCATAAATTGATAAGAATGTGCGTTTGAGGATAAGGCAAAGCTAAATTGGCTTGAGTAGGCAATTAAAAATCTCTTCATCCCCTTCTAAACTAGGTTGACTTGAAATTGCCAAAATTGAATGTAAGGCAACTCAAATATTGAGTGAAAAGGTTTTAGAGATTGCTGACTAACTAACTTCGAGTTGGCACTATGCACTAAGAGATGTTGTACTGTTAATTATGGGGATAAAAAACGATGTTACTATGTCAATAGTCAGATGAATGCATTACTATTAATGTGGCAACTCTCAATGATTTAAATATTTTGCCTACCTTAACACCCCACAACATATATGGGAGTATGCATTAAGAGATGTCGTACTATCAATTATTGGGATGATGAAAGATGTTAATATTCGGATGAGTGCATTACTATGGACTGGGTAGCTCTTAGAGAATAAATTTTTTTGTCTACCTTAACACTTCAATACATTGGCAAGAGGAAATATGGGCCTAAAGAGGGCCTTTCTAGCAGATGTTTTTTTTTTCTCATTTCCGTTGCCATGTGGACCAATAGAACTATTGATATCAGGCTTCTACATTACGTATCCTTTCGCAAATTAAAATAAATAATTTTTTCTTGATAAATAAATGTTTCGTCGGACAGCATGTGGAAAATAATATTATTTCAACATGTATATATGCATTCAAAGTTATGCAAAGGACTGAATTGTCATGATCAGAAAAAAAGCAACTGTGAGTATTGATATGTTATTTGCACTTCTATTTGTTACATTCTAGATCATTTATTTGTAAACTGCTAATCTGATCATTTTTCTATTGTAGATTTATATCCTTCCAATATAAATGAATGGAAACCATCTGGATTTGTTGCAGGTGTATTGGATGTACATGCTGATATTGGGCAATTGCAATACAAAGGTAAAACTGCAAAGGATCTTGTTGATTGTGGAATCTTTTTCTATGACTTGATGTATATTTCCGATTTAAAAAAAGGGTTTCGAGAGAATCCAGACCATTCCATTACCTAGTTTTAAAAGTGAGGATTGGGTTACTCCCTGATGCCGCAGTTTCAGAATCATTTCGATGTAAACTGTATAATGACATAAAAACTCATTAAAGATAAGTAATGGCTCAAAAACAGTCTGACTAAGTTGGTTTGGTCTTTTTTAATATGTTTGTGGATTTTTTGCAAGTGTCAATGTACACAAGACTCCAACTATGTTTGTTTTTAAAAATTTATCGAAAAGTATACTATTGGAGCTTATGGATGAAGGCTGGGATAAGAAATCAAATGCAGATATAGAATGCAGATCAAAATGTCCTCCATACGCTTTCGTTATCAAATAGAAAAACAAATGCTCAGCCTTTGCTTCCATTACCAAAGATGGAAAAGGATTAAAAGTAAATGGGTACGACTGGATCAAGATCTGGAAAAAAGTGGACAATCTGAGAGGAAGAATATTGACATAATTTATAGTGATGGACTTCTAACTCGTATTGAGGTGGAGGAAGATTGGAGCTTGAGTTACATTAGGCAGGAACTATTGCTCCTACAATATGATATACCCACATATTTCATATTCATTTTAACAATGGTAAACTGGTAAGTTGCTCTAAAAAATTTTATTCTTCTCTAATAACTTATATGAACAATCGATCATATAATAGCTATTCTTAAATTATTATTTTAAAAGATGTATTTAAATGCAACACAACTCGTGTAAATATTTTGTAGGTAAGTAAAGACACGAGTCTGAGATCAAATGCAGAGATATTGGAGAAACTATTCAAATATTGGAGGAACGTTGAAATTTAGTGTCATAACAATAAAATTCCATTATCATTATGGAATAGAAAACAAGTAGAAATTGCAATACAGTGATATCACATAGACACAACTTGATTGTAATAATTCATATTCATATCAATGAAAACTCCAAAGATGGGTTGAGTACAAGTAATATTGTATCTATATTTGATGATAATATGTACATTTGAATTGTAATAAAAATAAAATTTCTATTCAGTAGTTTTTTCTATAGCAAGAGAAACATCAGGTAAAATTGCTTGTTCTTGTGTTATTTCAGGATTAGAAATTTGATAAAGCACAATCTCTTGCCCTGATGGTTGCGCTTCTTCTTCATTGGGAAGGAATTGTATACCCCGTTGATCATAAATAATAATGTGTGCTTCTTGAGCAACCTGAAAGGTTGTCCGAGTAGGGGTGGTTTTTTGGTATCACCTTTGGGACTATCAATTTGAGGAACAAAAATTTTGTCGTTTGTAACAAAAACCTTAATCAGCTCTTGTAATCTGTACACTTCATCGAGGTTTTATAGTTTAATAGTGAATTGTACATTCTAAAAAGGACACTAAAGAAATAAGACCTAAAATAAAAAAAAACAGATGAACAGATGTGTCAATTCTAAATTAGAAAAAAAAATTATCTTATTAAGATCAACGTCCACTTGAAGATTATACCACTAAAAAATAACTGTATTTTACAGAACGAACCATGCACAATTGAACAAATCCTTCTGTTGTACAAACTTCGTATATTGAAAGAAGAGTATTAATATTTTGAAAAATATTCTCTTCAAAAAAAGATACAAAACTTATGTCCATAAAATTATATGAATTAACAATAATGTTTACCTGGACATATTTTATTTGTATATCGCCAATTGAATTGGCGGTTGTCGGTATATGCCGGATGGCTAAAGGAAGCAAAGCATCAAAATCTCAATGTGTTGTTGGCTGAATTTATTTTCACACATAGAAAATTTTATTGACTTTTATAGAAAGAAAGTCCAACCTACTGGTTTCCTTCCAAAAGTGCTAATCAAACTAGGAGGTCTGAAATTTTCTATAGACCTAGTCGTACTCGATATCCCTAGTAATGCCTATTTCTATGAGTTACTACTTGGTCGTCCATGACTCACTGATGCAAGAGTCGTTCACAACTGGAGCAAAGGCCGAGTCACCTTTGGGAATAGAGACAACTCTGTTATCATCGATTCATCTGGCAAACTCAGACCCACACGGTTTCACGACGAGGGATCCTCTACTACTAATTCAATGTTTGAGCCATACCAGTCCACCCACAAAAAAGGTCATTATGTTGAATCTACTGATACCATAAACTAGAGTCACAGTTTAGCCACCATTGATTGTGTGAATGTCGATTATTGTGCTCAACATCAGGATGATTGTACCTATATTCCTTTGACCGATAACGAACAATTATTTGATCTAGACACCCCTATCACCAATATCAATCTTATTGCTATTCTTCCACACAATGATGAGTTGTTAAGTGTTGCATGGCTACTTACTGATGAATCAGAGGATTTATTTGTAGATGACAAGAATGTCTTACGAATTCAGAATTGCCCAGACGATTTGGACATATTTGATATTCAGATCCTCAACTACATGGAGGCCCTTCCACTCAAGGCCTTTCCACAACAGTCATCCAAAGTAAAACTCGTTGCTAAAGTTATGGTTCGACAAACCTGATACCAAGTTTTACCGTGTCAAACGACCAAATTATCCATGAGACCTCTGTGAGGAGGAAACAATCTTTCAAATCGATGACAAGATCCGCCATGATGTACCACCCATCTCTCATTCACACACCTAACATCCTCCGAAGCCTCAACCTCGTGGCCATACCATGAAGGAAAAGATGAAGAAACCTCTTCACATTTAGCCGCATGGCAACCTTACCACTGCTAGGGAAGTTCCTGAGATTGCATATGTTCCTACACCAAAGACCGAACCTCCCAAATCACCAGCCGGACAGTTGAAAGACAAGGTCCCCCTCGAATCTCCAGCACATGATGTGCTTGAATACTTTAAGGACTATATTATCGAGGATGTTACAATCTAATTACTCCAAGCTCAACGTGAGCCAAATGGTAATTCGCCCTACGAAGGCCCTGCCCGCACCATCACTCTTTCCTTGAGTGAGCCAAATGAAAGTAACGAATACATTGTCCACGTTGGGGATGAAAAGCTCCTACGCAAATATAGACATGTCTTTGCTTGGTCCTATAAGACATGAAAGGAGTCTCACCCCAAGTAGTTGTGCATTGTATTCCCCTTAAACCGGGTGCGAGACCAACTGCTAGTCGTCCCTACAGATGCAATCAGATCTACAAGGCCAAAATCAAAGAAGAACTACAATTCTTGTTAGATGCAAGATTCATCTATGAAATCGAACATACTGAGTAGGTCTTTCCAATTGTCATTGTTCCTAAGAAAAATGAGAAACTCCGGATTTTTGTCGATTTTAAGAAACTTAATGCCATCACAGAACGTGATCATTTTTTACTACCTTTCGGATCCATTTTAGAAAATCTAGCAGGAGATGAGGCTTACTCCTTCTTAGAGGGCTTTAGCGGATACAATATGATCCAAATTACTGAAGAAGATCAACATAACACTGTCTTTGCCACAAAATGGGAAACCTTCTGTTGGAAAGTCATGCCTTTTGGTCTCTGCAATGCCCCTAGCACCTTCCAACGTGTTATGCAAGCTACCTTTTCTCAGCAGATGGGCGATACCTTAGAAGTGTACTTGGATGATTTAGGTGCACATTCAGAAGGGTATTGTGTTAGGTCATATCATTTCAAAAAATGGCATCGCAATCGACCTAGAAAAGATCCTGGTCATTCAAAATCTACCAGAGCCACGTATCATCCGCGAAGTGTACTCTTTCCTTGGCCACGCAAACTACTATTGGTGCTTTATTTTCGACTTCGCTAATAAAGCACGATTAATCTACAAAGTAGTTGTTGTTCCCAAATGGACTGATGAACAATGTGTAGCATTCAATCAACTCAAAGAAGCCCTTACCAATGCACCTATCCTCCGGGCTCCTGATTACTCCAAAGAATTCCATGTGCATACTGATGCATCCAAGTATGTCATTGGAGCTCACCCAACCGGGAGAATTCAAAAAAGATTACCCAATCCGATTTCTCAGTAGACAATTGATACCTGCTGAAGTCAATTATACCACTACCGAGCTTGAAGCTTTGGCAATGGTGTATGCAGTTTAGAAGTTTCGCCATTATCTACTGGGAAAAGTTATTGCCTTCTTTACTGATCATCAAGCACTCCTATATCTCATCAACAAGACTTGCACGACGGGTCGTATTACTAGATGGATCCTATTACTGCGAGAATTTGAGTTTAGAATCGTGGTTCAAAAGGGAGTTCAACATTTTTTAGCAGACCATCTATCTCGAATCCCTAACCTACCCACCCCAGATCAAGGCATCAATGATGATTTACCCAATGCCATTTTATTTCAGGTTGATTCTACACCCATGTGGGCCAAGGAAATCACAGAATATCTAACCTCAGGGCCGATAGATCCTTCCTTATCTAAACCCGAACAATGTGCGTTGGTCCTCAAAACCAAACCTTATACGTTAAGGTGGTATTGGATTTCCATCAAAGAAATCTTCTCATGGAAATGGTGAATTGGCTGCAACCAAATGTCCTTTGGCTGGTTTTTACATCATATTCATACCAAAGGATCCACTCAAAAAGTATCTCAAATTTCTTGTTTGATCTAGTATCTCATCAAGCTAAGTTCATTTATGATGAGTTTGAATAGTCAATAGGCCTTAATCTTGAGTTTTGGAAGGTACTTTGACTCTTCCACCCTTTGTACACATGTTTGTAGGTGATTAGGCCAATTTTGGTATGTGACGTAGCTTGAGGTAGGTTAGGCTTCTTACACATGGCATGATGGTAGAGGGCTAGTGACACTTTCCTATGTGTTGTCATGAAGTCATGTGACCAATCAAAATAGGAGGAGAGAAAAGCGGGGTCCAATCATATTGCATCTATTGGAGCTCGGATTTTTACTTGAGAGAGTTGACACTTAGTTTGTTGGAGATTGTGTAATATTCTACACTTAGATATTTTGTTGCTTCCTCTCTCTACTCAAAAATTGTATTCTCTCTCTACCCGAGAGCAAGCCTTTTCTATAGTTTTTTTCATCATGAGTTGCCTGAACATGTGAATGCACTTTGGTGAATGATTTATGCATGTTCTATGTGCTCTTGCCTTAGAATTTTCAAGATAGATTGTAGAATCAAGCAAGTGCAAGATCTTTGTGCAATCACACACTTCTTAAGAGATCATTCACACACTTTGAGGTGTCCTCACATGTCTTCACAATATATATACACAACACACATGAGATCCAACTCCTTCCCAAACTTATGATCATTCTCGTAACCCACCATCATTGCCTTCTCATTGCCCAAATCACAAGGTGTAGGCTAGTCGAAGCCTCACTAGTCATAAGCTTATGATATTATACCTACAATACTAAACATTAAGCCTTAGCTTAGCTTGGGGCTAGTTCCTATTTGTAGTCTTTTCATGACTGAAACAACTATTTAAAACTCTCTCACCAACTAGTCAACTTCACGCACATGATTCTAAAATAATTACTCTCCGAATTCGAAGCTATCGTTATTGCAAGGATCTACATGTACAAAATTCCCCAACCATTCATGAAGAACAATTCACTTAGTCTTAATTATATTTACAACCCATTCACTATACAACATATACAAACCTAGGCCATCCACACCTTCCCTCCCTCCCTCTCACCCTCAATAAAGAGCTTTTTATGTTTTCAAGCAATCTTACTTGGTAGAGTAACCAGCACACCAAATTGGCATGAGTATGTCCTTAAGAAGCACAAGATGATATTTATTTAAGCTTCACTAGTTATGAAAAAAGAAAAAGCCCAGATATGTACTCAAGAGGCAAACCATGTGTTATCATGACAACGAGCTCTAGGATTATCATTGTTGCAATGCATTGTAAAGCTAGTACATTAGAAACTTATATAGGAAATGTACAAATAAAAGGGGGAGGTGGTCCTCTCTTTAGACATGAACCAATATATGTTTTGCAGGTAAACTCTACGAAAACATGTATGCTTCTCAGAACAGAAATAGCATATGTGGACAGTAGTACCATGTGGCATGTATTGATGTACATTGTAATTTTTATGTGCCATCTAGCACTTGCTTATGCCATAATAGATAATAGAAGGCTAGAAATAAAATCCAAAAAAAAAAAATCAAAAACCATTTCGCCGATTCTTTCCCAGGGTTGCCGATTCTTTCCCATTTCAAACCCTTTTCAAAAAGACGTTTCAAAAAGGTCCATGAAACATTGCAACGCAGGATTAAATACCTCGGATTACTTAATGCAACACAAAACACAAAAATCTAGGCATCCTTCACTTTTCCACTTTTTTCAATCCAACAAAAGCAGGAAAGTCTGGTAAGTGTCCATGCAGGAACACAAAACACATAAAGATAGAAAGAAAAGATGTAAATCCCCACAGTTTGTCACCTAGAACTTTTCACCTGAAGCAAAAAAAGAAAAACCCTCTTAATGGAACTAAATTATCAATATGACTCAGTCCTCAGCAGCATGTTCTTGCCCGGCTTTGAAAAGGCAGTTTGAAAGTTGAATCAGCTCAGGAAGATCAATAGAATTCCTTCTAATACTTATAACTATCAAGTCCAAAGTTCTTCAAATGTGTGATCTTCCCACAAGGGAGGTTTCCAGATAGAAGGAAAAGTAAGTATTGTGTATTTCATCTGTAAAGGCTAGCACAGAAGTCCAAGAGCCTTTCATACACCAGTTCATTAGGTTTTGAGTGAATTCAATTCTCGATCTATGGCACACTCAAAATTAACGTTTTTGTTTCTGACGAGATGGAATAAGTTTTGGACACTGCAGTGGAACAGGAAGGGTAGCTTTGTACCTCATCATCTTATTGCTATTCACATCAATAGTGTCCTTCTCGGTAGGCTTCAAAGTTTCAAACTTGGAACCCAGTTCCAGAAAGTGAAGTTTTGAGAGATTGTCATTTTTAACTCCACTGCAAGATCACAAGGCTCCATCTCGAAACTGTCAGTTTTCAGCCCAAGGACAAGAATGTAGCTAATGAGTAGATTTATGTGTTCGTGTGATCTGTGCCGACACCAGGTATTCTCCAAAGTACCTTTCTCATTTTCTGTGAAAAGTCTCAGGAGTTTCGCAGTAATGGTAGGTGGCATTCCTAACAAACTTCCAAGATCAACTGCCTTGTCATCCTGAAACATCCCTGTTGCTCTCCATGGATCTGATGCACGGAGTACATGCTGAGGTATATTGAAAAAAGACGAGATACTGGAGATACAACATGATACGAGCACGCTTCTCATTCTCCTTACTATCACCCTGCCAATGACATTCCAATGCAGCAATTTAAGAATTAATATCGTTGAAGTGTAGTATGCCATTTAAGACAGCAAAGCTCTAGCAAGGTTGGAATACAAGAAAACCCAACAACAGCAGGGTTTTGAGGCAATTTTACTACATACAACCTGGCATAAAGACCTAAGCAGCACCACTCATAGAAAATAACTGGAATATAAGGTACCTAAATATCAACAAAACAAAAAATTGAAATTCTGATATAACACATGCCCACAGTCCAGTCAATATACACACAGTTGAAATTCCAATGTAATTGCTCACTTTCAAGACCTCCCTCACGTTATGTGAGATTATCATACAGAACAATGTTTGCTTCATGTGGTATTAACCCAACCTAGTTCTTAAAAAAGGTAAAGCAGACCCAGTTGCACTGAATAGCATAAAGGTTTCAACCAGATAGGAATGGGAAGATGTCAAATTGCATTGCTATTCCAATTGCCTAATAGCCAACTTGTGTCTAGCCTCTAGCCTGACTGATTGGATAAATATTGTGCCAGGGCTGCCAAAGTCAGTTTTACTTCCAACCCTAGACACCAAAGTTAGGGCTAAAATGTCCACTAACTTATCCAAAGAATATGCATTTTCTGGAGAGGTTGCCGAAATGTCATGAGGAATATTCCTTGTTAGACAAACAAGATGTTGCAATGTAGCAAATTCAAATCTTGTTTCTAAAAAGAGATGAATCGCGTTCCATGCAGTATTTCCTTTCAGGATGGAACTTCTGAAACCTTCCTTCCACCACTGCCACTTTACATTCAAAATTTGGCAAGATTCCAAACGGAGCCACAAAGATTACCCGTATTCGAGACCTCTGAGTTCCAAAAGTACTCAGCAGCACATTGCTCTCAGTGTCTCAGCCCTCACTTCCTCCTTGATCTCATTCACCTCATCTGCGAACCATAATCGGCTCCAGCTACTCTTGGCTCCATTCTGAAAATGTAAAACAAATCCTGCAGTTAATACCAAAAAAAATCATACTTTGGAAAACCCTAGCGCAACCCCTAAAAGTGAGCAAGCCTGACATACCTTTCCCCCAGCAAGGGAAACCAGTTTCAGGGTCTTGCTCTCTTTGTGGAAGACACCGAATGCATAATTGCGAGGTTATTAAGTCGCCCCCTCGCCAGAGTAATTGGTTCCAAAAAAATCTACCTTTTCTTGCGGCCGCACTATCAGCTGCTACTGCCGGTTTTGAAACTTCTCTGTGCTATAAAAAAAACTTGAGTGTGTAGCATTTGAAGTTGCTCCTCGTCTTCATCCTGCTGACGCTGATTCTGCTGCTGCTCAGACTTCGAAGGATCGAAACCAGTAGGAAAGTGGGCAACAAAAGGAGCTACATACCCATCCTTATGTGCCACAAAATCCATCTGCACCTCCATCTTGTTTCTGCTCTTCCTTTTGCGATGTTGACGGTGAGTATGGGACTTTTCTTGGGAGTGCTCCTCCTCCATATCCAGATCTTCTGGCTCCTGCCCACTACTCAATCCTCTTTCCCTTTCTCTCAACCACAACTAACTTTCTCTTCGCAACTTTGCTTCTTCCTTTCCTTCACCTTCTTCTTTGCGCTTTACGCTACTCTCTGTTTTTCTGTTTTCTTGTGACTTTCCTTCTCTAGTTGCAACCATAATGTCTTTGACTAGGATTACATTTAGGCAAAAAATGTATGAAATTTTATCTTGCTGCAAATTTGACACAATATTTTTCCTAGTTGTGGCTCTAAGATCAAAACATGCACATGCCTATACATACATACACACACACACACACACACAAATACACATTAAAAAAATTTAATCTCACAAACAAAAAGTTGTATGAGTACAATGCATGTGCATGTTGGATGCATGTTAGGCTCTTGTGCATTGACCAACTACATTCTACAAGTTCACATATCCCTATCTATCATAGTATCTTTTTCTTTTTTGTAAATTTTAGGTCCTTACTATTGCTGAATAACAAGCAAGGTAAGTTTGAAAAAAAGAAATTGAAACACAAGTTTTATAACGCATAGAAATTCATTTTCTAAAGAAAGCATCAACAAAAATTTCATCACATGCATGACACCATATTACTTCCCATATCTTGATGCCTTTGTGTTTGTGACGTATACTCAAATGAAATGGTACAATATAGTAGCACATGGCTAAGTGGTGGGAATTTAAACATTACGATGTTCAAATTTGTATTGTATATTGTCCACTTTTAGCATCATAAGCATGGAATGATCCATGACACATCTCAAGTGCAATAATGCTCTCCAAATCTAGTGGAGTATATTTATAATAAAAAAGCAAGACGATTTTTGCTTTTTCAAATATAGTATTTGTAGATGTGTTTATTGACATCAAAACTATTTTCATGGTTGTTGTGATATTCCAAAGGCAAAACAAAATGCATATATAGTATATGCATAAAATTTCTAATTACGATTGGGAGTATCAAAGTACCGATTTTCTAATACTAAATATTGTAAGATATTGTTAGGAATTAATGTTTAATTGATACCCCTTAGTGTTAGATTGGCCATGCCTACGTGCTATAGAGCCATTACTATTTATAGTAAATTTATTTATTTATTGCTTATGCATGTAGGTGGGCGCACTACCACTAGATTAGGACTAAAAACATCTTGGGTCTTTACCCAATATAGGTAGTAATCTTAACAATTAGCTTTTGTCCTTTGCTATTTGCTTTAGGCTTTTTTTAAATAGATTAGAGAAACTGATTGCTGAAAAATCAGACTATAAAGATCAGTATAATGGCAAGCTTGAACGGCGTTGTGCTGTCGGAGTCTACTAGCAAGCTAGACGAAATGAACTATAGCATATGGAAGTTCAAGATGCAAAATATTCTCCAAGATAGAGAATATTAGGAGATTGTCACAGGTGTCGAGGTACCTCCTAATACTGATAGAGAGTTGCGAGAGTATCTGAAGCGAAGAAGAAAAGCACATCATATCATCAACTTGTCAGTTAGAGATTCATACCTCATATCAGGAGGCTTGGGATATACTGAAGAATTTATATGAGACTGTGAATCAATCACGAATCTTGTTCTTGACTAATAAGCTACATACATTGAAAATGGGTATAGGTGAATTAGTAATGGACTATTTTACTCGGGTGAAAGATTTGAGAGAGCAACTCATTGCAGTTGGTGAAAGTGTTCAAGATTCAATATTAGTATTCATTGTGCTTAATAGTCTATCAAAACTTTGTGATGATGTTATCGTTATGGGAGATGAGGCCTTCTTTCGATGAGCTGAATGCCATGCTACTATAGAAAGAAATGAAATGACAAAATATTGCCAATATGGACCATTTCAAGGAACATGCATTATTGGCAAAGAAGCAAGATCAAAGTTCCAAGAAGGACAACAAAGGGAAGAAGAAGAAGAAACAACAAGATATGGAGGAGAATCAATCAAAGCGATAAGAAGATGGAAAGAAAGTAGTTCAAAATGGAAATTGCTTTATTTGTAGCAAATCATGACATTATGCAAAGGAGTGCTGGCACAACAAGCTCAAAAAGGAGTAGGATGGGAGTTTTGTTGAAGAAGAAGAGGGACCTAATACAAAGTAGGTGTCTTAAACCTTGAAGACTATGAGTTGTTTTCAGCATCGACAAGAGGGATTGGTTGTCAAATTACTTGATCTATCAATCTACTTCAGATTAAGATCAATCTAGATCAATTCTAGACACAAAATCCTAACAACAACAATCATTAATTGAAGGTAAGTGTACTTTATGGTTTCACACGTGTGAAACACTGTCTGAGTATGGACTCCAACCTGAAAATCAAGTACACATTGATAGAACCTCAAAACAATCAAAACAAATGTAGACAAATGGAGAGAATCACTCAAAATTGCTTCCAAAACCAAGATTGGTGTCTCACATTGATTATGGCCAAATGTGGCTCTATATATACAATAAGTGGGAGCTCATGGTACTGATCATCCCTTTGATCCCACATGTGTGAAGGTGCTTTGTCATATGATGATTCATCATGCAAAACTAACACTTGGACAAAACCTTCTATTTTGAGCACTTTTGGTCCATTTTCCTTCTATATGGAGATCTACTTGAAAATCTTCTAGAAGTCAAAATTCACCTACTTCAGCTTATTCCACACGTGTGAGCTGTCCTCTACACATGGGATGTGACACCTAACCAAAGGATGTGGCTCATGCAATCAATAGATTGATGCCATGTGTCATATGTCTAGAAAACTAGTTTTTGGCCTTTTTAGCCACTAGAACTTGAATAAAATCATATGTACATCCTATATGATTATGGTACATGAAAAGTACACTAGTTTCACACGTGAGAACAGGCTCCACACATGTGTGTTTATCTATATACAAGATTTTTGGCCTCTACCAAGCTTATTTTTGCATTTTTCACACTCCTCCTCAAAAATCTAGCTTGGTAAATCTAGCTTGATGGAAAACATGATGATCTTGAACTTGACTCCATGGGCTGAATTGGTCTTTGCTGGTTCAAAAGGTGTGACGATCAGCCAATGAGCTTGATGTTGATCTGAAATCACCATATCCATGATAGTGCTTCTTTGTTGACATCTTTGATGAACTTGAGAGCTTTGCACCATCCTAGCATCTTTGAAATTGATTCCTTCCAAATTTCATGTAGATGCTTGACTTTGAGGCTTGCTCCTTCTTCATGTGCATGCTCCTCCATGAGAAAATAAAGATTTCTTCTTGACTTATTAGGATCACAAAGATCTAACATCATGTTACCATGATCTAGATAATAAGACTTATCCAAATTGGCAAGACTACGCATGCTATAATAACAAAGTGTTTTCATCATATCTTCATGCTTGTTTACCATGCTAATCTCAGATCCAATGAGGCTAAATACTTCATTATGGAGATAAGTGTCTTTAGAAGATGATTCACTTACTCTCATAAAGAGTTTACAATTTGCCTCAATACAAATTTTCAAACTATGAGTGAACAAATCACTTTTGCTCTTACATGACTCAAGAGCATACATTTGATGAAATAACCATTGACTTTCTAATTGATTTAAAATCAATTTCAACCTTTTAAGAACATCATCTATGTTCTCAAGAGAGACTTCATACTCAACTAGTATGGCTTTACTCCAATTTTGAGATGCAATGATCTCACTAAAGCAAATTGATTTATCAAATGACATAAGAGAAGTAAGTATGAGATGTATACTACATGAGATATGCTCCTCTTTCCCTTGAAATGTGAGCCCCATGGAATCAACCATATTTCTTGAGTTTCTTTTTGGAATCACAACTTGAGAAGATCTCTCCTCCTCAATCCTTGGCACACTTGAACCTTGAGATGATTCTTTAAGATCCTCTTCATGGTGCTCCTTCTTGATGGAAATATGAGACCTCCACGTCTCATAATGATCACAACAACTATGACCACACAATATGCACTTCCTATGATTGTCAAAATTACTTATGCTAGAAACATAACTCCAAAAATCACCACAACTTGGCATGATTTTTCCAATATTGAAATCAAAAGGTATTTCCATCTCAATAAGGCTAACTACTTGCTTATGGATATAAGTGTCCACTTTGGATGCTTCACTTATTATCATAAGAAGTTTACAACTTGCCTTTAAGATTGAAAACTTACAATTTTCATCTTTATGAATGAACACATCATTCATGATCTTATTGAAATCAAAAGATCCTACATTATGAAGATATTTCCATTTCCTTGACTTCATAACTAATGTAAGCTTACAAGGAAAACATATTTTGCTAAATTTTAAGGCATCACACACTTAGAATTTGCTTTGCACAGGAACACAGATCATGCTACACAGTAACACAGACAGAAAATCACTCTCCTCAGCAAGCTCACATAGCAACTGCATTTCTCACAATGAAATTACAATATACATATAGTTGTTCACTCAGGCAACCCATGCATGACCCAGGTTGCCGTTGGCGGGACGCGTGTCCCGTCGACTTGCCTCGTGGCGAGGCCAACTGATCCTTATCCACTGATAGGACCACAGTATAGTAACACAGTGATTCTAACTTTAATTCTAACTCTCTCCCTTAAAGTAGAGTCACTTTTTATACAGTCATATACATAGCTTTAGAGTCAACAAACTTTAAATACAGAAAGTTTTGATCTAAATTTATCAAACTTTTCTCCAGTAAGTGGCTTAGTGAAAATATCAGCTAGTTGTTCTTCTGTGCTACAATGAACAACATGAATTTCACGACTCAGCAGCCTCTTACATATGAAGTGATATTGAATCTCAATGTGTTTAGTTCTCGCATGGAACACTGGATTCTTTGCTAGCTGAATGCCACTCTGACTGTCACTATGTAAAGTCGTGGGATTTTTCTGCTTTATGCCAATTTCTTCCAAGATTTGTCTCAACCATATAGCTTCTTGTGCAGCACTACACATTGCCTTATACTCTGCTTCTGTGGTGGAAAGAGCAATTGTACTTTGCTTCTTACTAGACCAGAAAAAGCAATTACCACAAAACTGGAATATATATCTTGTGGTGGATCTACGATCATCATAGTCACCACCCCAGTCCGCATCCACATAGCCACACAACTCAGGTAAACCATCATGCTTCCTGTAAATCAAGCCATACTTTGAAGTGCCTTTCACATAACGCAAAATGCGTTTAGCTTCTTTCCAATGCATTTTCGTAGGTGCTGCCATAAACTGACTTACAATGCCAACAACATAGCATATATCTGGTCTAGTTGTGGTAAGGTAAATCAAGCTCCCTACTAACTGTCTATATAGCGTAGCATCAAATGACTGTGATTCATCAAGCTTAGAAAGCTTTTTACATGGTTCAATAGGAGTGTTTACTGGTTTGCAATCCTGCAACCTAAACCTGTGCAGCAACTCTTTGACATATTTCACCTGTGTTAAACCCACTTCATATCCTTTTTGCCACACTTCTACTCCAAGGCAGTAATACATCAGGCTAAGATCCGTCATCTCAAATTGTTCCATGAGGTCTTTCTTGATCATGTCTATCATCTCTTGATTATTTCCCGTAATAATCAAGTCATCAACATAAAGAGCAATCAAAGCAACCATACCATCAAAGCATAAGACATATAGATTTGGATCAGAATGTGTTCTTACCATCCCCTTTGAACGAAAGTAGGCATTAATCTTGCTATACCACGTACGTGGTGCTTGTTTAAGACCATAAAGTGCTTTCTTCAAGCGACATACTTTAATTTCCCGTCCTTTCGTTACAAAGGCTTTAGGTTGATCCATGAACACTTCTTCTTCTAACTCACCATTTAGAAAAGCAGATTTCACATCCATCTGATGCAAAGGCCAACCAAAATGTGAAGCTAAAGCAATAAGTAGACGTAGAGTATTCCACTTACACACCGGCGCAAAGGTCTCCTTATAGTCAATGCCTTTATTTTGTGCATACCCTTTGATTACCAATCTTGCTTTGTGCTTTGCTATGCTTCCATCTGCATGGTACTTAGTTCTATATACCCATTTGCAACCAATGGGTTTCTTGCCAACTGGTGGTTCTACTAAGTCCCATGTGCTATGCTTCGCAATTGACTCCATCTCCTCTCCCATGGCTTTGATCCAAATGTCATCATCCTTCGCTTCACCATAAGTCGAAGGTTCTTTGCTTTGAATAATGCTGGATAACAGAGCATAATTTGCTTCATACCTTTCAGGTAGTATCTTCTCTCTTGTTGACCTTCGTAGCTCTCCCTGGTTAGATGATCCTGGAAAGTCATCTATATCGCAGCTTTCCATCAATCTCTCAAACCACTTAGGGAGCTTCCTGTCAGGTGATCGGCTTCCTGGTGAAAATGTATCCCACGGTACATCCTTCTCCTTGCGTTTGTCACCTGCAATTTCAATCCTTCTTGCACCAAAAGGTTTGTCCCTACCTCTCCAACCTGTTTCATGAGGTTGAGTAGTAGTATCTTGAAATGTATCCTCATGTTCATCACTCGGAAGGTCAATGAATGGATCATCATCAGGTGGTATCCTCACTATACCATTTTTCCTACTGGATGTGTCTATCTTCTCAGCATCTTCGTCTTCATACATCTTGGATTCATCAAAGATAACATCTCGGCTTATATGGATTTTGTTTTCGACTAGATCAAAACATCTATAGCCCTTCACGCGATCATCATATCCTAGGAATATGCACTTGATAGCTTTTACATCAAGTTTACGTCTTTCTTCCTTAGGAATATGTACAAAGGCCTTAGATCCAAAGATTCGCAAGTGGTTCACCTTTGGCTTTTTCTTTGTGAATGCTTCCTCAGGTGTAATTTTTGGTATGGCAATGGTAGGACTTCTATTTTGAAGATAGACTGCCGTGCTACATGCTTTTGACCAAAAATCTTCTGGTAATTCCATCTCAGCTAGCATAGATCTGGCACTTTCCACAATCGTACGATTTTTGCACTCAGCTACACCATTGAGAACATGAGTATGGGCTTGCGTAAATTGTCTTTTAATCCCACATTGATCACAAAGATCATTGAAGTCATTAGACTTATACTCACCTCCACTATCTGATCTTAGGACTTTGATCTTCTTACCTGTCTGATTTTCGACCAAGTTTTTGAAGTTCTTGAAGTTATCAAAAGCATCTGATTTCTTCTTCAAGAAGTAGATCCACGTCTTACGTGACATATCATCAATAAAGGTCATGAAATAGAAGGCTTTTCCTAAGGACATGGTCCTCATAGGCCAGCATAAATCTGTGTGGATTCCTATTTTTGGCGTGTTGCAAGTGCCTGATCATCAGTATTTTGACGTCTAGCTTTCACCATTTTTCGTCATTGCTCTTCCTGCATCAAGATTCCTACGAGCTCGTCAAAGCTTGGCAATCTTTCTCTTGATGCTATTCCGCTCACAAACATCTGATAGGGTTCTGCAATGTCGCATAATGCATTATGCATTATGCACCAGTTCCACATCACGTATGCGCTCTCCAATAGAATGCAGTTCATCTCTCATTGTCTTGATTCTGGTCATGTACGTCTGAATGTGCTCTCCTTGCTCCATGCGGGCACTATTCAACTTTGACTTCAGAAACATGATTCTTGACGGATTTGACATCTCGACCTGCTCCTTTAGCACATCCCATGCCTGTCTGGGTGTAATAGCATCACAAATGTGGATAATGATGTGATCCTTTACTGACAAGTTAATGAAGGTCAAAGCTTTCCTCATCTTTTTGTCGAACACTTTGATGTCTGTTTCATTTGGCGGCCTTCTCTCGTCACCTGTGATGACTTCCCACACATCTTTCTCCATCATTATGTTTTTCATTTTGAATTTCCACACTGCATAGTTGGAAATCCCGTCCAATTTGCTACTTTCACTCAAAATGGACTCTCCCATGTTTGCCATCGCAAAACTGCTTAAAACTTCTGCCTTAGGCTAAGAACAGTATGTCGAGGCCAACAGTGATGTCAGAAGTTGAAAATAATGACTTGCACTTTTTTTCTTACCAGGCCACTCACCGCTTTTCCACCAATTTGAAATCCAAATCGGTGTCGCCTTCCGAAATGCACTTAGTCGTCCACTCCCAACAATGCGCCCAGTGGAATGGTGAAACTACTTCTGGCGTACTCCGAACACTTTCTCCACTGCAAACGCTCTGTTTTGCTATATCGTACGTGCAGGTACAGTCCGGGTGCCCTTCGTTTGGAGGTTATAGCCTTTCGTTTGGGTCAAAACGGGCAAAGGACCCAAAAATAGGGACTTTTCTAGCTTTTGAACTGTTTCTTCACTTTGAAGAAACTTCACTCTTCACTTGTGAAGGGACCCAACTCAACTTTTAGTATGAAATTTTTTAATGAAGTTGAAGGCCAGAATGCACTTCAATTCTTCAGGACCCTGTTTAAAGCTCATCCAATGGCTGAACCAGATCTTGTGGTTCACATTTCTCTCCCATCACAGATGCTGGACCGTTGATTCATTTGACACCTCATCCACAGGTTCAAAGTACATCTATGCATCGAACTAAACTCTTGCAGACGCTATGGTCTTCGATACACTATGCTGAGTGTTGCGTTGGGCACACGAACAGCTCGCGACTTCCCAGTCTGCGGCCGCACCTTCCTTCCCTGAAAAATGTTGGATCAACCTCTCCTGTAGATCGTTTTGAACACGATCTGAGGCCTAGAGCAGGGTCGTCCTACTGAATCCATTACTGTAGAGTGTTCAGTCAGGAAATTCCGTGGAGAAACGGTGATTTTAGCTCAACTTGACAAAGTGGCTTTTTCACCTTTTTACCGCAAATATGCTAGGTTAACTGTCTGGAGACAAATCTCTGACACAAACCTCAGAATCTCTCCAAGGCTCATTGACAATGTGATTAGCTTCCTTCCTGTCCTTACGACATCCAAAACGGTGCACAAACAGCAAAGAAATCACCAGTTATGTATAAAAACCGTAACCCCAAGTCCGATTTCAATTTTCAGCTGGCTTTGAAATTGTCAATTTTTCACCAAATTTTTCCCTGTCTGATGCTATGCACAGGCTAATAATCCCTCTGTTGAGCTTAGCAAGCCTCTATAAATTAGAAACCGTGCACCAGTGCTTCTCTTTCCGTCTTCACCCCACCGTCAAACCCCGAACTCTCAGAAGACAATTCTCGTTAAGCTCTCTTCAACGGTGACATTGTACTGTGTACACTCCCTGTACGGCTCTGATACCAACTTAGAATTTGCTTTGCACAGGAACACAGATCATGCTACACAGTAACAAAGACAGAAAATCACTCTCCTCAGCAAGCTCACATAGCAACTGTATTTCTCACAATGAAATTACACTATACATATAGTTGTTCACTCAGGCAACCCATGCATGACCCAGGTTGCCGTTGGCGGGACGCGTGTCCTGTCGACTTGCCTCGTGGCGAGGCCAATTGATCCTTATCCATTGATAGGACCCACAGTACAATAACACAGTGATTCTAACTTTAATTCTAACTCACACTCAACTAGTATTGCCTTAATCCACCTTTGAGATACAAAAATCTCTTCAAAGCAAAATGGTTCTTCATAAGTTGACATGAGAGCATAAATCAAACTATTTTCATTTTGTGATTGCTCCTTATTCTTGATTGATTTCTCTTGGATCATAACAATAAGTTTGAGCTTATCTAAAGTTCCAAGCAAAATACTTTCCAAGGACATAAAATAAATCCAAGTTACTTTCATGAAAGTGACATCTATCTTTGTATCTTGAACCAAACAATGCACTTCCAAATGAAAAATTTCAAAAGATTTGACATGTGTTGTGATGGACTCTTGAAGACAAATCTTGCAAGTCCTTGTGAGACTCCAAGCCTCATTCACCTTTCCACAAAGGAAACACCTTCCCTTGGACTTGTCCTTCTTGTATTTGCATTTCAAACTTGAAGCTCCATCCTTCACCTCGGCCCCCTTGCTTTGGTCCTCCTTGGATGGATTGGTCTTCTTTTTGTAGCATCTTGAGAAAATATATCCTTCCTTGCCACAAGGGTTGCACTTAGGATCCTTTCTTTCCTTCAATAGGATGCCACCTATTGATGT
Organism: Diphasiastrum complanatum; assembly: GCA_029204225.1. Classification (NCBI taxonomy): domain Eukaryota; kingdom Viridiplantae; phylum Streptophyta; class Lycopodiopsida; order Lycopodiales; family Lycopodiaceae; genus Diphasiastrum; species Diphasiastrum complanatum. Next base: position 40,533,513 of record CM055097.1, on the reverse strand, counting down.
CATGTGAATAAAAACCTGTGATATGATTCTACAAATGTAATTTGCGACTTTCAAGAGACTAGCTTTGAACATCTTCAACAACCTAGAAGGATCTACAAAAGATCTAGCTCACAAACCTAAGAATCAATCTTCACAATAATGACTAGTCACTTGGAAACTTTGCTTTGATCACTAAGACAAAAGCACACAATCTTTGAATCAAATCACTAAAGAAATCAGATCCAATCTCCTATTGGACTCATCAAATACCAATGACCTATTTTTTTAAAAGTTGAAATGGATATGAAAAGATTTGACACCTAGATTTTCCTTCTCACTTGACTAGTTCTCTCAACACTTGAGATTCTTGAACAAAAGATGGGTTTTGTTTCAAACACATGAAAATCAAACTTAATCATTTCTTTTGGACTCACTCTTGACCCAGATAATCTCACTCTTGAGATTTAGAATGAATTTGATTTGATTTGAAAACAAACTATACCACCAATTTTTCACAAAGCTTAAAAATTTAGACAACTAGATATTCATAAAGATCTCAACCATGCATGAATACTCAAATATGGACTCCTCCTCATTCTAGTCATCCAATGGGATCACAAATTGACCCTCACACTCTCACAAAGAAAGTTGAATAGAACTAATTTGAGTTTCATACATAGTATGTCAATTTTTGCTCAACAAATTGAATTCAATCACTCCTATTGGATTCCACCAATTACTCTACCTTTTAAGACTTGGAATGAAATTCAAAATCAAAAGGTGTGATTTTTCTCACTAAGATATTGTGCTTCAAAGAGCTAATGCCACTTAGAAAGATTTGATCACCTAGGAGAAGACAAATTCTTCACCTATAACAACACACAATGAGCTTCTAGATCTTGCCCTCTACAAAGGAAGGAACTCTTAGAAAATTGGATCTCTCTCTACACATTTGTCATAGACACCTTAATGACTCATTTCAAACCTTACAATCACTCAAACAAATTGAGTAGGGTTGAACAATGTGACTTGGATCTCAATCTCTTTTCTAGAACTCTCAATTTAAGCCAATCTATGTCAAATTCTACAAAAGATTTGCATAGATGCTCTATATGCACTAGAAACTCTCAAAGGTTTCACTTGGAGGACAGATCCAAAGATGTTTTCTAGCAAATTGATGCTTCTAAACTTGACCCTATCACTCTTGAACAAATCTAGAGTGATGGTACAATGGATTTCAACCTCTCACCTTGCATATCACTCCTTAATCTACGATTTTTAGCAAAATCTCTCTCAACTTCAACATGCACTCAAAAAATCAAAGATAATCAATTAATTCTCCTAATTCAAGCTTTAAATTTAATTTCTTGGCTGATCTAATCCAAGAACTAATCAAGGGATTAGATTCTCTATAGAAAATGCTTGATTTTGCACCAAAAATTACTCAAATTGAGTATGTGACTAGAATTCAAAATTCGCCTACTTCAGTTTATTCCACATGTGTGAGATTTCCTCTACACATGGGATATGACACCTAACCAAAGGATGTGGCTCATGCAATCAATAGATTGATGCCATGTGTCATATGTCTAGAAAACTAGTTTTTGGCCTTTTTAGCCACTAGAACTTGAATTAAATCATATGTACATCCTATATGATTATGGTACATGACAAGTACACTAGTTTCACATGTGGGAACAGGCTCCACACATGTGTGTTTATCTATGTACAATATTTTTGGCCTCTACCAAGCTTATTTTTGCATCTTTCACACGATGTTATCACGTCTTTGCCAAACTTACACTCCCAAACAATAGTGCATAAAACCAAGATCAATCATATCAAAGTTGGAGGATAGATCATTTTTTATTGTATCAATCGAATCATTATCATTACCTATGATTATGAGGCCATCTACGTATGACATAATTAGTGTGATCCTAGAGTCACAAGCAAAGTTGTAAAGGTTGAAATATGAAGAAGTGTTAATCAAACCTCTAGATAGGAGATACTCATCGAAGTGGCTATACCAAGCATCACTACAAGAGGATGGGTCACCAAGGCTTTTTTTGAGCATTTCTTTGAAAGATAGTTTTCAAAATGAGTCGCGGGGGGAGTGGAATGCTCGAGCTTTGGGTCTGGTGTTTGGCCTCGATATAAGCCTACAAAATTTGAACTTGTTTTTGAAACATTTATAGAGAGGGATATAGAGAGGGCTATAAATTCACCAGAGGGCCTCTAAACATACATCAGAATACTAAAGCTAATTTGAGGGGTATACCGAGGCTCACATTGCTATAAGCCTACCAAATTTGAGCTTGTTTTTGAGACATTTATAGAGAGGGTTATAAAAGGGTCCAGGTGGCCAGAAGCATTCCAGGACACTTTGCTAATCGAGGGAATTATCGATACTGATGAAAAAAGGCCCCTCAGTATAAACCACAGTATAAAACATAATGTAAATGGATCTCACTTTTGGAATTTGTTACCTATCAACACATTGAATTCCATTTTCTATTAACATTGGTTGCCATATGCACAAGTGAATAAAGAAATTTATGTATCACAAGAACATGATGATCACAAATTGTGTACTCACATGCATCGACTTCTTGTTCGATGTCAACTAGTCAATTAATAAAGTGTAATTGCATCTGTGAGCAATATGATTAATATTACAATGAGTTGAAATACATCGTACTATCTCACTTATTCATTTGGTGGTCATCATTTGCCGCATCATCATGCGACAAATCCGCCAAACCAAATGAGTCTCTCTAATTCTACCCAAATATCTTCTATAGCTTCATCTTTAATAAGCTAATATTCAAAAACTAATGGCGATAGTGACAACAAGGGAGATCGAGAAGGTGTGTCGTGTGTCGTCGATCCATCCAAAAATGATGCATCATGCTCAACATCATCATTAGCTTGTGAAGCTTGCACATGATCATCCTCTGAAAATGTGTCATCGAATCCGTCATCACGATCTTGTTCATGAGGTGCATCAGTTGGCAGTGCTATGTCCTCCATGACATCTCTATCTTAAAAAATTCTTTTACTTCAAGGAGCGACTTGGATCACGTACCACCATCTGGGATCTGAACAATCAGGGTGAAAGACCACATGTAATTGATCAGTGTTACCATAAATATTGACTCGTAGTTAGTATCTATAGCTATGTTACAGTTGCTTGGGTATTACTATACACGATATACACAATTTGCAGTATTGCAGTACACTAAAAATCGATTGATTGACAACAAAAGAGCATAAACATCTTGAAGACATAAAAGAAATGTACCTGCTCACATTGTTGAGAAAAAACAAATGTATCACTTTGATCTGTCCCTTGGTAGAGTCAATGGCAAAATAACCACTCTCATCTTTTCTGATAGTTGCATTGGGACCATTGCAAATAACTTTGAACCATTTGACATCAAATATAAAAAAGCTGAATTGTTCTAAATTCAACTTCGAGGATGTCATTGATTTTCCTATAATAATCAAGTTGAGAAGAGAGTAAATTGGTGTCCACCGTGCTTGCTCGAGTCTCTTGGGTAAAATTTGCCATGACTCCACAATCATACGTATTTTTGTTTTTGTCAATGCGCTCTGTACGAAAGCATCGTCCATGCATCCACACAGTGCATTGTTTTTTTGGTACTGAACAAAATGGAACTAAATGTGTTAGGGATACAACAGTCATGCACAAAATTGCACGTACAAATGTTTTTAATTAATATGTGAATGATGATCTCTTAGCTTACATGTAAATCGCACCCCCTTGCATATTCCTGCTCTCTCTATGTTACTTCCTGGTTGTTTACTGAGGCTTCTCTAAGAGCCTCACACAGCCAATCAAGCGTCATGTCCTTGGGTAGAAGGATGAGGTCAAGTGGATATGGTTGTCTTCTATGCCCTCTCCTAAAAGTGCACTTTCAGGTTGTATTTTATTTGTTTTACAACATTGGGATTCCCCCAAGTGTATTTATAAAATGGGAAAGGCTTTGTATATGTCCATCTTATCTAGCAATGATTTTCATCAATTCCTAGGCCATTTTTTCTAGGGGTTGCCAATCCCCAATCATAGTGGAGTGTGACAGAAAGGGTGATCAGTCCTTTGGTTTCTTCTTCAATTCTTTATAGACTCAATTGAGCCTTCTTTATAGACTTTTTAGAAAAAGCCTTCTTCTAGTACCATCTTTAAGCTTTAAGAAGCTTCTTTAGTTCATTCTTCAGGCACTCCTTCAAATACCTGCACACATCCTTAAAGTAGAAGGTTAGGTGTCATAACATACCATTTAAATGTTCATCATTAGATTCTACTTGTAGAATCCGCACAACAAACTGTTAGCATTGATCTACGATTTTCATTTCTAGTATTCAGGTACTGATACCTGCACAAACATTTCATCAGTTAGAGTAACAAGCTCTAATATTCAAATATGTTTCATACAAAAAAGGAATGGAAGATAGGATAGCTTTGATTCCTTGGTCATATTGGTCTGTACAATTTACACCCCTCCGACGCATAAAGCGTTGTCCTCAACGAACATTTCTCAAATAAACATTTAAAATTTTTGGATATTCTTGGAAGAATTCTTTTTCCATCCATCTTGCATCCGTAGTAGGATAGTTTTTAAACTTGAGGAGGTATAATGTAGAAGTTAATCCCTTTCTTCTAGTTCTAGTTTTATGCATCAAGATCTGCTCAGGTTAAAGGATTTCTTCGGTTCCTTGAACTTCTGGAGGTGAAAGTCCTTCAGGTATTGGACTATTGAATTTCTTTAGTAAGCCTACATAGAATTTGTCATGGATTTTCCAAGTAGTAGGTAAGTCAAGTTCACATGTAACCTCATTGATTACTTTCTTGACTTTAAAAGGTCCATAATACTTTTGGGTCAGTTTTGGGTATAGTTTCATACCGCCCTTCTTTTTCTTGAGCCTTTTCTTTTCAAATTTTAGAAGAACTAATTCCTCTTCTTCGTACTTGATTGTCCTCCGACGCAAATTTGCGCTTTTCTGTTGTTTCTATTGTGCACTTGCAATGGATTGCTGAACCTTAAAAAATGTGTCTTGATAATTCTGCACAAATTCATCTAAGGCAAAAATCTTTTCTTTAATTCTTAATACAGGAGGCACAATAGGTTTTCCATACATTACTTCAAAAGGCGCTTTACCAGTAGAAAAATGAACTATGTTATGGTAAGCAGATTCTAGAATAGGGAGATAGTGTTCCCATTGAGTCTTTTGATCACTTACATAACTTCTCAACAAGTCTATGATTGTTCGATTAGTATTCTCACTTTGACCATCTGTTTGGGGATGGAAGGAAGAAGAGAATTTGAGAGTTGTTTCCAAATTATCAAAAAGGGCTCTCCAAAAATTACTAGTGAATCTTGTATCTCGATCAGATACTATACTCTTGGATAAACCATGAAGCCTAAAGATATGACGGATAAACAAATGAGCAGCTTCGTGTCCTTTAAGCTTTTTCATACAGGGAATAAAATGAGCTTGTTTGCTAAATCTATCAATGATAGTCCATATCATCTCATTTTCATTTTTGGAATTAGGAAACCCAGAGACAAAGTCCATGGTAATATGATCCCAGGGAGATTCTGTTAAAAATTCACAATTCTAGCTTGACTAGTTTTGGTCATATGACTTGTAAATAGTTAGATGGTCATGATGTGGCTTGTCACACGTGCCAAATAGCATAGGATTCCATTCATAAGGATGTTCTCAAGTAGACCTAAGTGTTAGAACCTTTGGAATGAGTCCAAATTATGCTTAGATACAAGGGAGAAAAAATAGGAGCTATTTTTGGTAATTTTTGCATTGTTGAGGGATCTCCAAGATTCCAACCCTAACTTGGTAGGGATGAAAGATCCACCAAAATTAGCATTAGGGATACGTTTAGGGCTACTCATACCTGCCCAAAACCGTGATGGATCATGTATATATAGGTGATGATATCTCACCAAAATCAATCAAGCAATTTCATGATTTTTCTCTCATAATGGTGCAATTGCTCTCTATGTTCATAATTGTTTGAGTACTTGTGATTACTAATGATTATAGGATTGAATGTAGGTCTGGTGTACAGTACTCAGACTGTGGGAGGCCGTACTTTCACACGTGTGAAGCCTTCTTCAAGGATTTGGGCCATTTAGTGAGGTTCAAGCATAGATTTTTGATGGATTTTGATGGTTCAACTTGTGCTAATCTTATGAAATCATAATCTATTGTTTCCCTCATCATTTCAAGTGTTTTAGGATCCTTATTTGCTGTAATTTTTACATGGTATCAGAGCCTAAAGGCTGAAATGAGCTAAATCCTTGGTTTTCATTCAATTTGATCACAATTTTTTATCTAAATCTTGTGTACATTGGATCTTAGCATCTAGTATTGATTCTAGAACTCAAAGTGAGTCAAATACATTGGAGATTGGTGTTGTGTGACTTCATTTGCAGGTTTTTAGGTGTCTAAAACCAGAGGCAAAGTTGAATTCAATTCACATTACCAAGATAGCAAGTTTTGCTTGCTCCAAGCATTGATTTCTAAGCGAGTTTTGGAGGTGATTTCATAGAGGAGGCTTTCTAGCATTCAAGGAGAGGGAAGATCAGAGTTTTGGGGACTCTTCAAGGCTGTTCTAAGGTGTAGTAGACACCTCCTAAAGTGATTTAGGTTCAGTCCAACCATTGCTTGACTTATGCACCAAATTAGATCAATTTTTCATCAATTTTGATCATTTTTTGCTTGTGATTGGATAGTAGATTGTGTTGCATCCTCATTAAGTTCCATTTAGATCTTTTACAAGTGATTTTGGAAGTATATTAGGTTGCTGAAATTCACTCTTGATCAGATCATTTGGAAGCTTTAATGTTCTTTATAGAAAGAGGGGCAATTATACTAGTATTGTCTACTTCAATCAAGCAAGTGCATTGTTTCTAGTATTCTATGATTTGATTTTGTTAGAGATCATTCTTAGATCTTTATAGGAAGTCTATTACTGATCTTTTCAGGTCCCTAAGAAGTGGGATAAGGTAGACCTTCAATCAAATCAATAGAAGTAACCTTCATTTGTGTCAAGTCCTTAATTAGGAGACTAGATGGCATCTATAAATGCATATCTTTTGGATACTAATGAAAGGCTCAACAAAACTAACTATTCCATATGGAAAGTTAGAATGGAATCTATCATGATCATGCAAGATCTGATGGAAATTGTAAATGGTAAGGAGGGTGAACCTATTCATCCTCAAGAAAAAGCCAAATACATCAAGAGGTGCAATGTTGCACTACATTGCATAAAAATGAATGTTGCAAATGAACTCTTAAGAGAGGTAGGAGATTGCACTTCAGCTCAAGATGCTTGGGAGACTTTGCAAAAGGTCTATGAATCCAAGAACCAAACTAGAATGTTAGCTTTGAAGAATCAAATCTATAGAAGCTATCAAAAGAAAGGAGAGAGTGCACATACTTTTGTCCTAAGAGTAAAGGAATTGAACAAAGAGCTAGCCTTTATAGGTGACCCTATCAAGGATGAAGAGCTTGTTCAACTCATATTGAATGGACTAAGCTTTGAATTTGACAATTTGGTTCAGGGATATGCAATTATGGGTAAGTTACCCATACTTGAAGAACTCCAAGGCACACTCATGGCCGAGGAATCAAGAAGGAGCCAAATGCAAGAGAGGATGGATAGGCTTTCCATCCAAGGTGGAGATGACCAAGCTCTCTTCACCAAAGGCAAAGGCAAGTCCAAAGGCAAAGTATCAACATTCAAGAAGTCTACAAAGCTTGAGGATCAAGAAGGACCCTCAAAGGCATCTCCATCAACCACCAAGGTCAAGAAGGACAAATCAAAGGTGAAGTGCTACTATTGTAGCAAGATGGGGCATTATGCTTCGGAATGCTTCAAGAGGAAGCAAGATCAAAGCCAAGCCAACATGAGCAAAGAGGAGGAGGAGGAGAGTTCACATGAGGACTCTCTCATGATGTCCATATTTTCTTCAACAAGCTTCAAAGGAGAAGATCCTTGGTGGATTGACTCGGGTGCTAGTTCACACATGACTAGTAAAAGGGAGTTTTTCTCTTATCTCTTATCTTATGATGGACCTATAAAGTCTATCTATACAGCAAATGATGAAGCTTGTAAGATTGAAGGAGTTGGTAGCATTCCCCTTTGCTTAGGATCTTCCAAAAAGATCAACATAGAAGGTGTTTTGTACATTCCTACAATAACAAAGAATCTACTAAGTGTTGGCCAAATGGTAGACAATGGCTTCAATGTTGACTTTGCTTCAAATGAATGTTTCATCAAGAAGAAGGGTAAGATAGTGGCTAAGGCCACTAGACTTGGCAAACTTTATAAGCTGGATGCATTTGTGGATACTAATGTTGTCATGTTGGCCGAGAAGAGCAAGATATCTACCTTTACTTTATGGCACAAAAGACTTGGACATGTCAACTCGGGTTCCATGGAGGCTATGATCAAGGAGGAGTATGCTTTAGGCCTACCAAGGTCTATTGGGAAGGAAGACAAGGTTTGTGAAGCTTGTGCCTTATCCAAGGCACATAAGAAGGTGTTTCCTAAATCCATCACAAAGTCATCTCATCCTCTTGAACTCATACACTCGGATGTGCACATTGCTAGCACCAAATCTAATGGAGGTTCATCCATGTTTTTAACCTTCATTGATGACTACTCAAGATATTGTTGGGTGTTCTTACTTTCCTTCAAGTCTCAAGTATTTGATACTTTTGTAAAGTTCAAGTTGTTTGTGGAAAAGCATCATAATCATAGCATCAAGATTCTTAGAAGTGACAATGGTGGAGAATTCATCTCCAATGAGTTCAAGGCCTTTTGTGAGGAGGAAGGGATCAAGAAAGAGACTTCTTGTCCTTACACTCCTCAACAAAATGGAGTTGCTGAAAGAAGGAATAGAACATTATGTGAATGTTCTAAGGCTTTAAGATTAGATGCTTGTTTGCCCAAATCCTTTTGGGGTGAGTCTCTTGTATGTGCAAACTACTTGATGAATAGGGTGTCTTGCAAAGCAATTGAAGGCAAAACTCCATATGAGATGTTGTATGGAAAGAAACCCAATCTTAATCACTTGAAAGTTTTTGGGTGTATATGTTATGTGCATGTGCCATTGGAAACAAGAACCAAGGAGGATCCATCTTCCACAAGAGGGATCATGCTTGGATATGCAAGCTCAAGCAAGGGCTACAAAGTCTATCTCCCATCCTTGAGCAAATTTGTTGTTTCAAGGGATGTAATCTTTGATGAACATCATATGCATATGCTTGAAGAAGGCTCAAGTGCTCCAACAATCAAGAAGAAGATGGCCGAGGAGCAAGATCTTGGTTTTGAGGAGGAGCTCATGGAGGAGCAAGCACCAAACCCACCTATCACACCAAGGAGATCTTCAAGGGCAAAAGTGGAGCCATCAAGGCTCACATATCAAGGCAAAGGACAGCAAGTTGAGGGTATATCATCCACTTCTTATGCTTTATCTAGTTTTGAAGAGCCGTCTAATGTTGAAGATGCATTGAACTCCAAAGAATGGTATAAAGCTATGTTGGATGAGTATGATGCCTTGATTGAGAATGAAACTTGGTTGCTTGTTGAGAGACCTCAAAGGAATGTAATAGGATGCAAGTGGGTCTTCAAGCTTAAGTTGAATGCAAATGGGAGTGTTAACAAACATAAAGCAAGATTAGTTGCAAAAGGTTATGCTCAAGAGAGAGGGATAGACTATGAGGAAACTTTTGCACCCGTGGCCAAGATGGTCACAATAAGACTAATCATTGCACTTGCATCACATTTTGGATGGATTCTATGTCAAATGGATGTCTCTAATGCTTTCTTGAATGGTTTTTTGGAAGAGGATATCTATATGGAGCAGCCACAAGGGTTCATCAAGCATGGAATGGAGAACAAAGTATGCCATCTCCAAAGAAGCATCTATGGCTTGAAGCAAGCCTCGAGATCTTGGAATTCAAGACTACATTGCTATCTTATTTCACTTTCTTTTGTTCAAAGTGAATATGATCCCACTCTTTACATTAAGTTTGATGATGTTGGTATTGTACTTTTACTAATTTATGTAGATGACATCATCATTAGTGGAAATAGTGTTGATGGTATTGAAAAAATCAAGATAGATCTATCCTTAGAGTTCAAGATGGTAGATCTAGGGTGTCTTCACTTCATCTTAGGCATAGAAGTACTTAGAGGGTCTGATTTTATCTTTATAAGTCAAGTAAACTATGCTCAAAGTCTTTTGAAGAAGTTTAAGATGGAAGTATGCAAAAGTGTTGACACACCAATGGAGCAAGATGTAAAAGTGCCAAATGAAGATGATGAAAGATCCTTCATGGACATCACTTTGTTTAGGCAACTTATAGGTTCCTTAATGTGGATCACTGTAACTAGACCAGATCTTAGCTTTAGTGTATGTAGGTTGAGCCAATCCATGCAAAAGCCATTGAATATCCATTGGAAAAAGGCTAAGAGGATTCTAAGATACATCTCGGGTACATTGGATTTTGGGATTCTATATAGAGGAGATGTGATTAACCTTCATGCATTTAGTGATTCAGATTTTGCAGGGGACAAGAGGGATAGGAAATCAACAAGTGCCTATTCAACTTTCATAGGAGAAGGTGTGGTTTCATGGCTTTCAAAAAAGCAAGAAACTATATCTCTATCTTCAACCGAGGCCGAGTACAAAGCTTTGACAACCACTACCAAGGAAGTACTTTGGATCAAGAGATTATTGGTGGAACTAAAGATCATGGATTCAGAGGAGGCACCAATCATCTACAATGACAATATATCAGCCCAACACCTTGCATCTAACCCAATCTTCCATGCAAGATCTAAGCACATTGAGATATGCCATCACTTTGGAAGAGAAATGGTGCAAGCCAAGGAGATTGCTTTGGAGCATGTTCCAAGCAATGAATGTGTAGCTGATCTACTTACTAAACCACTTCAAAAGACACCTTTTATGAAGTTCAGATCATCACTTGGAGTGATTAGTAAAGCAATGATTGAACCAAGCTAGATAGTGAGGAGGAGTGTTAAAAATTCACAATTCTAGCTTGACTAGTTTTGGTCATATGACTTGTAAATAGTTAGATGGTCATGATGTGGCTTGTCACACGTGCCAAATAGCATAGGATTCCATTCATAAGGATGTTCTCAAGTAGACCTAAGTGTTAGAACCTTTGGAATGAGTCCAAATTATGCTTAGATACAAGGGAGAAAAAATAGGAGCTATTTTTGGTAACTTTTGCATTGTTGAGGGATCTCCAAGATTCCAACCCTAAATTGGTAGGGATGAAAGATCCACCAAAATTAGCATTAGGGATAGGTTTAGGGCTACTCATACCTGCCCAAAACCGTGATGGATCATGTATATATAGGTGATGATATCTCACCAAAATCAATCAAGCAATTTCATGATTTTTCTCTCATAATGGTGCAATTGCTCTCTATGTTCATAATTGTTTGAGTACTTGTGATTACTAATGATTATAGGATTGAATGTAGGTCTGGTGTACAGTACTCAGACTGTGGGAGGCCGTACTTTCACACGTGTGAAGCCTTCTTCAAGGATTTGGGCCATTTAGTGAGGTTCAAGCATAGATTTTTGATGGATTTTGATGGTTCAACTTGTGCTAATCTTATGAAATCATAATCTATTGTTTCCCTCATCATTTCAAGTGTTTTAGGATCCTTATTTGCTATAATTTTTATAGATTCAAGAATTGGCAGGGATGAAGTAGTCCTAGAGTTTTTAATCCTCGCTCGTCCTTATTATGTTGATATACTAGACATGCATTCATAAAATGCCTTGTGTCTCGATGCATGGTAGGCCAATAAAAGAATCTCTTCAAAGATTCCAAAGTTGAAGGTATTCCCCTATGTCCTGCATAGGGTGGACTATGAGTTTCTTGAAGGATCTTGGTTCTAAAAGCTATGGTAATACATAGCTTATCTTCTTTAAATAAATAACCTTATTTCAAAACATAGTCTTTATGACTTTGATTTCTTTCAAGTATTTCAAAGATATGTTGGAAGTCTAGATCACTAGCATACATATTTTTCATAGGAAGGAAATCTTCATGATATGCTAGGGAAATATGGTTGACTTTGGGGATTCTTGATAATGCATCGGCGACCTTATTATCCTTTCCCTGATGATGAAGTAATTGAATATGGAAGGTACTAAGGTAGTTAGCCCATTTTAAATGTTTTTCTCGAATTAATTATTGGGTGAGAAAATACCTAAGACTTTGATGATCTAACTAGGAAATCATTTTCTAGAAGATAGTGCTTCCATAACTTAAGGGCATGAATAATGGCCAAAAGTTCCTATATATATATATATTATATTGTACTTCTACCTCTTAAAGTCATCTACTTTCAAAGGCTACAACATGACCTTGTTGGTTTAGGACTGCCCCAATACAGTCAAGACTTGCATCTACTTCCACAAAGAAAGGCTTATGAAGGTCGGGAATGATTAGGACGGGTCCCGTGGTAAGGGTGTGCTTTAAAGTATCAAAGGCATTTTGCTCTTTCTTATACCAATGGAATTTTACCCTCTTCTTAGTGAGTTCATGTATTCCTTTCTTAGAAATCATATGTCCTAGAAAATGTATCTTCTCTAGGAAGAATTCACTTTTCTTTACTTTTATGAGAAGTGAGTTTTCTTGTAGGGTTCTAAGGACGATATCTAGATGTCTTTTATGTTCTTCTTCATTTGCACTAAAGACTAAGATATCATCAAAGAATGTTCCTACAAAATGTCTATGGGGTCGAAACACTCGTTCCATCATTATATTGAATGTTGCGGGAGCACTAGTTAGACCAAATGGTACCACTAAAAATTCATAAAGGCCTGAGTTAGTCTTGAAAGCAGTTTTATGGACATCTTCTGGAGCTACTCGGATTTGGTGGTATCCACTTGTCAAATCTATTCTACTAAATATACAAGATCCATTTATCCTATCAATAATGTCATCTATCCTTGGAATAGGAAAATGGTTCTTAACTGTAATCTTGTTTAAAACATGATAGTCCACACACATTCTAAAACTCCCATCTTTCTTTTGTACCAAAAGCACAGGAGAGCAATAGGGGGAATTACTAGGTTTTATAAGGCCTTTCTCTAACAAGTCATTAATTTTCTTAGAAATTCTTCTTGTTGAGAATGGCTTACCCTATATGGAGGTCTATTGGGTATGGAACTTCCAGGATTAATGTTTATCGTATGATCTTCATGCCTTTCAGGGGGTAAGGACTTTGGTAGCTCATTAGAAAAACAAGAAGAATACTTTAATAAAACGTCTTTTCTACTTTGGTTCAAAGAATGTGCATTTCCATCAACATATTCATCCATACTTTGAACAAACAACAAATAAGAAAATACTGTCTTTTTTAGTACTTTTGATACTTGAATATGGCTTACCAAAAGAATTGTTTCACCACTTTGTCCTGCATGCACACTAATTTCTTTACCTTTGTGCTTCCACTAAATCAAATGCTTATTGTAGTCCACTAGATGATTGTGCATTTTGTGCCAAGGCATGCCTAAGATTACATCTACTCCTTGCAAAGGACCTACCATGAATTCTATAGGTTCATAGTAGTCGGAGATTTGGAGCTTAAGTTTTTCAATTACAGGGTAAATGTTTGCATCACCATTTGACAAAAGCACCTTTAGCTTTAAGCATAGATTCGGTAAAAGAAGCAACTCCTATCTCTTGTGCAAAATTTAAAGAGATAAACCCATGACCTTCACATCAAATTCACAAAGAAAGAAAAATAGTAGACCTTGGCTCTGATACCAAACTGTGAACTCGAAGTGAAGGAATCCTAAATTCTAAAGTCTTGACTTAAACATTGCGTCTTAGAAAGAAACAAATCAACATAACACTGATGAACAAATCCAAAAAGAACTCAAAGCTTAACAAAGTAATTTTATCATTCAATCACAAAGGCATTCATTCATGAGACTTGCTGAGGGGTCAAGATGGGGAGCCCCCCCCAGAAGGATTTTGCTTTTAGACTATGCAAGATCAAATGGCCCAAGGCCAAATACATACATCATTCAGATGTTAACCAACTTTTGGATGTTAAAGAATCTCATAAAAAGGAAAGAGGTTTCTTATGACATGCAAAAACTTAATGATCAAGAATGGAGCATGCATAGTCATTAAGCATTGGATGGCATGACGACATGCAAGAATCAAGTCTGACATGCATGGACATTAGGTAATGGATGGTTTGGCATGCAAGGTGGATACGTGCTTGCCTCCTCAAAGTCATCTCAATATAAGAGGCAATCATTGGGACATGCATGAATACTCTTGTAATCCATGTCGACCGCAGATAGCATTTTCTTGGCTTTTTGTCGAGACGCCGCCATGTTGTAGCAAACTACGACAAAATATATGTTTATGTAATTAGTTATATATAGTTTTTTGCAACGCATGAAAAAATAAAATGAGATGAGATCAGTTTGTCTATAACACACAAGATGCTCACAAAGTTATCCAAATAACTCTGTGACAATCGCATCCGACCACTTGTACTTAGTTTTTAAGTTCAAAAGTAACAAACAAGTTTGCAACTTTGACATTTTTCCACCCTCATACAAAGGAGTGGATGCCAAGCCACACATCATCTCTTCTTCCCTTGTGGCCTCTGGTGGGTTCGTGAAGAATGCATCCATCATGTCATCCATATCCCCCTCGTGATCATGTCTTGTGAATGGCACATCCTCGTGTACTATGTCTTCTTGGGACATATCTTCGTGCAAGTCCACGGGTGGTCTATGCAAGGAAAGTGGTGGCTCTCGTGTGCTTGCACGTCATCAAAACTGTCCCAACGGTGATGTCACTTGCATCCGTTTCCATGACAAATGGTTTTTGAGGGTCAACAATTTTTAAAGTGACAAAGTCAGCCACAGCTTGTTTCAAGGCATCAAAATTTTGCTGTTAAACTTTCGTCCACTCTTTCCATTTATTTTTCTGTAACATATCGGTCAATGGTGCAGCTACGTTTCTTGCCCATAAATGGGCTAAGCACATCGTTCATTAACATCCTAAATTTTGTAGGGGCGTTAGTCAATCCAAAGGGCATAACTAAAAATTCATAGTGTCCAAAACGAGTCCGGAAGGCAGTTTTATGCACATCCTCTTCTCAAACTCTCACCTGGTGGTAACCACACTTTAGGTCAATTTTGCTAAACACTGTAGCACCATGGAGGGCATCCAAAAGATCATCTATACGTGGCATAGGATATCGATGCTCCACAGTAATCTTGTTCAAGCCTCGATAGTCCACACACATTCTCCAAGACCCATCCTTCTTTTTTACCAGAATGATCGGAGAGGCAAAGGGGGAGAAGCTAGGTCTTACTTGCCCCTTGGCAAGATAGTCCTCAATCATGCTTCTAACCTCTTCCTCCACTTTCAGACTCATTCTATAAGGTGGTCTATTAATAGGAGATGATCCAGAAATTAACTCGATTCTATGCTCCACATTTCTTTTAGGGGGTAAAATAGATGGAAGTTCATTGGTGAACACATTTGAAACTCCTCCCTAATTTGACGATTTAGGTTTTTAGTAAGGTTAGTTTGTTCTTGACATACATCAGACTCATTAGCAGAAACAGACATATCATACAAGAAACAAACATACATGCACTACACTGAACCTTACGCAGCTGCGTCGCCGTGATCAAAGGCCCTAGAGGCATATCAGGCTCTCCACGCAGGGAGTGAATCCTACCATCATGCTGGAACTCATACACATGAGTATCCCAAGCGATCTAGGGTTTCTTAGCCACATGCCAACAAATTCCAAGCACCACATCAAAGCGAGCCAAATGGGTAATCTCAAAATCTAACTCGTTAGTATAGCTCTGAATGGTTAGAGACCCACAACCTTGGCATCCCACACTTCCACACCCTTTCCATCAACCATTTCGACTGTGTACTGGTACAGGGATGGTTGTGTGCTCACTCTCAACCGTTTAATCAAAGTGGAGTTAATGATGTTATGTGAGGACCCAATGTCAAATAGAATCAAAACATCTCTACCACACAGCTGTCCACGCATAACAATCAAAGAAGTGCAAGAAAACTGATACTCGTGTTGTGCCGTTCTTGACAATTGTGACAAAGGAACCGAGTCCACCTTCCGAATCACCGACACGTTCATCAACCGTGGAACATCAAGAAATTCTTCTTGTCTCAATTCCTCAATTTTCATAGGATCTGCCTCCTCACCTTGCAAACTGTAGGCGGTCCATGAGGGATTGCGAGGACACTCCTTCCCCCTATGCCGCCCTAGACAGCCAAAGCAAAGGTTCTCTTTCTTTGTCCGCTCCAAGTCCTGTGGCGATAGCGTAGAAAAGCGCTGGCCCCCTTGGGCATTGGACGTCCCATACCGCCCTTTGCCTTTTTGTGAAGAATTGAAAAAGATTATCTATGTTAGATATAGGGGTCTTATGTTTTTTACAACAAGCATCTAGGTGTAGGATGTTGATAGGAATAAATTTGGCATAAATGGCAAATTATGCATTTCCACTTGTAATGCCACTATTGAGCCAAAATAGAATAAGAGGCTAAACACGTGCCAATTAGAGTGTAGACAAGTGTAAAGCTTTTGTTTGATGAATTCCAAGAGGTCCAATAGGATTTAGAGGTGGAACCTTGTGAGGTCAAATAGGAAATTGAGGTGTGCTTGAATATAGTCCAATAGAATTAAGAGGTGCATGGATCAATGGTCCAATAGGATCAAGAGGTGACAAAGTATGGTCCAATCATAGTTAAGCATAGTGGTAGCTAGTGGATCTACTAGTATCATTGTACTCCTCATTTTGGATCTAATTGATGTGGTGATTTCAAGGATTTTGTGAGTTATTGGATTTCTAGATTTCTCTCTCTACTCGAGAGCTTATAATGCTTTTTCTCTCTCTACCCGATGAGAGCAGCTTGTTTTTACTTAGATTATTTTTTGAATACTTCCCACACATGTGAGTGAGAGTTGGAAGTGATTGAATGCATGGAGTAGTGTGTTTTTGCCATAGAATCAAAGATAGATCTTGAATCTCAATCTAGTCTTGATCTTGGTGCATCTACACACCTTAGGAGATCACAAGTACATGTAGTGGACAATCCACACGTGTGAACTTCAACATAGTATCAGAGCCTACCTAAGGTTACCATGCATTTTGATCCATCTAAGTGAAAAATTTTCATCAATCTTGAGCTAGAAGTTGTCAAGGCCCATTTTCCTAGCTATCTTGTTCAATCTTGGATCAAAAGAGATCAAAAGGACATTGATTGGATCTGACCTAGTATTGTATGGAATCAGGTGCTCAGACACGTGTGAGGAACATCCAATTTCAGTTTGGAAGTTCTCTCTCATGCTTGATCCATTTATCTTGCTTGATAGCTTGTTTTGAAGCTATTTTTGTCTAATTTCTGATGCAATCAGTTTCATTCCATTTGGTTGAGCCAATCAAAAGTTATAAGCTTTTGAAGAGAGTTAGATAGGGCACCTAGACCTGGGTGGACACATTTGGTTTGGTCAAGAGATTGCTTGGTTGATCCAAACATACAGTTGTATGCTTGCCAATCTCATCTATATGTGATCTAGGCACTATTTTGATATCTTAGCCATTTTGTTTCATGCAATATCATTGTATTTGAGTCAAATTTGGTTTCTTAGAATACTTCACACGTGCTAAGAATGTTTGATCCTAAATTTGCCTATACTCCATCATTTGATGTGAAATAGGTCTTGTTTTAGAGAGATTTGTCTAGCTAGTGAGAATCAATTCACAAATACTTGCAAGATTTTTCATAGGAGGAGATAGTACTCTATTATTGGATCCCATTGAAAGTGTGTAGCAACATTTATTGTTCATCATTTGAGTTTTCTTCACTTCAAATGTCTTCAATGGGTTCATCCTTGTTGGAACCAAGTGAAAGATTGACCACTTCAAACTATTCAATTTGGAAAATGAGGATGGAGTCCATCTTGATCCTTCAAGACGTGATGGACATAACTTTGGAAGAATCAAGACAAGAGTACAAGCTCTTGAGGATGGACAAGCTTTCTCTCACTCATAATGATGGCAAAGCTCTCTTTGCCAAGGATAAGCACAAAGGGAGGAGCAAGAACCAACATCAACAATCCTCAAGCAAGGACAAAGTCAAATCCAAAGACAAAGATGAGGAGGAAGATGATTCCTCTAATGCTTCATCATCCAAGCTCAAGAAGAAGATCAGGTGCTTTTATTGTGGCAAGAAAGGTCATTATGCCACCAATTGCTTCAAGAAGAAGAATCAACTCAAGCAAGCCAACATTACCAATGAGAAGGAAGACACTATTGCAAGTGATGGAGAGGGATATCTTATGGTCTCTAGTTTCTCATCTACTCCTTTCAATAAAGACGGCCTATGGTATATTGATAGTGGAGCCTCTTCACATATGTGTAGCTCCAAGGACTCTTTCTCTTCTATAGCACCTTATGATGGAGTCAAGAAATCAATATACACTGCAAATGATTTTGAATGTCCTATTGAAGGCATAGGGAATATTCCCTTGAAGCTTGCATCCTCTAAAGTTCTTTCTCTCTCTAAAGTTCTTTATGTACCTAAGCTTACCAAGAATCTTATTGGTGTTGGCCAATTGCTTGATAATGGCCTTGATGTAAAATTCAATGTTGATACTTACACTATCAAGAAGAATGATGAGATACTTGCATTAGGATCAAAAGGACCAAGAGTGGATCCTAATCTGATCCTCAAGAGGGATTGGTTGTCAGATTACTTGATCTATCAATCTACTTCAGATTAAGATCAATCTAGATCAATTCTAGACACAAAATCCTAACAACAACAATCATTAATTGAAGGTAAGTGTACTTTCTGGTTTGACACGTGTGAAACACTGTCTGAGTACGTACTCCAACCTGAAAATTAAGTACACATTGATAGAACCTCAAAACAATCAAAACAAATGTAGACAAATAAAGAGAATCACTCAAAATTGCTTCCAAAACCATGATTGGTGTCTCACACTGATTATGGCCAAATGTGGCTCTATATATACAATAAGTGAAATCTCGTGGTACTGATCATCCCTTTGATCCCACATGTGTGAAGGTGCTTTGTCATATGATGATTCATCATGCAAAACTGACACTTGGACAAAACCTTCTATTTTGAGCACTTTTGGTCCATTTTCCTTCTATATGGAGATCTACTTGAAAATCTTCTAGAAGTCAAAATTCGTCTACTTCAGCTTATTCCACACATGTGAGCTGTCCTCTACACATGGGATGTGACACCTAACCAAAGGATGTGGCTCATGCAAGCAATAGACTAATGCCATGTGTCATATGTCTAGAAAACTAGTTTTTGGCCTTTTTAGCCACTAGAACTTGAATTAAATCATATGTACATCCTATATGATTATGGTACATGACAAGTACACTATTTTCACACGTGGGAACAGGCTCCACACATGTGTGTTTATCTATATACAAGATTTTTGGCCTCTACCAAGCTTATTTTTGCATTTTTCACATAAATTTGGCATAGATGGCAAATTGCATTTCCACTTGTAATGCCCTATTGAGCCAAAATAGAGTAAGAGGCTAAAAACCTGCCAATTAGAGTGTAGACAAGTGTAAAGCTTTTGTTTGATGAATTCCAAGAGGTCCAATAGGATTTAGAGGTGGAACCTTGTGAGGTCTAATAGGAAATTGAGGTGTGCTTGAATATAGTCCAATAGAATTAAGAGGTGCATGGATCAATGGTCCAATAGAATCAAGAGGTGACAAAGTATGGTCCAATCATAGTTAAGCATAGTGGTAGCTAGTGGATCTACTAGTATCATTGTACTCCTCATTTTGGATCTAATTGATGTGGTGATTTCATGGATTTTGTGAGTTATTGGATTTTTAGCTTTCTCTCTCTGCTCGAGAGCTCATGATGCTTTTTCTCTCTCTACCCGAGGAGAGCAGCTTGTTTTTACTTAGATTATTTTTTGAATACTTCCCACACGTGTGAGTGAGAGTTGGAAGTGATTGAATGCATGTAGTAGTGTGTTTTTGCCATAGAATCAAAGATAGATCCTGAATCTCAATCTATTCTTGATCTTGGTGCATCTACACACCTTAGGAGATCACAAGTACATGTAGTGGACAATCCACACGTGTGAAATTCAACACTTTTGAGGTGCCCACACCTTTACTATTTTTCGTACTCTGAATTTGCTCTTGCGAGAATTGACCCTTCCATTTTTTGAAGTTTCTTTTCCCCCAAGGCTGAAACCCTCCTGAAGTAGGTGTCTCAAACTCCTTGGGCTTTTTTCCATACTCATAGTATAGGGCCATCTATACCGCCTATGAGGCTTGGAGCCTACTCCTTTCTCACTAAAGGCCTAAGGATCTCACGCAAGCTCCCTGCAAAAACATCGGCACCTATGTATGAGAACCAAATTTTGAAAAAATACCATAGGACTCCGGTTTCTTTGTTGTAAATTGAATACTACAGCCCTTGAGGTCTGCCTAGAAGACTCCCAAAATTTGAGGATGATCCAAGAACCGAACGAAAAGTTACGAAGAAGAAACTCTTCAACCTACCAACGCTCACCAACTATAAGAAAATTCTCGAAATCGCTTGGATTTTGCTGCTGGGGTTGGTTCCTATGACTAATTTATTGTACCTTGGCAATAGGAACAGTTTGCAATAGATCTCATAGCCATCTGAGCTCTCAATCAAAAGTTATGAGCAAAAAACTCTCCTTTCTCTCTCTAGAACATTTTTGTTTTTTTGCTGTCCCAAGCTTCCAAAACTTGCAAACCTTTGCTCTGATACCAAATGTCTGCCTGCCTTGTCTCCTGTGTATCTTGAGCCGCTTATTGACGAGTTGGAAGATTTGTGGAAGGGGATAAAAGCATATGACATTTCGCGCCCCTTACATGAGAGGGAGCTTACACTACATGCCATTGTAATGTGGACAATGCATGACTATCCAGGATTAGGTGAATGCTCGGGTAATCATTCAAACAATGTCTATCTTGTGTACATAGGAGTTTGTTTATAGTTACATACAACTAGTAATTTTTGACATTTACATGATATACTACAATGGCTATAATTATTCTTTGACATATACTTTTTTTAATAGTGATTGATAGTATCCATTTGTTGGGTAGGCTTTCAAACGGCTGGAAAAAATGCTTGTTTTTTGTGCGGGCCAAATCTTGTGGGAAGATACTCTTTTAGTCTAAAAAAAGTGGTTTATGAAAATCATCGTAAATACTTGCATGAAGGCCGTCCATTCAGAGACACTCATAGAAGAGGTTTTGGAGGAAGAGTTCAGAGAGAGATGCCTCCAAAGAGGATGTCCATGAAAGATTGGCGAATACTATGGGAGGAATCTCAAGCAAAGCCAATTGATCTATATTTCATCGTTTGGAATATTGGAATAACCTTTTGATTAATCACCTACTTGATCCCATGCACATATTTAAAAATGTGGGTGAATCTGTTTGGAAACACTTGATTGGTGAAAAAGATACTATTGCTTCAAGGCACGATCTAAAAGAATTAAACACCAAAAAAGAATATTGGAGAAAGGATGGTGAAGATCATGTTCCAATAGTACCTTGGACATTCACTAAAGAGGAGCTTAACCATGTGCGCTCCATTATTCATGACATTAGAACACCAACTGGTTTTGTCCATTCTCTACGGTCATCATTCACAGTGGATGGAAAGTTGCAAGGTCTCAAATCTCATGATTGACTAAAGATGATTCAATTCATCTATCCATTGTCAATTCGTGGGTGCTTGTCAAAAGATATTTGTGAGACCATATACAAACTATCAATCATTTTCAGGTATTTACATGTACTTGGTGCATTTTTTTATTTAGTATTTATTGATTGGAAATTCAAATAGACATAAAATGGATTGAATATGTTGCAGATGGATGTGTTCAAAAGAAATCCGTGAGCTGGATCTTCGCAAGAGACATGAGAATATGGTGGAGATTGTGTGCATGTTTGAGAGATATTTTTCGACTTCCATCATGGACTCACAAGTGCATTTATTGGTGCACTTGGTTGAAGAAGTTTCTATTGCTAGTCCAGTGCACACTAAGTATAAGTGCATAAATTATCTTTTGCATGTGTATTTAAACTAAATCGATTGATACATGAACTCATTAAATAAAACACTTTAACCATTTGTGACTTTTTAGGTGGATGTTCTTTATGGAAAGGTACATGAAAGTCTTAAAAGATTTTGTGCATCAAAAGACAAGGCCTGAAGGTAGCATGTCAGAGGGATGGTTAGTACATGAATCTCTCTTTTATGTTACTGAAATTTTGCACCAACAACGTCCATCTGCTCCACTATTGTGGCGTGATGAGGAAGCTGAAGAGGTAACTAGTGAAAAACCTCAAGGGATGGGAAAAGTCCATAGGTTGGCACCCTTCCAATGAGAAAAAAATTCTACATTCATGCCTTATAATTGTGGAGTTATGGATAAATGGTTAGACCTATATGAAGAAGAAAAAAAAGAGAGGGCCTTGTCTAGAAAGCGCCAACGACATAATAGAGGTAGACACATGGCCTCAAGTTCACATTATCTTGAGCCATTGCCCAAGCAATGCACTATAGAGTGGATGCATGACACACTAAACACAAATTCAACTAAATTGAGACAATATTCATATTTTGAGACTTCTTACCACCTAAAATGAACGACTTAGGAAGATAAAAAGTGATTGTGTTTAGTTAGGTAAGCCTACTTTCTAAAGACAAATTTAAACTATGCCTACTTTGACTATGATTTGGAAGTCATTTGCCTATAGTTTTGGAATTGTAGTTTATTATTGTTTGAAAATTTTAGTAATTATTGCCAAGAATTGGACACAAAATTATGCAAACTATATTCATGATTTGAGACATTTTAGACCAAATTCAATCCAAATTAAAAATCCATTTTAATAATGAATTTATGTTATGATCTTGTGAAGACCAAATTGCACATGATTTAAGGACCTTATGCCACACCTTCCATGAATCATTTTTTTTAAATATTCGAATTATGCCTTTCGTTCTTTGGAGAGTCATGTTTTCAAGTATCCATGTCATCCATCAAATTGCGATGTATGGGTAGGGTTGTTGACTGCGACCGACAAGTCCTAGCCTCAAATTCTAACTGTTGCGTAGTGACATCTTAGGAGCTTGCTCCGCACTTGGTGTGCCTAGATGATGTTGCCAGACTGTATATGTTGTACAGGTAGAAGTAGAGTAATTTTGGAGCTCATTGGCAATCTCAAGCTAGTTCACTATGTACATTGAGTTTTTGTGATCCAAATGTTACCAAATCAATTTCTACTTGTTTCTCAGGTTGAAGGCCGTACTATAGCCTGTAGTACACACGTGTGGGCTTGGATTTCAATGTTGATCAAGTCTTTTGATTGTTAATGTTTGTTGTTTGGCAAATTGCCAATCTAGATCAATTTTTTTGTGTCTAGTTTTTTGATAGATTGTTACGCAAGCATCCAATCACTCTTGTGGGTCTTTTGTAGATCCATTTATGGTCCTAAAGTACAGTACTTTCACATGGTATCAGAGCCAAGTACAAGAGCATAAGCCATTGATCTAATGCAAATCCATTTTTAGCAAGTTTTGGTGCTAGAAACTAGTATTGAGAGGGCAAGCTAGAATCTTGATTTTGGTGAGGAGATTTGATCCCAAACTTGGTAGGGGTCCAAATTCATACTATCCACATGTGTGGGCACCTCTGAACCTGCATTTAATGCATGGTATTCAATTGATCCAAAGAAATTCAATTTGTGAGCTTTTGATGTAATTTTTGGTGAAAATCTTAGGATAAGCTACCAAGATTGAGTGCCATTGATTAGATTTGACTTAGGGTGATAATATCTAATTAATCTAGGCTGAAATCAGGTCCTCTATACTTGTTTTACAGGTCTTGAAAGTACATCAAAAAGTGTAAAAGAGATTAAGTCATTTTTTTGTCCAAAAATAGCCAAAATTGGCAAGATTTGATTGTAAGTAGATTTCACATCATCTTATCTTCATTCTAGCTTTGTGAGGGAGTGCTAGAACTGAGATTATAAGTCCATTTGTTGGATTAGAAATCTAATTTGTGTGAAACACTACAAAAGAGAGACCTTAGTGAGTTTCTAGAGACAATCAAATCCATTTCTTGGCAAGATTTGTTTGAAAGTAGTTTTCACTTCATCTTATCTTCATTCTAGCTTTGTGGGGGAGTGATAGAACTGTGATTATAAGTCCATTTGTTGGATTAGAAATCAAATTTGGGTGAAACACTGCAAGTGTGAGACCTTTGTGAGTTTCAAGTCAATCAAATCTATTTCTTGTTTGTAGAAGTCACTAGTAAGATGGAATCTGCTGGAGCATACCTTCTAGAAGCTAGTGAGAGATTAAACTCTACAAATTATACTATTTGGAAGGTTAGGATGGAGTCACTCTTGGTGCTCCAAGACCTTTATGAGTTCTTGATTGAGGATGAAGATGAACCTCTAGGTGCACAAGAGTTAGCTAGATACAAGAAGAGATCTAGGCTTGCACTTCATTGTGTGAAGATGAATGTGAGCAATGATTTGTTGAGAGAAGTATCAGCATGTACTAGTGCTAAAGAGGCTTGGGAGTCTTTAAAATCAATCTATGAGTCTAGCAACACTTCTAGAGTTCTTATGCTTAGAAATCAAATTATGCAAAGCATGAGGAGAAGTGAGGAGAGTGCACAAGATTATGTACTCAGAATCAAGTCTCTAAATAGGGAGTTGGCTTCCATTGGAGAGAAGATCATGATGGAGAGCTTGTACAAATTGTCCTTAATGGTCTAGGAGATGACTTTGCAAATTTGGTCCAAAGTTTTGCCATCCAAGACACTTTGCCAACTATAAAAAAACTTCACAGTGTATTAGTGGCTGAAGAGTGTAGGATGCTCCACACGAAAAGAATGAGTTCATTGTCTTTGCATGATGGTGATGAGAAAGCCAATTTCTCATTCAAGGGCAAAAAGAAGACCAATGGAAAGAAGAAGCATCCAAAGGTGGCCAAAGAAGAGGATGATGCATCAAGCTCAAAGGACAAGTCAAAGCAAAAATGCTTCTTTTGTGGAAAGAAGGGGCATTATGCATCTAAATGCTACAAGAGGCTAAGAGCACAAGTGGAGGAGGACAAACAAGGAAACCTTGCAAAGGAGGAGGAGGATGAAGTAGATGTATTCTTGATGGCATCTACATCTTCACCAACAAGCAATAGCAATTCAAGAGACAATTGGTGGATCGATAGTGGAGCTAGCTCCCACATGTCTTGTGAAAAGGACTTTTTCTCAACGTTACACTCTTTCAATGCTTCTAAAAAGTTTGTCTTTACTGCAAGTGATGAAGAGTGTAGGATAGATGGTGTTGGCACCATCTCTTTGTGTCTAGAATCCTCAAAATGCATGGATCTAGAAAATGTCCTTTATGTACCATCAATCACCGAGAATATGCTTAGCGTTGGTCTACTCTTAGAAAGTGGTTTGGATGTCCACTTTAAGCATGGTGTTTGCTTTATCTTGAAGAATGATGTTTGCATTGCAAAGGGATTTAAACATGGAAGATATTTTAAGTTGGAAGCTAGTGTTGCTTTTGAAAGAATGAGCTTGGCAAAGGAGGAGATCACTCAAGAGGAGATCTTGGCAAAGTGTGATCTTGCTTGCATTGAGGAGGAGCATCAAAAGGAGGAAGATCTTGAGGATCAGCCTCAAAGCATGAGAGTTCCAAGGGAGTCCTTGATGACAATGGCCAAGTCATCAAATTGCATGCAAATTGTCCATTCAAGTGTGCATCTTGCAAGGGTGGTGAGCATTGGAGAGTCTACTATCTCTGAATACTTTTTGGAAAGTAGTAGTAGACATGAGGTGACTTGTTTCTTACCTTTAGGATTCATGGTGTTTATTACTTTGTATGACAAGACAATGAAATGGGATGCTTTGAAATCTACATTTGTTGTTGATAAAGCAATTTCATTGGATAACTATTTTTGTAATAGTTTGAATAGAGTCATAAAGGATGAAACATCATTTGCTTTGGAAATCTTTGTGTCCACATGCTTTGTGCATGATCATTCCAATGTAAGGACCAAAGATTATCCTATTTTAATGATAGGAATAATGGTAGTGTTTTGCTCTTCAAGTAGAGATTGTAGAATCTACTTGTTTTCAGCCAAAGAATTTGTCAATGGTGGAAATGTGATCTTTCAAGAGTGAAAGATTTGTAAACTTGAAGAAGCACCTTTGGATCAACACCTTATTCAATTCATTGATGTTTTGGAGTCAAGTCAAGTGGAGGAGCAAGCTCAAGAGCCGAGGACTCCAAGAAGAACCATGAGTATCAAGATGGAGCCATCTAGGCTCAATCATATGGATCAAGCAAGGCAAGTTGTCTTTGGCAACATTATGTATGCACTCAATAGTTTTATTGATGTATCTTCAAGTGCACAAAATGCCTTGGAATCCATGGCTTGGCATGATGTATAGTTTTGAAGTGTGCTACATGTGTATAGACACATTTGTGGAACATCTTCTAAGGGATCCTTTAAGAGGTGGTGAAAGATCCTTCATGGACATCATTCTCTATTGGAGTCTCAAAAGTTCCTTGTTTTTAGATAGATTTTCTAGACACTTCTAAAACCATTCATTCATCTAGAAAGAGAGTTGTAAATAGATCAAGCTAAATTTGAGGAGTGTGAAGAATTGCCAAAAATTGGCAAATCTAGCTTGATAAAAAACCATGTAGTATAATGTAAATTTTGTACATAAGTGGATTCCACACATGTGAGGCCAAGATGCCACGTGGAAATCCACTCCTAATGTAGGTTAGGTCAAGTCCATAGGGTTGGTCATGTCATTTTGGTAGTGATTCTTAGTTTATAGGACCTAAATCCTAGATTTTAGGTGAAAATTTGACCAACTAGCTATCTACCAAGCATGACTCTAGGAAATAGACTAGGGTTTCATTTTAGGGCAAGAAGAGTGAGTTAACTTCCTTATTACATGCTGTAAATCCACCTAACTTCAAGAAGGAAGGTGAATTTGCTATGTATTCCAAGCTCCCATAGTGAGAAGATAGAAAATTTTTGGAGCTCATTGGCAATCTCAAGCTAGTTCACTATGTACATTGAGTTTTTGTGATCCAAATGTTACCAAATCAATTTCTACTTGTTTCTCAGGTTGAAGGCCGTACTATAGCCTGTAGTACACACGTGTGGGATTGGATTTCGATGTTGATCAAGTCTTTTGATTGTTAATGCTTGTTGTTTGTCAAATCGCCAATCTAGATCAATTTTTTTGTGTCTAATTTTTTGATAAATTGTTAAGCAAGCATCCAATCACTCTTGTGGATCTTTTGTAGATCCATTTATGGTCCTAAAGTACAGTACTTTCACAAAAAATGCATCTTTGTGTGTTTGTGATGGCTTGTTGATGCATGTGAAGAGCAGGGAGAGCGAGGGAATAGCTGGAAAATTTGTTGATGCATGTGATGGCTTGTCGATGCATGTGAAGAGCAGGGAGAGCGAGGGAGTAGCTGGAAAATTTGTTGATGCATGTGAAGAGCAGGGAGAGCGAGGGATTGTGAAGCTGGAAAATTTGTTAACTAGGCTCAGATCAGAGTGTTGTGTTGATGTAGCTGAGTGATGAATGATCATAGGCTTATTGTTTTGTGATCCTCCTCTTGGTCGGATTAGTTGAACGGGATCTGACGCGATCCTCCTCTTGGTCGGATTAGTTGAACGAGATCTGATGGTGATCATTCATATGATAGACCAACGATGCAGGTCAGATTCGATGATAACGAATTGAATGAGCAGGGAGAGCGTGTAAAATTTGTTGATGCAGAGCAGAGCAGGGAGAGCGTGTGAAGAGCAGGGAGAGCGAGGGACTATGAAGAGCATCTGTGAAGAGCAGGGAGAGCGAGGATGACTGACCAGCATTTGTGAAGAGCAGAGTAGGGAGAGCATGTGAAGAGCAGGGAGAGCGAGGGGAGTGTGAAGAGCAGGGAGAGCAAGTGAAGAGCAGGGAGAGCGAGGGAGTGTGAAGAGCAGGGAGAGCGTGTGAAGAGCAGGGACAGCGAGGGAGTGTGAAGAGTAGGGAGAGTGAGTGAAGAGCAGGGAGAGCGAGGGAGTGTGAAGAGCAGGGAGAGCAAGGATGACTGACCTTCGAAGATGACTGACTACTTATGGGCTTCATAAAAAGGTAAATGCAAGCTACAACCTGTTTTAATGCTGTTTTCACGCAGGGTGGGAAAGCAAACAGTGTGCCTGTAGGTTTTGTAATCAGAAAACAATCTGATTCACTGATTTGACCTCAGAATAGATTGTTTTGCAGCCTTCCATCACAACATAACTGTTTGTAGATGTTTTTTCATCCTGGACGCTTGCTTTGTCGGATCTACAGATTAAAAAAGCTAAGAAAAAATGTTCTCAATGCAAGAGCAGAAAGATAAGGACTCCTCTTACATTTCATGTCTTTACTTACAGGTTTTGGGTCACACTGTATTTCAAACACAACGGGAAGTTGATGATCATGATTAAGATTATTTTCATGTGGCCAGATCATGTCCTTTTCCCTCTGGTGTATTCCACATTATTCTTTGAGAGGGAAAAATACACATCAAACAGTCAAAAAAATGTTGGAAACAATCTTGAATATTAGTAAGGCTTGAAACTGGAAGGCAAAAACAATTTAGCAAATGACTTCTCATTGGCAGACTAAGAGCAAATCAAATACATATTAAGAAATGATTCCAGTGACAAGATAGAAGAAAGGTAGAAAAAAGTAGTGACAAATTTCAGACAGAAGCTAAGGAAAACATGATTTTTGAATAAGAATTTTTAAACTAGAATGTATATCAATTTTTAATTGATATGGTTGTCAATTACTTTGGAATAGACTAAATATGGAGAGAGAGAGAGAGAGAGAGAGAGAGAGAGAGAGAGAGAGAGAGAGAGAGAGAGAGAGAGAGAGAGAGAGAGAGAGAAGGTTGATCCATGCTTTCTTGTTAGCCACTTGTTATGCTAGTCAAAGCTTTTGTTCTTACTCTATGCTTTGATTTTATTTTCAGTTGCTCGATTGTTGTACACATTTGCTTAGGAGCGATTTGTGTGTTGTCATCTTCATTGGACAGGTCACTAGCAAAATACATCATTCAGTGGAGCTGAGAGAGATTTGAGCACATCATGGGGCTACTAGCTCAGGTAAAATTTTTTGAGCACATCATGGAGCTACTAAAATGTAATTTTTTTTTGAAACTGGCGAGAGAGAAAATGTTCTGCTCAAAATGTCTCTTCGGTTTTGTGTTTTGGGTTGGTAAAACTTTGATAGTCTTAAATAGCATAGAGATAGAGTTTTAAGGTTTTGGGGACAAAAACTAGTACTATGTGAGATGTATTGGAGAGAGACATAGAGAAAGAGAGAGATGTTCCATAGACTCTTATTAAATTAACCTCCATTCATTAATAATATGTATTTTTTGTAGTGTATTAGTCTTGTTAGCTATACACCATCCAAATGATGTCATTATCAGACATATGGCCTACAACAAGAATGGATGAGACAGGTTGTTGGCTTGCTGATTTTGCCCATCTTTGGGGAGTTCTGTCAAAGTATCATGCCTTGGGCAATCAAGTTGGAAAACATTCAGCCTATATCTTTGCATTTAAGACATAATGATGAAGTGGTAGTTGTGAATTCCATGTTTAGGCTTAGACATCTTATGGATGAAACTATGATCTAAAATGTCTTAAGAAGATCTTATTGAAAATGCATGCAAGGAATTCTCAGCATAGGAAACTAGTCAAGCTTTAGGTTTTATGAATCGCTTCGACGAGTCTCTTGATGATTACTCAAATAAATTTGAGGCAATTGATGAATGCATCCCAAGCTAAGTTGCTTTGGAACAACACGTTTTGGAAACACAACATTCCAAAACACTGCATTTTGGAACTCAGGAACGTTGTTATAAAAACAATGTAAACTTTTTCATAACAGCCCTTGAAGCCCCATATCCAGCCACACTCAGGATAATCAAGTTCAAATTGCTTTGTGCATCCATATTCAGTCTAGAACAATGCTTGGAAGATACAAATAATGCATGCTCTACTACCTGTTGAGTCAAAAATGGTGGAGCTGACATATCTTCAAAGTGCAAGCCAAGGACTCCAGGATGATGCCCAAACATCATGATTCATTAACAAGGAATGAAATGTTTTGTACGTATTTCCACCCACATATTTTGATATTCAACTCCATAATGCGTGGATGGACTATCTTCTACAACATCGACATGAGAAATCATTGGCCTCACATGCATGAATACGTGTCCCAAAACACTTTTCGAGATTTTTTAAAAGAGTAGACCAACAAGTTGAATTCCTGTCACTTCTCGAAAGACAAACTTGGCTATGACAAATGCTAGAGCTAAAGCAAAGCTGATTGCTCTT